>CM053275.1:68751823-68771823 GCA_028583415.1 Protea cynaroides | reverse complement strand
GAGAGACTGCGGGAAAAAGAGAGAGAGAGAGGAAGAAAGAGATAGAGAGAACTAGAAAGAGAGAAAGAGGGAGAGAGAAGTGCATAAAGGGAGAGAAGAAGAAAGAGAGAGATATAGAAAGGAAAGGAAGTAGAAAGAGAGAGAGAAGTTGAACGAAAGGGAGAAAGAGAGAGAAGTTGAGAGAGAGAATGAGAGAAGTAGAAAAATAGAGAGAGATCTAAAAAGAGAAAGAGAGAGAGAGTGAGAGGGAGAGGAGTAGAAAGAAAAAAAGAGATAGAGGGAGAGAGAGAGAAAGAGAGAGAGAGAGAGAGAGAGAGAGAGAGTGAGGGAGGGAGAGCAAGAGGGAGTGAAGTAAAAAGAGTGTGTGAGGGGGAGAGAGAGAGAGAGAGAGAAGTAAAAAGAGAGAGAAAGAAAGAGAGAGAGAGAGAGAGAGAAAGAAAAGTAAAAATAAAGAGAGGGAGAGAAGTAAAAGGAGAGAGAAAAAAGAAAAACAGAGACAAATTAGAAGAGTAAAGTAGAAAGAGAAAGGGAGAGAGAGAAGTGGAAAGAGAGAGAAACAGAGGTAGAAAGAGAGAGAGAGTGTGTGAGTTAAAAAAAGAGAGAGAAGTTAAAAGAAAGGGCAGGAGAGAGAGAAAAGAAGAAAGAGTGTGAGAGAGAGAAGTAGAAAGATAGGGAGAAGTTTAAAGAAAGGGAGAGAGAGAGAGAGAAGTAGAGAGAGTGGGAGAGAAATGTGTAGAAAGAGAAAGAGGGATAGAGAGAGAGGGAGAGGGACAGGGAGAGAAGTAGAAAGAAAAAAAAGAAAGAGCAAGAGAGAAAAGTGAAAAGAGAGAGAGAAAGAGAGAGAGAGAGAGAGAGAAAAAGAGGTAGAAAGAGAGAGAAAGAAAGAAAGAAAGAGAGAAGTAAAAAGAGAGAAAAAAAGAAAAACATAGAGAGAAATTAGAAGTGTGAAGTAGAGAGAGAGAGAAGTAGAAAGGGAGAGAGAGAGAGGTAGATATAGAGAGAGAGAAACAGAGAGAAAGGGAGGGAGGGAGAGAGAGCGTGAGTTAGAAAAAAAGAGAGGGAGAAGTTGAAAGAAAGAGAGGGAGAGAGAGAGAAAAGCAGAAAGTGTGTGAGAGAGAGAAGTAGAAAGAGAGAGAAAGGAAAAAAGAGAGGATGAGAGAGAGGGAAGTAGAAAGAGAGAGAAAAAGAGGGAGAGAATAGAAAGAGAGAGAGAGAGAGAGAGTGGTTGAAAAAGAGAGAGAGAGTGGTTGAAAGAGATAGATAGAATGAGGGAGAGAGAAGCAGAAAGAGTGAGAGGGAGAGAGAGAGAGAAGTTGATAGAGTGTGAGTGAGAGAAGTAGAAAGAGAGAGGAAAAAAGCGAGAGAGAGAGAAGTAGAAAAAGGGAGAGAGTGGAAAAATCGGAGAGAGATAGAGAGAAGTAAAATGAAAAAGAGAGCGAAAAAGAGAGAGAGAGAGAGGGAAGTCGAGAGACGTTAAAAGAGAGAGAGATGTAGAAAGAGAGAGAAAATGAGGTAGAGAGAGTAGTAGAAAGAGAGAGAATGAGAAGTAGAAAGAGTATGGGGGAAAGAAGTAGAAAGAGAGAGAATGAGAAAGAAAGGGAGAGAGAGATATAGGGAGAAGTTGAAGAGAGAGCAAGAGAAAGAGAGAGAAGTAGAAATAGGGAGAAAGAAAGAGGTAGAGAGAGAGAGAGACAGAAAAAGGGAGAGAAGTAGAAAAGCTGAGGGGGAGAGAGAGAGTGAAGTAAAAAGAGAGAAAGAAAGTGAGAGAGAGAGAAAAGCAGAAAGAGCGAGAGAGAGAGAGAGAGAAAGAAGTAGAAAGGGAGAGGGAAAGAAAAAGAAAAAGAGAGGGAGAGAGAAGTAGGAAGAAAGAGATAGAGATAGAAATAGAAAGAGCGAAGTAAAAAGTGAGAGGGAGTGAGAGAGAAGTAGAAAGGGAATGAGGGAGAAAGAGAATGAGAGGGGGGGAGAGAGTGAGAGAGAGAATTAGAAAGGGAGAGAGGGAGAGAGAGAGAAAGAGAAGTACAAAGTGTATGAGAGAGGGAAGTAGAAAGAGAGAGAAAGAGAAAGAGATGGAGGGAGAGAAGTAGAAAGAGAGAGAAAAAAAGAGAGAGAGAGAAGTAAAAAGAGAGTGAGAAAGGGAGAGTGGGTGAAGTGGAAAGAGAGAGAGAGAGAGAGAGAGAGAGAGACAGAGAAAAGTAAAGAGAGAGATATAGAATGAGAGAGTGAGAAAGAAGTAAAAGGAATATGTGAGAGCAAGAGAGATTGAGTATGAGAGTGAAGTAGAAAGAGAGAGAAAGGGAGAGGGAGAGAGAAGAAGAAAGGGTGAGAGAGGAAGAGAGAGAGAGGTAGAGAGAGAGAGAAAGGGAGGAAGAAAGAAAGGGAGAGGGAGAGAAGTAGAGAGAGAGAGAGAGAGAAAGTAGTAGAAAGAGATAAAAGAGAGAGAGAGTAAGAGAGGGAGAGAGAAGTAGAATGAGTAAGAGAAATAGAAAGGGAAAGAGGGAGGGAGTGAAGTAGAAACAAAGGGAGAGAGAGAGCAGTAGAAAGTGAGATAATTAAAGAAAGGGAAATTGAGAGAAAGAAGTAGAAAGAGAAAAAAAGAGAGAGAGACACAGAGAGAAGTATAAAGAGAGGGAGAGAAAAAAAGAGAAAAAGAGAGAGAGAGTAGATAGAGAGAAATAGTGGGTGAGAAGTAGAAAAAGGGAGAGAGAGAGAAAAGGAGTGAAAGAGAGAGATGGAGAGAAGAAGAAAGAGAAAGAGAGAGAGAAAGGGAGAGAGAGAGAGAGGGAGAGAGGTAGAGAGGGAGGTTGAAAGAGAGAGAGAGAAGTAAAAAAAGAGAGGGAGAGGCTGAGAGAGAAGTAGAAAGAGAGAGAGGTAAAGAGAGAAGTAGAAAGAGAGAGAGAAGTAAAGAGAGAAGTAGAAAGAGAGAGAGAAGTAAAGAGAGAAGTAGAAAGTCTATGGGAGAAAGAAGTTGAAATTGAGAGTAAGATAAAGAGAGGGGGAGAGGGATAGAGAGAGAAGTTGAAAGAGAGAGAGAGAAAGAGAAAGAGATAGAGTAGTAGAAATTGGGAGAAAGAAAGCGAGAGGGAGAGAGAGGTTGAAAAAGAGAGAGAGAGATGTTAGAAGAGAGAGAGAGAGAGAGAGAGAGGAGAGAGAGGTAGATGGAGAAGTTGAAAGAGAGAGAGAGAGTGAAGTAGAAAAAGCATGGGAAAAAGGAAGAGAGAGAAAGAGAAAGAGAGAGAGAGAGAGAGAGAGAGAGAGAGAGAGAGAGAGATAGAGAGAGAAGTTGAAAGAGAGGGGGAGATAGAGAGAGAGAGATAGAGAGAGAAGTAGAAAAACTGAGGGGGAGAGACAGAGTGAAGTAAAAAGATTGAAAGAGAGAAATAAAAAGAGGGAAAGAGAGAGAGTAGGAGACAGAAAAGTAGAAGGAGAGAGAGAGAAATAAAGAAAAGAGAGAGGGAGTAAAGTAGGAAGAAAGAGAGAGAGAGAGAGAGAGAGAGAGAGAGAGAGGAAGAAAGAGAAAGAGAGAGAAAGAAAGAGAGAGTGAGAGAGAGAAATAGAAAAAGTAATGTAGAAAGAGAGAGAAATAGAAGTGGAAAGGGAGAGAGAGAGAGAGTGAGAGAGGGAAGTAAAAAGAGAAAGAGGGAGAAAGAGAGAGAGCAAGAGAGAGAGTGAGAAAGAGTGAGAGAGAGAAGTAAAAATGGAGAGAGGGGGAGAGAGAGAGAGAGAGAGTAGCAAAAGAGTATGAGAGAGGGAAGTATAAAGAGAGAGAAAGAGAGAGGGGGAGAAAGAGTGAGAGAAGTAGAAAGAGATAGAGAGAGTGAAAGAGAGAGAGAAAAGAAGAAAGAGGGAGAAAAATAAAGAGAGAGAGTGAGAGGCAGAGACAGATAGAGAGTGAAGTAGAGAGAGGGGAGATATAGAAAGGAAAGAAGTAGACAGAGAGAGAGAGGGAGAGACAGATAGAGAGTGAAGTAGAGAGAGGGGGAGATATAGAAAGGGAAAGAAGTAGACAGAGAGAGAACTTGAATGGGAGGGTGAGAGAGAATAGTAGAGAGAGAGGGAGAGAAGTAAAAAGTGAGAGAGAGAGAAAGGGAGAGAGGGAGAAGTTGAAAGGAGAGAGAGAGAGAGAGGGAGAGAAGTAGAAAGAGAAAAAGAGAGAAAAAGAGAGAAAAAGAGAGGGAAAGGGAGGGAGAGAGAGAGCGCGAGAGAGTGAGAAAGAAGTAAAAAGAATATGTGAGAGAGAGATAAAGTGTGAAAGTGAAGTAGAGAAAGAGAGGGAGAGGGAGAGAGAGAGAGAATGGTAGAGGGAGAGAGAGAGGTAGAATGAGAAGGAGAGGGAGGGAAGTAGAAAGAGAGAGGGAGAGTAGTAGAAAGAGTGTGAGAGAGAGAAGTTGAAAGAGAGAAAGAGAAGGTGAGAGAGAGAGAGAGAGAGATGTAGAAAGTGAGAAAAGAGAGGGTGAGTGAGAGAGAGTGAGAGAGAGAGAAAGGGAGGGAGGGAGGGAGGGAGTGAAGTATATACAGAGGGAGAGAGAGCAGTAGAAAGAGAGAGAGTGAAAGAAAGTTCCTGAGAGAAAAAGAAGTTGAAAGTGAAAGCGAGAGAGAGAGACACAGAGAGAAGTAGAAAGAGAGGGAGAAAAAGAAAGAGGGAGAGAAAGAGAGAGATAGAGAGAGAGAGAGAAGTAAAATGAATTTGTTTGAGAGAGAGAGAGAGAGAGAAGTAAAATGAATTTGTTTGAGAGAGAGAGGGAGAGGGAGAGAGAAAAGTAGAAAGAGAGGGAAAGAGAGAGAGAGAGTAGTAGAAAGAGTGTGAGAGAGAGGAGTGGAAAGAAAGAAGAGAAAGAGAGGGAGAGAGAGAGAAAGAGTGAAAGAGAGAGAAAAGTGGAAACAGGGAAAAGAGGGAGATAAGAGAAAGAGAAAGGGAGAGAGGGAGGGAGAGAGCAGTAGAGATAGAGAGAGTAAAAGAAAGTGAGAGAGAGAAAAATAAGTAGAAAGAGAGAGAGAGAGTTACACAGAGAGAAGTAGAAAGAGGGGGATATAAATAGAATTATAGAGAGAGAGAAGCAAAATGAATATGTGAGAGAGAGAGCTTGAGTGTGAGAGTGAAGTAGAAGGAGAGACAGAGAGGGCGAGCGAGCGAGAAAAGTTGAAAGAGAGAGAAAGAGAGAGAGGTAGAAAGAGAAAGAGAGAGAGAGAGTAGTAGAAAGAGTGTGAGAGAGAGGAGTAAAAAGAACGAAGAGAAAGATAGGGAGAGAGAGAGAGAGAAAGAGAAAAAGAGAGAAAAGAGAGAGAGAGAGAGCGAGGGAGAGAGAGAGAAAGTGAGAGAGGGAGAGAAGTAGAATGAGTAAGGGAGAGAGAAAGGGAGAGAGGGAGGGAGTGAAGTAGAAACGAAGGGTGAGAGAGCAGCAGAGATAGAGAGAGTGAAAGAAAGTGGGAGAGAGAAAAAGAAGTAGAAAGAGAATGAAAGAGATAGAGACAATGAGTGAAGCAGAAAGAGCGAGAGAGAAAGAAAGAGAGAGAAAAAGAAAGAGAGAAGTAGAAAGAAAGAGAAAGAGAGAGAAAAGTAGAAAGAGAGAGAGGGAGAAAGAAAGAGAGAGAGAGAGAGAAAGAGAGGGAGAGAGAGAAATTGATAGAGTGAAGTAGAAAGAGACAGAGAGAGAAGTGGAAGGAGAGAGAGAGAGAGCGAAGTTGAAAGAGTGTGTGCGTGTGTGTGAAAGAGAGAGAGAGAAAGAAAGAGAGAAAGAGAGAGAATAGGAAGAAGAAAGAGAAGAGAGAGAGAGAGAGAGAGATAGAGTGTGAAGTAGAAAAAGTGAAATTGAAAGAGAGAGAGAGAGAGAGGGAGAGAGAGTAAAGTAGAAAGAAAGAGGGATAGAAGTTGAATGAGAGAGAGAGAGAGAAAGAAAGGGAGAGTAAAAGAGAGAAAGAAGGAGAAAGAGAAGGAGAGAGAGAGAGAAAGAGAGAATGAGAGAGAGAGAAGTAGAAAGAGAGAAAAGAAAGAAAGGGAGAGACAAAGAGAGTGAGAGAGAGAGAGAGAAGGTGAGAGAGAGAGAGAGAAAGAGAGAGAGAGAGAGAGAGAGAAAGGGAGAGAGAGATCATTGAAACAGAGAGTGTGAAAAAAAGTGAGAGAGAAGTAAAAAGAGAAAGTATGAGAGAGGCATAGAGAGAAGTAGAAAGAGAGGGAGAGAAAGAAAGAGAGAGAGGAAATAGAGAGAAAGAGAGAGAGAGAGTGGGAGAAGTAGAAAGAGAGAAAAAGAACGAGAGAGAAGGGGAAATAGAAAGATTGAAGTAGAAAGAGGGAGAGAGAGAGGAGTGGATTGAGAAACTGAAAGATAAAGAGAAAGAAAAAGAGAAAGGGAGAGAGGGAGAGAAATAGAGAGAGAGAAGTAGAAAGGGAGAGAGGAAGAAAGAGAGAGCGAAAGAGGGAGAGAGAGATAGAGAGAAGTAGAAAGAGGGAGAGAGACAGAGAGAGGGAAAGAGAGTGAGTGAGAGAGAGTGAGAGGTAGAAAGAGAGAGAGAGAGAGAGAGATAGAGAATGAGTGAAATAGAAAAAGAAAGGGAGAGAGAGAGAGAGAGCAATAGAAAGAGGGAGAGAGAAAGTGAGTAAGAGTAAGAGGGAGAGAGAAGTAGAAAGAGAGTGAGTGTGAGAGAGAGAGAGAAGTAGAAAGAGAGAAACAGAAAGAAAGGGAAAGTGAGTGAGAGAGAAGTAGAAAGAAAGAGAGAGAGAGAGAGAGGGAGAGAGAGAAGTAGAAAGAGAGAGAGAAAGCAAGAGAAATAGAAAGACTGAAGTAGAAAGAGAGAGAGAGAAGCGGAAAGAGAGAGAGAGACAGAGAGAAAGAGAGATAGAAGTCGAAAGGGAGAGAGGGAGAGTGAGTGGGAAGTACAAAGTGTATGAGAGAGGGAAGTTAAAAGAGAGAGAAGGAGAAAGAGAGGGAAAGCGAGAGAAAGAGAGAGAGAGAAGTGGAAAGAGAGAAAAGAATGAAAAAAAGAGGGAGAGGTAGATAGAGAGAAGTAGAAAGAGTGGGAGAGAGAAAGGGAGTAAAAGCGAAGTAGAAATGGAGGGAGATATAGAAAGAGAAAGAAGTAGAAAGAGAGAGATAGAAGTTGAATGAGAGGGTATAAGAGGGAAGTGAAGAAAGAGGGAGAGAAGTAGAAAGAGGGTGAGAGAAAAAGGGAGAGAGGTTGAAGAGAGAGAGAGAGAGAGAGAGAGAGAGAAGTAGTAAGAGAAAAAAGAGAAAGAGAGGGAGAAAAAAGTAAATAGAGCTAGAAAGAGAGGGAGACAGAAGTAAAAGGAGTGTGGGAGAAAGAGATACAAAGGGTGAGAGTGAAGTACAACAAAGAGAGAGAGAGAGATAGAGAGAGAGAAAGAAGTAGAAAAAGTGAGGGAGAGGGAGAGAGTTAGAGAGAGAGAGAAAGTGGTAGAAAGAAAGGGAGAGTGAGAGAAGTAGGAGAGAGAGAGTTATAGAATGAGTATGGGAGCATGAAGTAGAAAGAGAGATAAAAAGAGAGGAGAGAGAGAGAGAAAAAAGAGAATGAGAGAGAGAAAAGTAGAAAGAGTGAAAAGAGAAAGACTGAGAGAGAGAGAGAGAGAGGGAGAAAGAGAGGGAGTGGTGTAGAAAGAAAGAGAAAGAGAGAGAGCAGTAAAAAGAGAAATAGGGAAAGAGAGTAAGAGAGAGAAAAAGATGTCGAAAGACAAAGTAAAAGAGAGAGGGCGACAGAGAGAGAACTAAAAAAGAGGTAGAGAAAGAAAGAGAGTGAGAGACAGAGAGAGAAGTAAAAAGAAAGAGAGAGAGAGAGATAGAGTCCGAGAGAGAGAGAGAGTGAGAAAAGTAGAAAGAGAGAGAAAGAAAGAGATAGGGAGAGAAATAGAATGAGTAAAGTAGAAAGAGAGAGGGAGACAATTCAAAAGAGAGAGAGTGGGAGGGATAGAAAGTTAAAGAGATAAGTAATAAGAAGAGAGTGAGAGAGAGAGAGAAGTAAAAAAAGGGAGAGAAAGAGTGAGATGTCGAGAGAGAAAGGGAAAGAGAGAGAGAGAGAGAGAGAGAGAGAGAGAGAGAGGGACTGAGAACTGGAAAGAGGGAGAGAGGGAGGGAGAGAGAGAGAGAGAAGTTGAGAGACAGAGAGATAAAAGTAGAAAGTGTAAAAGAAGTATAAGTAAGAGCTAGATAGAGAGAGTAAGAGAGAGAGAGGGTGAGAAAGAGAGAGAAAAGATAAGTAAAAAGGGAGAGAGAAAGAGAGAAGTTTAGAAGGAAAAGGAGGGAGAGAAGTAGAGAGAGGGGAGAGAGAGTTGGAGAGAGAAATAGAAAGAGTTGAAAACAGAGAGAAAAAGACAAAGAGAGAGAGAGATAAGTAGAAAGAGAAGAGAGAGGGAGAGAGGGAGAGAAAGGGCAAGAGAGAGGGAGAGAGGGAGAGAGGGAGAGAGAGAAGTAGAAAGAGGGAGAAAGGGCTTGAGAGAAGTAGAATGAGAGAGAGAATGAGAGAGAGAGAGATAAGTATAGAGGGAGAGAATTGGAGTAAGAAGTAGAAAGAGAGAGGGGTAAAGAGAGAGAGGGAAATGTAGAGAGAGAAGTAGAAAGAGAAAAGTTGAGAGAGAAAGAGAAGCAAGAAGAGATAGATAGAAGAGAGAGATGGAGAGGGAGAAAAAGTAGAAAGAGAGAGAAAGAGAAAGAGAAGTAGAGAGAGAAAGTAAAAAGGGGAAAGAGAATGAGAAGTAGAGAGAAAGGGAGAAAGAGAGAGAAAAAGAGAGAGAGAGATAAAGAGATAGGGAGTGCTGGGGAGAGAAGTAAAAAGAGAGTAAACTAGGAAGAGAGAGAGATGGAGAGGGGAAGAGAGAGAATTAGAGTGAGAGGTAGAAAGAGAGAGTGCAAGAGAGAGGAAGAAAGAGAGAGAGAGAAGTAGAAAGTGTGTGTGTGAGAGAGAGAGAGGTAATGAAAGAGAGGTAAAAATAGATAAAGAGAGAGAGTAGAGAGAGAGAAAGTAAAAGCAAGGGAGAATGGGAGAAAGAAAAGTAGAAAGAGAGGGAGAAAGAGATTGAGAGACAGAGAAAAAGAGATAGAGGGAGGGAGATATATAGAAGTAGGGAGAGAGAGAGAGAGACGTTGAAAGAGAGAGAGAGAAGAAGAAAGAGTGCGAGAGAGAGTGAAGTAGAAAGAGAGAGAGAAAGAGAGCGAGAGAAGTATAAAGAGAGAGAAACAGGGAGAGTGTTAAGTAGAAAGAGAGAAAGAGAAAGTAGTAGAAAGAGAGAGAGAAAGAGAGTGAGAGAGTGAGAAAAGTTAAAAGGGAAGAAAGATAGAGAGAAAAGTAGAAAGAGAAGAGAAAGAGAGAGAAGTTAAACAAGAGAGTGAGAGGGAGAGATAGAGAGAGAAGTAGGGAAAGAGAGAGGGAGAGAGAGAGCTCCAGAGAGAAAAAGAGAGAAGTAGAGTGAAAGAGAGATAGAGAGAAAAAGAGAGAGGGAGAGAAGTAAAAAGAGTGAAGTTGAAAGATAAAGAGAGAGAGTGAGTGAGTGAGTGAGTGAAAGAGATGTAGAATGAGAGAGAAGGAGAGAGAGAGAGAGAGAGAAGTAGGAAGAGTGTAAGAGAGAGAGGGAGGAGAGAGAAAGAGAAGAGAGGGAGAGAGAGAGAACTAGAAAGAGGGAGAGAGAGAAAAAGAGAGAGAAGTAGAAAGAGAGAGAGAGAGAGAGGGAGAAGTAGAGAGAGAGAGACGCAGAAAGAAAGAAAGATATAGAAAGGGAGAGAAGTATAGTGAGAGAGAGAGAGGTTAAAGGAGAGGGAGTGAGAGAAGTATAGGGAGAGATGGGGAGAAGTAGAGGGAGACAGAGAAAAGGAGAGAGAGAAGTAGAAAGAGAAAGACAGAGAGAGCAAGAAGTTGAATGAGAAAAAGAGAGAAAGAGAGAGAAAGAAAGAGAAAGTGAGAGAGAGAGAAAAGTGAAGAGAGAGAGAAAAGTTAAAAGTGAGAGAGAAAGCGAGAGAGAGAGAAAGAGATAGAGAGAGAGAAAATGTAAAAAGAATGAGAGAGTGAGAAAGAGATAGAGAGAGATAGAGAGAAAGAAGTAGGAGAGATAAAGTGAAAAGAAAGAGAGAGAGAGAGAGAGAGGTAGAGAAAGAGAGGGAAGGAAGTAGAAAGAGAGAAAGGGGGAGAAAAAGAAAGGGAGAGAGAGAGAGAGAGAGAGAGAGAGAGAAGTTAAAGAAAAGAAAGTTAGAGAGAAAAGTAGATAGAGAAGAGAGAGAGTGAAGTAGAATGAGAGAGAGAGAGAGTAGAAAAAAGAAAGTGAGAGAGTGAAGCAGAAAGAGAGATAGAGAGAAATAGAAAGAGTAAAGTAGAAAGAGAAAGAGAGAGAGAGAGAGTGGGAAAGAGAGAGAGAGAGTAGTAGGAAGAGAAAGAGAGAGAGAAGTAGAAAGAGTGAGAAAAAGAAGTAAAAAGAAAAAAGAGAAAGAGAGAGAGAGAGAAAGAAAGAGAGATAGAGAGAGATAGAGAAGTAGAAAGAGAGAGTGAGAAAAAGATAGAGAGAGGAAGAGAGAGAAAGAGAGAAGTAAAAAGAGAAAAAGGGAATGAAAGGGAATGTGAGAGGGCAAAAAGTAGAAAGAAAGAGAGAGAGAGAGAGAGAAGTAGAAAGATAGAGAGAAAGCAAGAGAAATTGAAATACTGATGTAGAAAGAGAGAGAGAGAAGTGGGAAGAGAGAGAGAGAAAGAAAGAGAAGTAGAAAGGGAGAGAGGGAGAGAGAGTGAGAAGTATAAAGAGTATGAGAGGGGGAAGTTGAAAGAGAGAAAAGGAGAAAGGGAGGGAGAGAGAATGCGAGTAAGAGAGAAGTAGAAATAGAGGGAGATATAGAAAGAGAAAGAAGTAGAAAGGGAGAGATAGAAGTTGAATGAGAGGGTAAGAGAGAGAAGTAAAGAAAGAGGGAGAGAAGTAGAAACAGGGTGAGAGAAAAAGGGAGAGAGGGTGAAGTAAAAAAGAGAAAGAGAGAGAGAGAAGTAGTAAGCAAAAAAGAGAGAAAGAGAGGGAAAAAGAAGTAAAAAGAGTGTGGGACAGAGAGATATAAAGAGTGAGAGTGAAGTAGAAAGAGAGGGAGAGGGAGAGATAGAGAGAGAGAGAGAGAAAGAAGTAAAAATAGTTGGGGAGAAGGAGAGAGGTAGAGAGAGAAAGAGGTAGAGAGAGAGGGAGACTGAGAGAAGTAGTAGGAGAGAGAGAGAGTTGTAGAAAGAGTATGAGAGAATGAAGTAGAAAGAGAGAGAAAAAGAAAGAGAAAAATGAAAGAGAGGGAGAGAGAGAAAAAGAGAAAGAGAGAGAGAAGTAGGAGAGAAAAGAGATAGAGTGAGAGAGAGAGAGGGAGAAAGAGAGGGAGTGAAGTAGAAAGAAAGAGAGAGGGAGCAGTAGAAAGAGAAATAGGGAAAGAGAGTAAGAGAGAGAAAAAGACGTAGAAAGACAAAGTAAAAGAGAGAGAGCGACAGAGAGAGAACTGAAAGAGAGGTAGAGAAAGAAAGAGAGTGAGAGACAGAGAGAGAGAGAGAAGTATAAAGAAAAAGAGAGAGCGAGAGAGAGAGAGAGAGAGAGAAGTAGAAAGAGAGAGAGAAAGAAAGAGAAAGGGAGAGAAATAAAAAGAGTGAAGTAGAAAGAGAGAGAGAGAGAGAGAGAGAGAGAGAGAGAGACAGAGAGAATTGGAAAGAGAGAGTCTAGGAGGGAGAAAAAGTGAAAGAGATAAGTAAAAAGAAGAGAGAGAGAGAGAGAGAGAGAGAGAGAGAGAGAGATGTCAGAGAGAGAAAGAGAGAGAGGGGGAGAGAGAGAGAGAAGTAGAATAAAAGAGAGAGAGAAAGAGAGAGAGAGGGATAGAAGTAAAAAGAGTGAAGTAGAAAGATAAAGAGAGAGCAAACTGGAAAGAGAGAGAGAGAGAGAGTGAGTGAGTGAGTGAGTGAATGAGATGTAGTAAGAGAGAAAGGGAGAGAGAGAAGTAGAAAGAGTGTAAGAGAGAGAGAGGAAGGAGAGAGAAAGAAAAAGAGAGGGAGAGTGAGAGAAGTTGAAAGAGGGAGAGAGAGAAAAAGAGAGAGAGAAGTAGAAAGAGAGAGAGAGAAAGAGAGAGAGAGAGAGAGGGAGAAGTAGAGGGAGACAAAGAGGGAGAGAGAGAAAGAGAAGTACAAAGAGAAAATGATATAGAAAGAGAGAGAAGTATAGTGAGAGAGAGAGAGAGAGAGAGAGGGGTTAATGGAGAGGGAGAGAGGGAGAGAGGGAGAGAAGTAGAGGGAGACAGAGAAGGGAGAGAAAGAGAAAGATAGAGGGAGCGAGAAGTAGAATGAGAAAAAGAGAGAAAGAGAGAGAGAGAGAAAGCGAGAGAGAGAAAAGTAATGAGAGAGAGAGAGAAATAGAAAGTGAGAGAAAAAGTGGGAGAGAGAGAAATTTAAAAAGATAAAGAGAGAGAAAGAGACAAAGAGAGATAGAGGGAAAGAAGTACAAGGAGATACTGTGAAAAAACAAAGAGAGAGAGAGAGAGGTAGAGAAAGAGAGGGGGAAGTACAAAGAGAGAAAGGGGGAGAGAAAGAAAGGGAGAGAGAGAGAGAGAGAAAAAAGAGAGAGTGCAGCTAAAGGGAAGAAAGTTAGAGAGAAAAGTAGAAAGAGAAGAGAGAGAGAAAGAGAATTAGAATGAGAGAGAGAGAGAGGGAAGAGTGATAGAGAGAGAAGTAGAAAAAAATAGGGTGAGAGAGAAAAGCAGAAAGAGAGAGATAGAAAGAATAAAGTAAAAAGAGAAAGATTGAGAGAGTGAGAGTTAGAAAGAGAGAGAGAGAGAGTCGTAGGAAGAGAAAGAGAGAGAAAAGTAGAAAGAGTGTGAGAAAAAAAGTAAAAAGAGAGAAAGAGAATGTGAGAGAGAGAGAAAGAAAGAGAGAGAGAGAGAGAGAGAGAGAGAGAGAGAGAGAGAGAGAGGGAGAGAGAGAGAGAGAGAGAGAGAGAAGAAAGGGAAAGTGAGGGAGAAAAATAGAAAGAAAGAGAGAGATAGAGAGAGAGAGAGAAGTAGAAAGGGAGAGAGAAAGCATGAGAAATAGAAATTGTGAAGTAGAAAGAGAGAGAGAGAAGTGGAAAGAGAAGGAGAAAAAGATGGAGAGAAGTAGAAAGGGAGAGAGGGAGAGATAGTAAGAAGTACAAAGAGTATGAGAGAGGGAAGTTGAAGGAGAGAGAAAGAGAAAGAGAGGGAGAAAGAGAGAAGTGGAATGAGAGAGAGAGAGAGAGAGAAAGAAAGAAAGAGGGAGAGGTAAATAGAGAAGTAGAAAGAGAGGGAGAGAGAAAGGGAGTAAGGGAGAAGTAAAAATAGAGGGAGATATAGAAAGAGAAAGAAGTAGAAAGAGAGATATAGAAGTTGAATGAGAGGGTAAGAGAGAGAAGTAAAGAAAGAGGGAGAGAAGTAGAAAGAGGGTGAGAGAAAAAGGGAGAGAGGGTGAAGTAAAGAGAGAAAGAGAGAGAGAGAGAGAGAGAGAGAGAGAGAGAGAGAGAGAAGTAGTAAGAGAAAAAGAGAGAAAGAGAGGGTGAAAAAGTGGATAGAGCTATAAAGAGAGGGAGAAAGAAGTAAAAAGAGTATGGGAGAGAGTGATATAAAGAGTGAGAGTGAAGTAGAAAGAGAGAGAGAGAGAGAGAGAGAGAGAGAGAGAAGAGAGAGAGAGAGAGAGAAAGAAGTAGAAAAAGTGAGGGAGAGGGAGAGAGGTAGAGAGACAGAGAGAAAGAGAGAGAGAAAGTCGTAGAAAGAGAGAGAGAGTGAGAGAAGTAGTAGAAGAGAGAGAGAGAAAGAGGTAGAAAGATTGGGATAGTGAGAGAAGTAGTAGGAGTGAGAGAGTTGTAGAAAGTGTGTGAGAGCACGTAGTAGAAAGGGAGAAAAAGAAAGAGAGGGAGAGAGAGAAAAATAGAAAGAGAGAGAAAAGTAGAAAGAGAGAAAGAGTGAGTGAGAGAGAGAGGGAGAAAGAGAGGGAGTGAAGTAAAAAGAAGGAGAGAGAGAGAGCAGTAGAAAGAGAAATAGAGTAAGAGAGAGAAATAGACGTAGAAAGACAAAGTAAAAGAGAGAGAGAGCGACAGAGAGAGAACTGAAAGAGAGGTAGAGAAAGAAAAGAGAGTGAGAGACAGAGAGAGAAGTAGAAAGAAAGAGAGAAAGAGAAAGGGAGGGAGAGGGAGAGAGAGAGAGAGAAGTAGAAAGAGAGAGAAAGGAAGAGATGGGGAGAGAAATAAAAAGAGTGAAGTAGAAAGAGAGAGAGAGAGATTTGGAAAGAGAGAGAGAGAGGGAGGGAGAGAAAGTGAAAGAAATAAGTAAAAAGAAGAGAGTGAAAGAGAGAGAAGTAAAAAGAGGGAGAGAGAGAGATGTCGAGAGAGAGAAAGGGAAAGAGAGTGAAAGTGAGAAAGGGACTGAGAAGTGGATAGAGGGGGAGAGGGAGGGAGAGTGTGAGAGAAGTAGAGAGAGACAGAGTGATAGAAGTAGAAAGAGTGAAAGAAGCATAAGTGAGAGATAGACAGAGAGATTAAGGGAGAGAGAGAGAGAGAAAAAGAGAGAGAGAGGGAGAGAAAGAAAGAGAGAGAAAAGAGTAGTAAAATGGGAGAGAGAAAGAAAGAAGTTGAGAGTGATAGAGAGAGAAGTAGAGGGAGGGGAGAGAGAGAGTTAGAGAGAGAAATAGTATGAGTTGAAAAAGAGAGAGAGACAGAGATAAAGAGAGAGAGAGAGAAAAAGACAAAGAGAGAGATAAGTAGAAAGAGAAGAGAGAGGAAGAGAGGGAGAAAAAGAGCAAGAGAGAGCGAGAGAGAGAAAGGGTTAGAGAGAAGTAGAAAGAGAGAGAGAATGAGAGAGAGAGAGAGAGAGAAAGACAAGTACAGAGAGAGAGAGAGAAGCGGAGTGAGAAGTAGAAAGAGAGAGAGGTAAAGAGAGAGAGGGAGAGAAGGAAGAATAGATAGATAGAAGAGAGAGAGGGAGAGGGAGAAAAAGTAGAAAGAGAAAGGGACATAGAGAGAGAAAGAGAAAAGTGGAAAGAGAAAGAGAAGTAGAGAGAGAGGGAGAAAAAGAAAGAGAAAGAGAGAGAGAAGTTGAGAGAGAGAAGTTGAGAGAGAGAGTGTTGGGAGAGAACTAGAAAATGAGAGAGAGAGAGGGAGAGAGAGAGAGAGAGAGATAGAGAGAGAGAAAGAGACAGGAGTGTGCGGAGAGAAGTAGAAAGAGAGTGAAGTGGGAAGAGAGGGAGAGAGGGAGAGGGAAAGAGAGAATTAGAGTGAGAGGTAGAAAGAGAGAGAGAAGGAGAGAGAGGTAGAAAGAGTGAGAGAGAAGTAGAAAGATTGTGAGAGAGAGAGAGGGAGGGAGAGAGAGGTAGTGAGAGAGAGGTAAAAATAGATAGAGAGAGCGAGAGAGGTAGAAAGAGAGTGAGAGAGAGAGAAAAGTGGAAAGAGTGAGAGGAAGAGAGGGAGAAGTGGAAAGAGTATGAGAGGGGAGGAGTTGAGAGAGAGAAAGAAAAAGCGAGGGAGAATGAGAGAAAGAGAAGTAGAAAGAGAGGGAGATAGAGAAAGAGAGAGAGAGAGAGAGAGAGAGAAAGAGAAAGAGAGAGGGAGATAACGAGAATTAGGGGGAGAGAGAGGGAGATAAAGAGAAGTAGGGGGAGAGAGAGAAGTTGAAAGAGTGCGAGAGAGAGTGAAGTAGAAAGAGAGAGAGACAGAGAGCGAGAGAAGTAAAAAGAGTTAGAGAGAGAGGGAGAGTGTGAAGTAGAAAGAGAGAGAGAGAGCAGTAGAAAGAGAGAGAAAAAGAGAGTAAGAGAGTGAGAAAATTAAAAAAGGAAGAAAGAGTTAAAAGTAGAAAGAGAAGAGAAAGAGAAAGAAGTAAAACAAGAGAGCGAGAGAGAGGGAAAGCGAGAGGGTGAGAGAAAGAGAAGTTGAATGAAAGAGAGAGAGAAAAAGAGAGAGAGGGAGAGAAGTAAAAGGAGTGAAGTAGAAAGATAAAGAGAGCAAACGGGAAAGAGAGAGAAAGAGAGTGAGTGAGTGAGTGAAAGAGATGTAGAAAGAGAGAGAAGAAGACAAAGAGAAGTAGAAAGAGTAAGAGAGAGAGAGGGAGGAAAGAGAAAGAGAAAGAGAGGGAGAGAGAGAGAAGTAGAAAGAGGGATAGAGAGAAAAAGAGAGAAAAGTATAAAGAGAGAGAGAGAGAGAGAGAGAGAGAGAGAGAGAGAGAGAGAGAGGAGAGAGAGAAAGAGAGAGAGAAGTAGAAAAAGAGAAAGATATAGAAAGAGAGAGAACTATAGTGAGAGAGAGAGAGAGAGGTTAAAGGAGAGGGAGAAAGAGAAGTATAGGGAGAGAGGGAGAGATGTAGAGGGAGACAGAGAAAGGGAGAGAGAGAGAAGTAGAAAGAGAATGACAGGGAGAGCAAGAAGTAGAATGAGAAAAAGAGAGAAAGAGACAGAGAGAAAAGTAAGGAGAGAGAAAAAAGTAGAAAGTGAGAGAGAATGTGATAGAGAGAGAGAGAGATGTGTAAAAAGGTAGAGAGGGAGAGAAAGAGACGGAGAGAGATAGAGAGAAAGAAGTAGAAGGGGATAAAGTGAAAAAGAAAGAGAGAGAGTAAGAGGTAGAGAAAGAGAGTGAGTGAAGTGGAAAGAGAGAAAGGGGGAGAGAGAGGGAGAGAGAGAGAGAAGTTAAAGAGGAGAAATTTAGAGAGAAAAGTAGAAAGAGAAGAGAGAGAAGTAGAATGAGAGAGAGAGAGAGAGGGAGAGAGTGATGTAGAAAAAAGATAGTGAGAGAGAGAAGTAGAAAGAGAGACGGAGAGAAGGTGAGGGAGAGAGAGAGATAAATTGGAAGAGTAATGTAGAAAGAGAAAGAGAGAGAAAGAGAGAGAGTGAGAGTTAGAAAGAAAGAGAGAGAGTAGTAGGAAGATAAATAAAGAGAGAAGTAGAAAGATAGAGAGAGAGAAAAAGAGAAAAAGAGAGAGAGAGAGAGAGAGAGAGAGAAGTAGAGAGAGAGAGAAAAAAAGAAAGAGAGAGGAAGAGAGAGATAGAGAGAAGTAGAAAGTGAGAAAGAAAGAAAGAGAGAGAGAAGTTGAGAAAGGGAGAGAAGAAGAAAGGGTGAGAGATATATGAAGAGAAAGAAGTAGAAAGAGAGTAAAATAGTTGAAAGAGAGGGAGAGAGAGAAGTAGAGAGAGTGGGAGGGATGTTGAAAGAGCGAGAGAGTGAGATGTAAAAAGTGAAAGAGAGAGAGAGAGTGAGAGGGAGAGAAGTAGAAATAGAAAAAGAGAGAGCGAGAAAGAGAGAGAAAAGTCAAAAGAGACAGAGAGGGGGGGGGGGAAAGAAAGCGGGAGAGAAGTCGAAAGAGTGTGAGAGGGAGAGAGAGTGAGAGAAGTAGAAAGAAAGAGACAGAAAGAAAAGTAGAAAGAGAGAGAGAGAGAGAGAGAGAGAAGTAGAAAGGAGAGAAAAAAAGAGAAAGAAAGAAAGAGGGAGAGAGAGGAAGAGAGAGAGAGTGATGTAGAAAAAGAGAGAGAGAAGTAGAAAGAGTGTGAGAGAGAGATGTAGAAAGAGAGAGAAAGGGAAAAAGAGAGGATGAGAGAGAGAACTAGAAAGAGAGAGAGGGAGGGATTAAATAGAAAGAGAGAGAGAGAGAAAGAGAGAGTAAGAGAGAGAGAGAGAGAGAGTAATTGAAAGAGAGAGATAGAGAGAGAGAGATAGAAAGAGAGAGAGATAGAGAAGTAAAAAGAGTGAAAGGGAGAGAGAGAGTTGAAAGAGTGTAAGAGAGAGAAGTAGAAAGAGAGAGAAGGAGAAAGAAAGGGAGAGTAAGAGAGAGAGAAGTAGAAAGAGAGGGAGAGGGAGAGAGAGAGAGAAAGGGTGAGAGAGAGAGATAGAGAGAAGTAGAAAGAGAAAGGGATGGAAAAGGAGAGAGAGATAGAGAGAGAAAAGTCGACAGAGTAGTTGAAAGAGAGAGAGAGAGAAGTAGAAAGAGAGAGAGAGGTAGAGAGAGAAGTAAAAAGCGATAGAGAGTGAGAGAAGTCGAAAGAGTGTGGGAGGAAGAAATAGTAAGAGAGAGAAAGAGAAAGAGAGGGGTAGAGAGATATAGAGAGAAGTAGAAAGAGAGAGGGAGAAAGAGAGAGAGAAGTAAAAATAGAGAGAAGGAGAGAGAGAGAGAGAGAGAGAGAGAGAGAGAGAGAGAAAGTAGTGGAAAGAGAAAGAGAGAAAGAAAGGGAGAGATGTTGGAAGAAAGAGTGGGAGAGAGAAAAGTAGAAAGGGTGAAAGAAAGAGAGAAAAATAGAAAGAGCGAAGTAAAAAGAGAGAGAGTGAGAAGTAGAAAGAGAGAGAGTGAGAGAGAGAAGTAGAAAGTGAATGAGAGAGAAAGGGAGAGAGGTAGAGAGAGGGAGAAGTACAAAGAATGTAAGAGGGGGAAGTGGAAAGAGAGAAAGAGGAAGAGTGGGAGAGAGAAAGATGTAGAAAGAGAGAGAGAGAAAGAGAGAGAGAGAGAGGGAGAGGCAGATAGTGAGATAAGTAGATAGAGAGAAAAGTAGAGTGAGAGGGAGATATGGGAAGAGAATGAAGTAGACAGAGAGAGAGACAGTTGTAGAAAGAGTGAGAGAGAGAGAGAGGTAGAAAGAGAGAAAGAGAGGGAGAGAGAGATGGAGAGAGAGTAGTAAAAAGAGTGTGAAAGAGAGAAGTCGAAAGTGAGGGAGACAGAAAAAGAGAGAGAGAAGTAAAAAGAAAGAAAAGAAAGAGTGAGTAGTAGAAAGAGAGAAAATAGAGAGAGAATGAAAGAGAGAGAGAGGGAGAGAAATAAAATGAGTGAAGTAGAAAGATAAAGATAGAGCAAACTGAAAGAGAGAGAAGGAGAGAGAGAGAGAGAGAAGTAAAAAGAGTATGAGAGAGAGGGAGGAGAGAGAAAGAGAAAGATATGGGGAGAGAGTGAGAAGTAGAAAGTGAGAGAGAGAATAAAAGCGAGAGAAGTAGAAAGTGAGAGAGAGAGGGAGAGAGAGAAATAGAAGTAGAGAGAGAAAGAGAGGGAGAGAGAGAGAAGTAGAAAGAGATAATGATATAGAAAGAGAGAGAAGTATAATGAGAGAGAGAAGTCAAAGGAGAGGGAGAAAGAAAAGTATAGGGAGAAAGGGAGAGAAGTAGAGGGAGTTAGAGAAAGGGAGAGAGAGAGAAGTAGAAAGAGAAAGACAGAGAGAGCGAGAAGTAGAATGAGAAAAAGAGAGAAAGAAAGAGAGAGAAAGCAAAAGAGAGGGAGAGAAAAGTAAAGAGAGGGAGAGAGAAAAGTAGAAAGAGAGAGAGAGAAAGCGAGAGAGAGAGAGAGAGAAGAGAAAAGTAAAAAGAGAGAGTGGGAGAAAGAGAGAGCGAGAGAAAAAGAGAGAGAGAGGTAGAGAGAGAGAAGTAAAAGGAGATAAAGTGAAAGAGAAAGAGAGAGAGAGAGAGAGAGAGAGAGAGAGAGGTAGAGAAAGAGAGGGAGAGAAGTAGAAAGAGAAAAAGGGCGAGAGAAAGAGAGTGAAGTAGAAAGAGGGAGAGAGAGAAAGAGAGAGAGAGAGAGAGAGAGAGGAAAAAAGAGCTAGATAAAGAGAGAAGTAGAAGAGAAGAAAGTTAGAGAGAATTGTAGAAAGTGAGGAGAGAGAAGTAGTAAGAGAGAGAGAGAGAGTGAGGTTGAGAGAGATGTAGAAAGATAGAGAGAGAAGTAGAAAAAAAGAAAGTGAGAGAGAGAGAAGCAGAAAGAGAGAGAGGGAGAGAGAGAGAGAGAGAAATAGAAAGTGTAAAGTAGAAAGAGAGAGAAAAAGAAAGAGAGAGAGACTAGTAGAATGATAAAGAGAGAAAGAAGTAAAAAGAGTGGGAGAAAATGAAGTAAAGAAAGGGAGAGAGAAAAAGAGAGAGAGAGAGCGAGGAATAGAGAGATAGAGAGAAGTAGAATGAGAGAAAGAGAGAAAGGGAGAGAGAGAGAGAAGTAGAGAAAGGGAGAGAGGAAGAAAGGAAGAGAGATATAGGAAGAGAAAGAAGTAGAAAGAGAGAGAGAAAATTTGAAAGAGAGGGAGAGAGAGAGAAGTAGAGAGAGAGAGAGGGAGAG
>CM053275.1:68696823-68746823 GCA_028583415.1 Protea cynaroides | reverse complement strand
TATCTAATAGTAATAGCATAGTCAAATATCCAATTACCTCCAAAGTAACTCAAAATGTAAAATAAAATAATTAATCAATTACATGTTTTGATAACCAAATAACTAAACTAATCGAAAACACATGAAGTGCACTCGCACTATCGATCATGCGCCTCTTCCATAGCTTCCATGTCTATCGCTGCTACGTATTCATATGTCAGTGTGTTCATGTAATCTTCAACAGTAGGACCTGCATCAATAACTAAATATATTTGACTTTGAAAGGTTGAGTACACATTACAGCTCAGCGAGCAAATAAAACAATGCAACAAACATATGCATGCATTCAATTCATATCTTTGGTCTGGTTTTTAAGTTTACAATACGCTATAAAAAGGATTGGCGGCCACTGCACCACTATACACAGTGTGTAAATTCCACCCAATGGATCAAACACCATTGTTGTCCCACATGCACTCACCATCGAATAGAGATAGAGCTAAAGTGTCTGGATCAAACACCACTAACACTTCCCCTGATGCCCTACCCATACCAACACGTAAGCCCCTATTTGTGAGGGTTTACAAATTAGACTCGCAACTAACCAATCCTAAATGTCATCCAGTGTATCCAAGGCCTCACCCTATTATCCCTCAATACATCCATAGAGATAGAGCTAAGCCCCCCCGGCGGAGTCGAAGACTACACGGTCCGAGACCACCTCCTCTGATGCCCTACGGCATAATAGTTCTGCTAAGGTAATGGCGATATGACGATGTCATTGAACAAGACTAAAGTAGAGAGAGAGCTAGAGTCTGGTGACCATAATGAACAATAATGTCACGTCCTCCCCCTGATGCTCCTCGCATCAAGCATACTAACCACACACACATAATCGCATGCCTATTCCTAGCATCATCATCAACATCATATTATAAATAGATAAAAATAAATATGCATGAGCAGTAATAACAGGAATATTACATGACATGTGAGATGCACATTACAAGCATACAAGCATAGAATCAATCATGGCATTGGACTCAATAAAAGTCAACAGTTTATTATTAGTCAGTTAGTTTAGGTTCTGTTCCCTCACCTGCTAGACATGTTTAATCTCCTTCAAGCTTTTTAACTCACTCTTGAACCTCTTGGAATCCTAAGAAATTTGTAAGTTCTAAGTTAGGGTTCAAGTTTATCAAATTACAGTAGTCAATGGTCCAATCCTAGAATCAAACAGACCTCCAGAAGCTGAGTGGTCGCAGGTGTGACTGCACCTGTTGTCACACCCCAATTCTGAACCAACCAGAATGGTGTGAGTGAACCGTCACTGAACCAACTGTTCACACCAGGATCTCAATAAGACCGTGCCCACTCATATAAACCATTGCACATAACCACAATCAGAATATAATAAATATAGCAGAAGTTTTTAAATAAATGAACTGAGTATTCTATTGATAAATTTAAATAAGTATTCAGTTATCCAAATTCCAAACGTAATTAAATATCTTGACATCACTTTAAAAATAAGTGAAACAAATAAAATAAAATCAAAGGTACACACAGAAAGGGCACTCGCATGAAGCGTCATGCTCGTCCTCTCCTACCTGTACGTCCAGAGCAGCAACACCTCCATACGCCGGAGTGTTCATATAATCGTCCACCGTATAACCTGCATCAACATCTAAAAATAGTGTATATACAAAGGGTGAGCTCATAACTTAGCTCAGTAAGACAATCAGACAGTGTATCAATATTATATGCATGAGTAACAATCATTTTATGCTGTGGTCTGGTTTAAGTTTGCAATGTGCTATAGAAAGGGTTGGTGGCCACCGCACCTCTATACACGAGTGTGTAGCATCGCACAATAGATCACACCGCTGCCGACCTACATGCACCCATCATAGAATAGAGATAGAGCTAAGGCATCCACTACCTCCCCTGATGCTCTACCCATACCAATACATAAGCCCTTACTGGCTAGGGCTTGCAAACTGGGCTCGCAACTAACCAATCCTATATGTCATCACTGTAGGCTCTATCCTAGTACAGCTCCCTACGGCATAGAGATAGAGCTAGAGCATGGTGGCCAGGCCGGAGACCACAGTGCCACGACCTCCCCCTCATGCCCTACCCGCACCAAGCATACTTAGACAGAACAATACGCAAGTAGACTCTATCCCAACATAACTCCCTACGGCATGGAGATAGAGCTAGAGCGTGGTGGCCAGGCCAGAGACCACAGTGCCACGACCTCCCCCTGATGCCCTACCCGTACCAAGCATGCTAAGATAGAATACTACAAAAAGGTGCTAGTGTGAGGAATGATCCCAGACCCCAGGCCCTTCCCATTACACACACTAACGAAAACAATCACATGCCTAACAATCACATCCTAGCATATGAAATATGCAAGAACAAATATAATAACTGGAAATAACAAATGACATGTGAGAATGCACAAACATCATACCAAAGATTCAGGGTTATTAGCAACGGTTTACTATCCATTAATTATTAGGGTTTAGGTCCGATTCCCTTACCTGATGCTCGTTTGGTAGCTTGCTCCACGTCGCAAGACCCAAACGTGCTATCACAACGTCCTACATGATATTAGGGTTCAATTAGAATAGTTTCTTAGTGTTTACGTTGGTCGGAAACCAATGATGTTACAAAAATTACACTCACAGAGCTGACCGGTTGCATGTACCGGTCGCAACACTGTGGGAAAATCTGCAACCAGTATGGTCAGCCGGTCCCCATAGGCCACTCCTCTAGAGGTACCGGTCGCGGTACCGGTCGCATGGGGTGCGACCGGTATGTCTCCGGAAGACCATACACTTGGTTTTTCAACTGTTTTCGATCACTCTCTATTGATTCTAGGGTTTCTCCTACACATTCTAAGTCTGAGCTTTGAGTTAGGGTTGTTTCCAACTCCATTCAGGTCTAGTTTTGATGATATTCATCCTAGAACTCGAATCTAGGGTTTAACGACTAAATTAGCGTTTGACGGCAAAGTATGGTTTAGGTCAATACCTGCTTTGCATGGTATTGATCCAAGCAACCCAACCATCCTATAGTCATAATGTGAGAGAGTGGGTTTAAACACTTACCGTCGACTGGCGTAAGGTGTGCTTCGTCGGATGGCAACAGCGGCTCTTCCTTCTTCTTCCTAGCTCCTTCTCCTTCTCCAATCTCCTTCTCCTCTCTAGGATTTGTGAGGATCAATGTAAGGGATTCTAAGAGGTTTAGAGGGGTTTAAATAGGCTAGGAATTAGGTTTAGAAAGCTACTTAGGATTAGGAAAGTCCTAGGATTCAGAATTAGGAAAGTGGGACCCACAGAGATCCAATTCTGGATCTTGGTAGTCTGCTGCACAAACCATACCGGTCGACCGGTACCATAGACTGGTACCATCGACCGGTATGAATAAAATTCATACTTAAGTTGGTCTGTTTGGTCCGATTTCGTACCTGATTGTCATCTGCTCGTCCCGTCTGGCCCGGTGATGATCAGAAGACCTGTTACGACATGAAATCAAGGGTTAGATCGGGTTTATGGAGTGCGGGTCTTACAACTCCCCCACCCTTAAAAAAAATTTCCTCCCCGAAATTTACATGTAGGTCTCACAACTCCCCCACCCTTAAAAGAAATTTCGGCCTCGAAATTTGAACGTACCTTGATCATTGAAAAGGTTAGGGTACTCCTTTCTCATCGTGCTCTCCTCCTCCCAAGTAATTTCTTCGACATCTTGGCTTTTCCAATGCACCTTCACATAATGGATATCCTTGCTTCGAAGTTGTTGTACCTTTCAGCTTGAGAGCATCACAGGTACCACTTCAAATGTTAAGTCCTCTGTCAAGTCTGGTGGGTCTACTGTCAAGATGTGCAATAGATCTTTGACATACTTCTTCAATAAAGATACATGGAACACGTCATGAATGCTTAACATGGATGGTGGTAGGGCCAGTTGATATGCCACATTACCACGTCTAGTCAATATTTCGTATGGTCCCACGTACCTGGGGCATAGCTTCCCCTTCTTATCAAACCGTTTCAGACCTCGCACCGATGATATCTTCAAGAATATCATGTCACCCACTGCAAACTCCAGATCTCGACGTCGATTATCCGCAGTGTTTCTGTCAAACTTGAGCTATCTTCACTCTTTCCTTCATCTGATCAATCACTCGATAAGTTTCTTCGATAAACTCTGGTCCTACAATTCTTCTTTCTCCCACCTCATTCCATAACAGAGTTGTACGACATTTCTTCCCATAGAGTGCCTCATATGGAGCCATCTGAATTATAGCCTAGTAGCTATTATTGTAAACAAACTCGATGAGCGATAGTTTCTCGTCCCAAGCTCCTTTGAAATCTAGGGCACAAGCTCGGAGCATATCTTCTAAAATTTGAATAGTCCTTTCTGACTGCCCGTCCGTCTGAGGGTGAAAAGTTGTACTAAACTTCAACTTGGTTCCCATAGCTTTCTGTAAACCTTTCCAGAATTTTGATGTAAAACGGGGATCTCTGTCAGATACTATACTTTCTGGGACGCCATGAAGTCTGACTATATTATCTACATATAGCTTGGCCAGCTTCTCCATGGTATACTGAGGTCTGACCGCAATGAATCGAGCCGTCTAGGTAAGTCGATCGACTATAACCCAAACTGCATCCACCGACCTTGGTGTCAAGGGTAGGCCAATGACGAAATCCATTATGATACAATCCCACTTCCATGCAGGTTCCGGTAATGGTTGTAGTAAACCTATGGGTCTCTGCCTTTCCGCTTTAACTTGCTGGCAATTTAGACATTGGAATATGAAACGAGCTATATCTGCTTTCATACCCCTCTACCAATATAATCTTCTTAAATCATGGTACATTTTGGTGCTTCTTGGGTGTACCGAGTATGGAGTGTAATGAGCTTTTGTCATAACTCGATCTCTGATATTTAAGTTCTCACTCTCAGGTATACATAATCGTCCATGATACCTGAGCACCTTGTCTGAATCCAAGGTAAAGTCAGGATTGCTGTTACCCTTCTCTAGATCTTCTTGTACAGTCTCGAGGTGTGGATCCTATAGGATTGCTACTTTGACCTCATCAATGAGATCCGATGAGATCTTCAAGGCTGCGAACATCATTGTAAACTTATGAATTAAGCCCTGTTCCATTGGATCTCTTGCAGTCTCTATTATATACTCTTCATCATTCTCTATTGAGCTCGAGGCTACAACACATAATGCAGCATTTGTACTTGGTCCTGCCTCAGGTTTCAATGTCCACTTTCTGAAAGGCATCAGCTACGACATTTGCCTTACCCGGATGGTACTGAATGTCACAATCATAATCTTTTAATAACTTCAGCCATCTCCTCTGTCTCATATTCAGGTCATTTTGAGTGAAAAGATAGGTTAAGCTCTTGTGATTTGATTTGATCTAAAACTTCTCACCGTAAAGGTAGTGTCTCCAAGTCTTGATTGCATGTATTACCGCTACTAACTCCAAATCATGTGTAGGATAATTCTTCTCATGCTCTTTCAATTGTCTTGATGCGTAGGCGATCACCTGTTCTCCTTGCATCAATACACATCCAAGACCCAACCCTGAAGCATCTGTATATAAGTTAAACGGTAAGCTTGGTGCTGGGATGGTCAAGATAAGTGCAGAGACTAGTCTTGACTTCAAAGTTTGAAAGCATTTCTCGCACTCATCTGACCATATAAATTTCTCTCCTTTCTTGGTTAGTCTGGTAAGTGGAATGGCGATCCTTGAGTAGTCTTCCACGAATCTTCTATATTAATCAGATAATCCAAGGAAACTACGAATCTCCGCAACTGATTTTGGTGCTTCCCAGCCTACTATAGTAGCTATCTTACTTGGATCTACCTTGATACCATCTTCAGATACTACGTGGCCTAAGAAAGCCACCTCCTTCAGCCAAAATTCACACTTCTTGAACTTGGCATAGAGCTTCTCCCTTCTCAGCCGTTGTAGGGCTGCTCTCAAATGTGTTGTATGAGCCTCCCTGTCCTTTGAGTAGACCAATATGTCATCGATGAATACGATAATCAAAGTGTCCAACATGTCATGAAACACTCGGATCATCGGTTCTGAACGACGCTGGGGCATTGGTCAACCCGAACGACATAACTAGAAATTCATAATGCCCATACCTTGTCCTGAAATCAGTCTTTGGAATATCTCTGCAACTAATTTTTAATTGGTGATACCCTGATCTGAGATCAATCTTCGAGAAAACCTTTGCACCCTGTAACTGATCGAACAGATCATCGGCCTAAGAAAAGGATATCGATTCTTGATGGTTAACTTGTTTAGCTCTCGGTAGTTGATACATAGCCGTACACTACCGTCCTTCTTCTTGACGAATAATACAAGTGCTCCCCATGGTGATATGCTTGGTCGTATAAAACCCTTATCTAGCAATTCTTGTAACTGGGTCTTCAACTCTTAATTCTATAGGGGCCATCCTATACGGTGCTTTAGACACTGGTGCCGACCCTGGCATTAGGTCTATTACGAACTGTGTAGCCCTGTCTGGAGGTAGACCTGGGAGATCCTCTGGAAACACATCTGGAAACTCTCGTACCACATCTAGATCTTCCATCCTTGGAACCTCAGCAGTGATGTCGACCATAGACACTAAGTACCCCACTCCTCCCTTCTCTAAGCATCTCTTAGCTTTTAGGGCAGATAGGATCAGCTTCCGCTTCCTGGGTAACTTGGTCCCAGTGAAGCTAAATTCTTTTCCTTTCTCATCTTTAAGCACAAGCTTCTTTTCACCACATAATAAGCTGGCTGAATGCTAGCCTAACCAATCCATTCCCAAGATGACGTCAAAGTCTGACATCTCGAGTTGAACCAGATTAGCTTCTAGATCTCAGCCGTCAATGCTAACTGTACATGGTCCAAAATATTTGTTCAATGCTACTTCGACTCCTAGTGGGGAGCGAACTATCAAGCTTGGGTTTAGATGCATGACAGGTAATTCCATTCGCTTCCTGAAAGAAATAGAAACAAAGGAGTACGTGGCCCCAGAGTTAAAGAGTACTCTGGCAGGTATACCAGCTATATTTACAGTTCCTGAAATTTAATTATCCCTTAGTTCTACATGCTCACACACAATAAAATAGTAAGCTAAATAGGAAGGGATAGAATCATACCAGTGACCACATCAGCTGATGCGGCTGCCTCTTTAGGGGTGACTGCAAATACCTTTCCTTGCTGTGGAGGTTGTTTCCTAGGTAGAGTGTAGGTCTTTGCAACATGACCCAGTTGCTGACAGTTGAAACATTCAATGTTCAGGTTTTGTCCAGCGAACTGTGGCGGTGGTGGTGCAATAGTGTTTCTTACAGGCACAATAATGGACTGAGCCCTGTATGGGCAGAATGGTCTACTATTACCGCCACCTGAAGTCTCAGTAGCCGGTCTCTTCAGTCCCCCGCTCTGAGCAAAGAAACTGTCCTTTTGACTTGATTCAATCACTTTAGCAACCTGTACAGCCTCATTATAAACCCTTTTTTCCAGACCGAAGATGTGCTCTCTAATGCTTCCATGCAGTCCCATGGTGAACCTACGGGTCTTTGTTTATTCTTCTTGCATACTTGCCGGTACAAAGAAAAATAGCTCTTCGTACCTTTGCTGGTAAGCATCCACAGTAGACTGAGACTGCTGTAGGTTGAGGAATTCTTTCTCCATCTGATCTTTAAAGCTCTTCGAAAAATATTTATCGAAGAAGGATCCCTTCAACACTGCCCAATCAATCTGAGTGTGCTTTGTCTCTAAATACGTCCGTGTAGAATTCCACCAGGCATTTGCATCCTCCTTTAGCATGTGCGTAGCAGACAACACCTTCTCATCCTCTGTACATATCATCAGACGGAAATTCTTCTCCATCTCAGCAACCCACTGTACAGGCCATAGTGGTTTCCCTGGCTTCCCTGTGAATGTAGGGGGTTTCAGTTTTAAGAATCTATCCACTGCTCGACTCAGATCGTGCTGCCCCGGTGCATTGTTTCTATACCAAATTTTACATCGTTTCTCTATCGATTCAAGCTTAAAAACTAGTCTATGTCTGATGTCTAAGTCTTTACTTTTAGGAACACACACCCTTCCTTTGTATCTTAATGTCTTATCAGAATCCAAGGAGAAGGAATAGTCCTTCCTTTTTCAAGGTCATCTTGTACTGTTCTCAGATAGGGGTCTTAATTGATAGGTGTCTTCACTTTGTCTATCAGATCATGTACAATCTTCAATGTAGCAAACATGTCTAAAAATCGATGGATAAATCCTAGGTTGGTGGAATCATCTGGTTTATCAATTACAAACTGCTCACTGTTGCAATTGAATATTTTTTCTGTGTCACACATTGCAGCATTTGAGCTGGCTTCTTCTTGAGATTTTGTCATAGCTTTCCTGCTTAATGCATCCGCAACCACATAAGCCTTTCCTAGATGATACTGGATGTCACAATCGTAATCCTTTAGTAACTCCAGCCATCTCCTCTGTCTCATGTTGACTCCTTCTGATTGAAAAGATAAGTGAGACTTTTATGATCTGATTTAACCTGGAATTTCTCTCCGTACAAATAGTGTCTCCATATCTTGACAGCATGTATCACTACTGCTAATTCCAAGTCATGGGTTGGATAATTCTTTTCATGTGTCTTTAATTGTCTGGAAGCATACGTAATTACTTGTCCTCCTTACATTAGCATACATCCCAAACCTAATCCAGACGCATCGGTGTACAAGATAAATGGTTCTCATGGAATCAGAATAGTCAAGATGGGAGTTGATATTAATCTTGTCTTCAATGTTTGGAAACACACTTCACATTCTTTGGTCTAAACAAATTTTTCTCCTTTCTTAGTCAGACTGGTGAGGGGTACGGTGTCACACCCAAATTCCGCACCATTCGGAACGGTGTGATGAACCGTTAATAAACCAACGGTTCAACCAGGATCTCAAAATAGGCTATCCCACATATGATAAACGAAAACACATTCCACATTAATCAGAGGTAATAAAGTAAATAGCGGAAATCTTATAGTAAATGAACTGAGAATCTAACTGTGATAACCATAAATAAATATCAAATTATTAATAAATCAACAGAGACATAATTAAATAAATACCAATTACATGTCTTTAATAAAATTAAATAAAATCTAATCGAATACGCATGAGTTGCACTCGCATGAAGGGTCATGCATATCCACCAAGTCTTCAGCTTCCATTGTCGCCACATGTCCGTATAGAGGAGCGTTCATATAATCTTCAACGGTGGTACCTGCATCATCAACTAAAAGTATTCGAATTCGAAAGGGTGAGCACACATCATGGCTCAGTGAGCAAACAAAACAATGCAACAATACATATGCATGCAATCAATTCATATCTTTGGTCTGATTTAAAGTTTGCAATGTGCTATAGAAAGGATAGGTGGCCGCCGCACCTTTATAAACGAGTGTGTGGAAACGCCCAATGAAAATAGCACTGTCGCCCCACATGCACCCACCATGGACAATATACACCCCATGAAAACGGCATGGCTGCACCGGTTGCCCATACCAACACGTAAGCCCCTGTTGGCGAGGGCTTGCAAACTGGGCTCGCAACTAACCAACCCTAATGTCAAACAATGTATCCAAGGCCTCACCCCAGCATCCCTCAATACATCCATAGAGAGAGATGTAGGGTCTGGTGACCAGGCTGAACCACAATGCCACGTCCCCCCCTGATGCCCTACGACATATTACTTCCGCTAAGGTAATGGCGATACGACGATGTTAGTGGACAAGACTTGAGTAGAGATAGAGCTAGAGTCTGGTGACCAGGCTGAACCACAATGTCACGTCCTCCCCCTGATGCCCCACTCGCATCAAGCACACTAACACTTGCTGAGTGGACATGACTTGAATAGACCATGGCACAATATACCCCGATGAGAACGGCATCGAAGTACCGGTTGATACCATCCCTACCCGCACCATGTACGCCAGCCAAACACAAACATTCACATGCCTATTCCTACCATCATCAACATCATCATGTTATAATCAATAAATTTAAATATGCATGAACAGTAATAATAGAAATATTGGATGACATTTTGAATGCACATTACAAGCACACACGCATTTCACAATCATGGTATTGGACTCAAGAAATAAAAACAGTTTGTTATTAACCAATTAGTTTAGGTCTTGTTCCCTCACCTTAGTTTGTTAATAGATCCTCTTCCAAGCTTTAGAATCACCTTTATAATGTTATTATATTGCTAGAAGACCTAACAAAGTCGATAGAATTTAATTAGAATTAATTCCGAATTTAAAAACCATGCTGTTAACTGAGGGTCGGAGGTAGGGTCGGAGTCATGATCGACTCTGGGTGCGACCCTCCCCAAATCTGGACTGCCAAAACCCTGAGGGTCGATACTCAGGTCACATAGGGTCGGATGGTCATCGACCCTCTGTTCGACCCTCGGTGGGTTTTGGTCAATTTTCCTCCTTTTCATCCATTCTTCGTGTTTGGGGTCCTATGACTTGCTCCTACAGTCCATTCAACATGCATTCCATGGTCTAGAACCATGAATCACCCACCTAAATAGCTTTCATGTATTCTCCCATAGTTTTTCATGAAAACCTAACCATGGGTTGATGGTTTGGGTTTCTCCGAGATCACACTCTCATCATTATCTAACCTAAGGCCTGTAGAAACTCATGGAATTAGTATCCATACCTGAGAAGAATACTCCTTCTCTGCAACTCTTCTCCTTTTGCTTTCTTCTCTACCTTGCTTCTCTTCTTCTTCTCTTCCTTCTCTTCTCTTTCTCTCAATTCAATTAGGGTTGTAAAAGGAGTGAAAGAGGCTTAGGGACATCCTATTTATAGAGTAAAACCTCCCAAAATAAGTCCCATTGAGTTTAGGAAAGGTTCCAATTGAAATTAGGAAGGTTTCCTAATTTTCGGTTCGTGCTGTTTTTCCCGAATACTGAGGGTCGATGGGAGGGTCAGACAATTCATAGACCCTGTGACCCATGGTTGAGGGTGGATGGTGAGGGTCGATGGGAGGGTCGGACCTACCTCTTAAAACCTGCGACCCTACCCTCATTTTGACTGTTTTTGGGTAAATTTTCATTTTGGGTCTTAGTTTTTCTTCACACATTTGGTCCACTTGGCTCGACCATGATATGTAGACGGTTCACGACATGAAATGTAAGGTTAGGCCGGGTTCATGGCGTGCGGGTCTTACAACTCTACCATCCTTAAAAGAAATTTCGTCCTCGAAATTTAAACGTACGGATCTTACAACTCCCCCATCCTTAAAATAAATTTTGTCCTCAAAATTTGAATTTACTTCAGAGTCAATAAGTGGGAATTATATTTCCGCATTGCATCTTCTTTCTCCTATGCATTCTTCTCCACGTCTTGTCTTTGCCAGGTTACCTTCATATAATAATTATCCCGACTTTGGTAACATTGTACCTTCCCACTAGTGAACTAGGCTGGTACCACTTCAATAGTTAACATTCTATCTAATCCAGTGATTTTGTGGTCAATACCTTTGATATGGATCTCTAATGTACTTCTTCAATAGAAACACACGAAATACATCATGCACACTAGACATGGATCGCGGTAACACTAATTGATATGCAACTTTTCTACGTCTCTCCAAAGTTTATAAGATCCGACACATATATAGAATACAACTTCCCTATTTGTTTAATCGTTTCAACTACGCATAAGTGATATCTTCAAAAATACTTTGTCACTTATGGCGAACTCAAGGTCTTGGTGTCTCTCTAACAACTTGAGTTATCCTGCCCCTTTTCTTTGATCTTTCCTGCCACTTGATAGTTTTCTTCATTAGCCTTAGGTCTCAAAATTCTTCATTTACCGATTTTATTCCAAAATAAAGGAATTTGACATTTCTACCGTACCATGCTTCATAGGTGACATCTACATAGTAGCTTGGTAGCAACTTCGATTCACGATTAACTTCTCAACTCAAGCTCCTTAAAATCAATTTTACAAGCTCGGAGCATATCTCTTAGGATCTGTATAGTCCGCTCTGACTGTCCGTCGGTTTGAGGTAAAGTGTGGTACTAAACTTCAACTTTGTCCCCATTATTTTTGTAGATCCTTCCAAAACATCGAGATAAGGCATAAGCCTCTGACCGACACTAAGCTCTCATGCATACCATTCAATCTGGAAATATTATCCACATATAGCTTATTTAGCCGCTCCAAAGCATACCGAGGTCGTATAGCAATGGAATGAGCTATTTTCATAAGACGATCAACAACCACCCAACCATCTCAATCGATTTGGGAGTCAGTGGCAAATCATTGACATAGTTCACGATACTGCAGTTCCATTCCCAAAACAAAAGTCAGGGTTTGGTTTTCCTTTTCTAAGTCTGCTTACACGGTTCCTATATACAGACCTAACAAAATTACTACTTCTACTTCATCCATCAATTTAGAGATGATCTTTAATGCCACAAGCGCAACCGACGAACTATTGGTCCATAAATTCATCCATAAATTCTTGCTTAATTGGATCATCACGAGTTTCTATTATATGTTACTCTCCTTCCAAATCTGAATCTATTGCTGCAAAACATAAGGTAGCATTTATACTGGGTCCTTCCTTGGACTTCATAATTCTCATCGGCGATCGTATAAGCAGTTTGAAATCTAAAGACTTAAGGGGTATATTTAGTTTCTTTCCAAATTACACAGATATAAAAGGATGAGTAGCTCCATAATCAAAGAGCACTCTGGCAGGAATGCCATTACTAGGTACGATACCTGTGATTTGTTTTAATTTAGTCTACATGCTCATGCAATGTAACATAAAATGACAGGTTCAGGTCATACCTGTGACCACATCAGACAATGCGGCAGGATCCTTGGCTGAAACAGCGTAAACTCTTCCTTGCTTAGTTGTTTTCTGGGCTTAGTACACTCTCTTGAGACATGCCCTACTTGGTTGCAGTTAAAACATCTGATCCCCTCACCATTTTTCTTTGGTTGTCGTGGGGTTGCTGAAATGGTTTTGGTTGCAGCATTGAAGCCCTGGGTATGGAAGGGTTGGAATACCTTGCTGTTGCCTCCGTTGTAAAAATTTTCATTTGGCCTTTTTATTCCCCTATTTTGAGTAAAATAGCTCTCTTTCTGGCTCGACTCTATCACTCTGTCACACCCCAATTCCGCACACTTCGAATGGTGTGATGAACCGCTAAATAGCCAACGGTTCAACCGGGATCTCTAATAGGCTATCCCCAGCGTTATCCAAACTTTACACGCATCCACAATCATAATCGAGTAATACACAATAGCGGAAAATTTATAAATAATATGAACCGAGTACTAGAATGATACCCATAAATAATATCAAATTATTCCGTGTTTAACTAAGACATAAATAGTTAAATACCAACTACATGTCTTATAAATCCAAATAAGAAAAACTGTAAAAATATCTAATCGAATACACACGAGTTGCACTCGCAAGAGGTCGTGTGTATCGTCTTCGGCTCCAACATCCATAGCTGCTACGGTTCCATACGCCGACGCGTTCATATAATCTTCAACGGTATATCTGCATCATCAACTAAAAATATTCGGCGTCGAGGGGTGAGCACACAACACGGCTCGGTGAGTAGCCAAAACAATGCAACATTACATATGCATGCAAAAAGTCAATTCATATCTTTGGTCTTGGTTTATAGTTTGCAATGTGCAATAGAAAGGTTGGGTGATCAAAGGTTAACGTTTATTGATACCGCCTCTATACACAGGGTGTGGAAGCCCACCCGAAGGTTAACGTTTATCGTCATCCCCATCCACCCTACCATAACATTATACAACAAAGGTTAACGTTTATTGCTATATAATGCTATACCAACACGTAAGCCCCTGTTAGCGAGGGCTTGCAAGCCGGGCTCGCTACTAACCAATCCTAATGCCAAACGGTGTATCCAAGGCCTCACCCCGGCATCCCTCGGAACATCCATAGAGATAGAGCTAAGGCCCCCGGTAGAGTCGGAGACTACAAGGACCGAGACCACCTCCCGATACTCTACGACATAATAGTTCTGCTAAGGTAATGGCGATCCGACGATGTCAATGCACAAGACTTGAGTTAGAGATAGAGCTAAAGTCTTTGAGACCCGCCAAAGGTTAACGTTTATTGGCGTTCTCATCACACCTCCCCTGATACTCTCTCGCATCAAGCACACCAACCACACACATACAATCACATGCCTATTCCTATCATCAACATCATCATCATGTTATAAACCATAAAGTAAATATGCATGAACAAGTAATAGAAATATTGGATGGCATGCTGTATGCACATTACAAACATATTCGCATAGAATCAAACATGGCATAGGACTCAAGAAATAGAAAACAGTTTATTATTAACCAATTTAGTTTGGGGTTAAGGTTCCTCACCTTAGCTTGCTAATAGATATTTTCCAAGCTTTCGATTCCCTGTTATAACGGTACTATATTGCTAGCAAACCTAACAAAGTCGATAGAATGTAATTAGAATTAATTCAGAATTTAAAAACCATTACGTCAGCGAGGGTCGATGCTAGGGTCGATGCTAGGGTCGATGGGTCTATCGACCCTCCCAACGATCCCGAACTTCCCGAATCGAGGGGTCGATGGTCAGAAACACCTAGGGTCGGATGGTCTATCGACCCTCGGTGCGACCCTTGGTGCACTCTGGTCCAATTTCCACTTTTTAATCCATTCTTCGTGTTTGGGGTCCTATGGCTTGCTTCCTACATTCACTCAACATTCATTCCATGGTCTAGAACCATGTATGATTCATCTAGATAGCTTTCGTGCATCCTCCCATGGTTTTCCATGAAAACCTAACCATGGATGGATGGTTTGGGTTTCTCCAAAATCCTACACTCAATCATATCTAACCTAAGGTCCGTAGAAACTCATGGAATTAGTATCCATACCTGAGAAGATTACTTTTCTCTGCAATTTCTTCTCCTTTTTGCTAAGCCTTCTTCCTAGCCTCCTTTCTTCCTCTTTTCCTTCTTCTCTCTTTCTCTCAATTCAATTAGGGTTGTGAAAGGAGTGAATGTGGCTTAGGGACGTCCTTTAAATAGACTAGGAATGTCCTATAATAATCCCATTGAGATTTGGAAAGAATCCCAACCGAAAATTAGGAAATTTCCTAATTTCGGTTTTAACGGCGGGGGCGGTCGACGGGAGGGTCGATGATCCCGTCGACCCTAGGGTCTTAAGCTGTCCGACCCTCCCTCAAAAGCGCGGGGTCGATCTTTTTCGGTTTGGGAGGTCCGACCCCCTTGGCTGGGTGTGCGACCCTCCCCTAGAATTAAGTGTTTTTGGGTCGATTTCATACCTGGGATCTCGATCTCCTTCATGCCCTTGGTCCACTTGACTCGACCATGATGGGTAGACCTAGTTCAAGGTGGTAAGACCGGGTTAGATTGACACGGGTCTTACAACTCCCCCCAACTTATAAAAATTTCGTCCTCGAAATTGTACGTACCTTCTGAGTCAAACAAGTCAGGGTATTGCTTCCTCATAGCATTTTCTTCTTCCCATTTAATCTCTTCCATGTCTCTACTTTTCCATGTGACCTTAACATAGTAGATATCTACATTTGCGTAGACGTTGAACTTTTCGACTAGTGATTTCCGTTGGTATTACTTCAAATGTCAAATCATCGGTTAGTTCCGGCAAATCTTCGTCAACACATGTGTTGGGTCTTTGACATACTTCTTCAATAAGGATATGTGAAATACGTCATGCACACTTGACATAGATGGTGGTAGTGCTAAGCCGATAAGCTACTTTTCCACGCTTAGCGGGAATCTCATATGGTCCGACATATCTTGGACTTAATTTTCCTTTACTGTCCGAACCTCTTCAATCCTCGCATAGGCGATACTTTCAAGAATACTTTTTCGCCTACGGCGAACTCTAGATCTCTTCGGTCGAGTATCTACGTATTGCTTCGACGGTTCCGAGCTACTCTTACTCTTTCCTTGATGATGTCGACCACTTCGACAAGTCTCTTCAACAAATTCTGGTCCAACGATACTACGTTCTCCAACTTCATTCCAAAACAAGGGAGTTCGACACTTCCTACCATACGGTGCTTCATAAGGTGACATCCGTATAGTAGCCCGATAGCTGTTATTGTAAGCGAACCTCGATCAATGGTAACTTCTCGTCCCATGATCCCTTGAAATCAATCACACATGCTCGTAGCATATCTTCTAAAATCTGAATGGTGCGCTCCGGCTGTCCGTCGGTCGTGGAAGGTGGAATCCGATCCTGAACTTCAATGTTGTACCCATAGCCTTTTGCAGTCCTTCCCAAAATCCGGAAGTAAATCGTGGGTCTCTATCGGACACAATACTTTACGGAACACCGTGTAGCCGAACAATATTATCCACATACAGCTTTGCTAACCTTTCCGGTGTATATCGTGGGGTCGTATCGGTATGAAGCGAGCTGTCTTAGTCGGACGGTCTACAATCACCCAAAGCTGCGTCAACTACTCGAGGAGTCAATGGTAGTCCGGTGGCGAAGTCCATAGTGATGCAGTCCCATTTCCAAGCTGGTTCGGTAATGGTTGTAACGATCCTGCGGGTCTTTGTCGTTCCGCCTTTACCTTCGACAATTTAGGCATTGAGACACGAACTTGGCTACATCCGCCTTCATTCCCCTCCACCAATACAGTTTCTTTAGATCATGATACATTTTTGTACTTCCGGGATGTATCGAGTAGATGGTGGTATGGGCTTCCTTCATCGGTCGGTGTCTAATGTCCATACTTTCCGTTTCGGGTACACATATTCTCCCTTTATATCTCGGTACCTTCTCGTTATCTAAGGTGAACTCGAGTTGGTCCTACCTTTCTCAATATCTTCTTGTCTTGTTCTCGAGATAAGGATCTGCTTTGATAGCTGTTTTCACTTCGTCCACTATATCCGGTATAATCTTCAATGCTGCGAACATATTTGAAAACCGATGAATGAACCCTTGGTTGGTTGATCCATCCAGTGTATCTATCACATACTTGCTCGTTGCCGTGATTAAACACCATTCCATTGGTATACATTCTTTGCGGTCGTGCTTGGTTTCTCCTTGAGATTTTATCATTGCTTTTTCGCTCAATGCATCCGCTACCACGTTCGCTTTTCCCGGATGATCTTTGGATATCACAATCATAGTCTTTCAATAATTCCAGCCATCTTCTTTGTCTCATATTTAACTCCTTCGATTAAATAGATAAGTAAGACTTTTATGGTCCGACTTAATCCCGAAACTTCTCTCCGTATAGGTAGTGTCTCCATATTTTGGCGGCATGTACTTCTGCCGCTAATTCCAAATCGTGAGTTGGGTAATTTTTCTCATGTACCTTCAAGCGTCTCGATGCATACGCAACTACTTGTTCTCCTTGCATAAGCACACATCCTAATCCCAATCCCGATGCATCGGTGTATAAGGTAAATGTCCGTCCCGGAGCGGGAATGGTTAAAATTGGAGCGGATATCAATCCGGTCTTCGGTGTTTGAAAGCTCTTTTCACACTTATCCGTCCATACAAACTTTTCTCCTTTCTTGGTCAAGCGGTGAGAGAATGCGGCAATCCGAGAATAGTCTTCTACGAATCTCCGATAATATCCAGCTAGACCCGGGAAAACTTCTAATTTACGAGGCGCTCTTTGGTGCTTCCCACTTCACAATAGCCCGATCTTCTTGGGGTCCACTTTGATTCCTTCCCTGGATACTACATGGCCTAAAAATGCGACTTCGCTTAGCCAAAACTCACACTTAGAAAATTTGGCGTATAACTTCTCTTTCCTCAAGCGTTGTAGGGCTGCGTTTAGGTTCTTGACATGGGTTTCCTTGTCCTTGGAGTATACCAATATGTCATCAATAAATACTATCACCGGCGTGTCCAACATATCGTGGAAAACTTCGGTTCATAAGTTCCATGAGCGTTGCCGGTGCATTAGTTAGTCCGAAAGACATCACTAAGAATTCATAATGTCCGTATCTTGTCCCGAAAGCTGTCTTGAATGTCACCTTCCTTAATTTTCAATTGATGATAGCCCGATCGAAGATCGATCTTTGAAAATACCTTCGCTCCTTGTAGCGGTCGAACAAGTCATCGATCTCGGGTAGTGGATATCGATTCTTGATTGTCGGCTTATTCAACTCTCTATAGTCGATACATAACCGAGCGCTACCATCTTTCTTCTTCACGAACAACACCGGTGCTCCCCCATGGAGATATCTTTGGGTCTAATATAACCCTTATCCAGCCGTTCTTGTAGTTGCACTTTTAATTCCTTCGGGTTCGGTAGGAGCCATTCTATACGGTGCTTTTGATCCGGGTGCGGCTCCGGGTGTAAGATCTATTACAAACTCCGTGGCTCGGTCGGGTGGTAATCCGGGTAGTTCCTCGGGAAATACATCGGGAAAATCCCGCACTACATCAATATCTTCCATTTGTGGCACGTCCTTGGTTAGGTCGACCCGCGATACTAGATATCCGACCGCTCCTTTCTCAAGGCACTTCTTAGCCTTTAATGCGGAAAGTATGAGCTTGCGTCTCTGGGGAAGTTTGGTTCCCGAGAAACCGAATTCTGCTCCTTCTTTATCTTTGAGCGTTAGCTTCTTCTCGGCGCATAGCAGATTTGCGAGAATGCCGAGCTAACCAGTCCATTCCTAAGATGACATCGAAGTCCGCCATCTCAAGTTGTATTAAAGTTGCATCCAAGGTTTTCTCTCCAATGAGAACCGGACATGGTCCATAACCTTTCTCTAATTCCACTTCTAATCCCATCGGTGACCGTCACGAGTAATTTGTAGTCTAAGGTTTTGATGGGCAGATTGGTCTTCTTCCCAAACGACACGGATATAAATGAATGAGTAGCTCCTCGAATCAAAGAGTACTCTGGCGGGTGCGCCATTGATAGGTACGATACACGTGATCCGTTTTTACTTAGTCTACATACTCAATCGGTGTAATTATAATCTTAAAGTTTCGGTCATACACAGTGACCACATCGGGCGATGCGGCTGCATCCTCCGATGTAACGGCATATACCCGTCCTTGATGTAACAGCTTTTTGGGGTTTTGGGCACTCTCTTGCCATATGCCCCGGTTGGTTGCGGTTATAGCACCGGGGCTTCGAATTTGGCTTTGGCTGAGGTTGAGCTGCGGGGATAGTCTTGGTTGCAGCATTAAAATTCCGAGGGCCGAAAAGGCTTATACGTCCTGGTGTTGCCTCCGTTATAGGAGTTTCCGGCTGGTCTCTTAATTCCTCCGTTTCGGGAGAAATAGCTCTCCTTCGGCTCGATTCAATCACTCGAGCCATCCCGAACCGCTTCGTTGTATATGTTCTTCTCTAATCCCAGAACATGTTCTCGATACTTCCTCTCGGTCCCGCGACGAATCTACGGGTTTTTGTATCTTCTTCTTGCATGCTAGCCGGTGCGAAGAAAAATAGTTCTTCGTAACGTTGTTGATATGAGTCTACGGACATCCGCCCTTGAGTACGGACTCGAGAATTCCTTTTCCATTGAATCTCCGAAGCTTCTTGGGAAATACTTCTCGAAGAATGCTTCTTTATATATAGCCCATGTCGGTAGGGCGTGCTTGGTCAATAAGTATGTCTTTGTAGATTTCCACCGGTGGTGTGCGTCGCCTTTGAGCATGAAGGTGGGCGCATAGTACTTTCTCTTCCTCGGTGATAGTCATCATGAGGAAGTTCCTTTCCATCTCATCTATCCGGTGTGCTGGCCCCGGTGGATCGGACGGTTTACCGTTGAATTCTCTCGGTTTCATTTTCAAAAATCTCTCTACTAGCCGAGAGTGATCCGGTTGATTTTGGTATGCCCCAAACATAGGGGGTGGATCTTGATAGTTCCCTTGGGCTGCTTACGGGGCTTGCACGGGGGCTGGTGCAGCCCGGTTGTTCGCGGTGTCCGAGGGCTGGGTGGTTACCGCGGGTGCTGCACTAGCTTGCCCGGTGTGCATGGCTGCGGCCCGAGTGGCTTGGAACATAACTCCCATCGCAACCTGCATTTGAGCTTGTGCATGTTGCATTTGTTGTAGCTGTTGAGCGGATTCATCACCACCTGTTGTTAGCTCGGGTGGTGGTGGTGGCAAGATCGTAGGGTTTGCCGGCTCGGGATTACCCCGTGCATAATTGTTCTCTTGACTAGTCTCATCCACGGGTGGTGGTGGTGGGACCGTATTTCGGGTCTGTCGGGTAACTCTACGTCCGGACATATTTTCTTTACGAGATGGGTGGTGCACGAAAATCATCAAAATCGGTGAGAAATCATTTATACTTCATGTAGGCACGCTAACCGATATAAAATTTGAATCCTCAATTCATTACGGAAAAAAAAATACTGTCTTTTCTATGTAGGGTCGATAGTGAGGGTCGATGGTATGTCCGACCCTTGGTATCCGACCACGGGAATGACTGTTCTTCTTCCGAGGCGGCGGGGGTCGATGCGGGGTCGATGGGTGTCCGACCCTCGGTCCGACCCTTGAATTTCCGCCGATTCCCAGAGTCGGGGGTCGATTGGAGGGTCGATCCGAGGGGTCGATGGTGTCGGTCGAATTGTCCGACCCTCGGACTAAAAATCAGATTTTTAAGATCCGATTACGGGTCATTTCTCACTATTCCCCCTCCGTTTCGACTCGTCTCTACTCTCCGAGTTGCTACAGTGCTACTTCGCTATTGTGGCTCGTTCCTAGTCCGAATTTCGACATCCACATCACCACTACTGGTATACTTTCCCAACTTTACCTGTTTTTAGGTTTTTATTTCTAGGTTTTTGCTCCTTTAACTTGTATTTTTCAAATTAAACTTTTTCCAACCGTAAAAATTCGATTTTTATTGGGGGCTTTTGTTATTGGGGTCTTGAGGAACGAAAGCCCTCAAAAAATTTTTCAGTTTCATCGGTTGGTTATCGAGAAACTTAAATTTTTTCTCTTTTTGCCCTAATTTGTCGACATTTTTGGTTTTTCTTGAATTTCTCCAAATTAGACCTTATCTGTTAAAATTTTCTACTGCCTGTAGATTGTAGGATATGTTTTAACTTACGTAAGTTCTTACGCCCACTTGTATGGTGAAAAATGGGACTTTATTGTTAACTTACGTAGTTATTAAATCCAATTTCGGATTTTATCCTACTAACTCCTGGTTTTTTTCTTCTTTCTTATTTTTGCGGGTACTATGGCCCGTACTAAAGTGCCAAGATTGCGTGATCCTCTCCGTTTCCGTTCAAATGAGGCCGAGGCACAGTATGCCTACTATACAGGCAAGAAAGTGGAAGGGGGTCGTATGGTGAACCTGGCTGATCTAGCCTTGTTCAACGTCGAGAGAGCTTTTGGCGACATGGGGTGGCTCCCTGTCATCACATACGATGCGTGCACATGTCCAGACTTGGTGCGCCAGTTCTATTGTAATCTCCAGGTGGTGGGGGATTACAATGATGTTGAGCGGGGTCAGGAGTTGCGCATCACTAGCTACGTCAAGGGGGTGCACATTTCTTTCAACTATCGACGACTGGCCGATCTGTTGGGCATTCCCTTCGATGGCCCTATGGTGTACGTGCGCCGGGAGAGCCACGGTTCGTTGAGATGGAGATGAGAGCGAAGATCGACAATCGGTTGCTCCATCCCGATAGATGGCGAGATGAGAGCTTGCTACTTGCGTCCATCTCCACGAGTCTTACGCAAGATTATCCGGCATAATCTGATTCCGCGAGTGGGCACTATGAGAGGGTGTCTCGGTTGACCCGAGTTCTTGATCTACGACATATGCACTCGACGGCGGCCGTCCGCCTTCCTTACATCATCATGCGGACAATGATCGGTGCCACATTGTCCGGTCACGGGGTAATCTACCCTATGGACGCATGATTACGATGCTCTTGACCCGTTTGGGGGTGGATCCGGTTGATGAGAAGATCCGGGAGAAGACCTTCTCGTCGCCTCTAGATTGGGAGGCTATCCGTAAGATGGGGCTGCGAGATGCGGAGGTTAGTGATGAGGAGAGGAACGCGATGGTGCGCCCTCACACTCGGGTCGAGGTGGCCGATCTTGCTGGCTGCTGCTAGGGCTCGGGGAGATCCGGTCGACGATGATGATCGTATGTATATGGATGTCGACGCGATACCCCCGCCATCACCCACACAGGCGGATGGAGTTGGTACTTCTGCGGCGGCGGCTTCGGTACCTGAGGCCAGTCCTTCTCATGATGCTGGTCCTTCACGCCCACCTTCTGATATGATGGAGATGCTGCAGGAGATCAGGGATGCTCAGCGCAGATCTGATCTGAGGATGGATGAGCTGTTGGCTGCTCAGCGCGATCGGATGCGCGGATTGGAGAGCTCCTAGAGGTACGACGCGGGACCGATCGGAGGATAGCCGGTCTTACGGCTAGTCTTCGGGATGAGGACTACGACAGAGATCGTGAGGCACCGCCTCTTCCTTCGCCTCCAGCTTCCTGATTGTACTTTACTTTTCTTGTACTACAGAGTAACTGTCCGGGTTGTGGACTGTACTCTACTTTAGTGATGTATAAACGTTTTGTTTCTCTTACTCATTGTATGTAACTAGTTTTCCCTTTAATAGATGCATTATTCTATTTTTAATTCAGTTTCAATCATCACTTGTGCTTACAGTGTATTTGTATTAAAGCTTTTAATTTATCCTATCTCAGTTCACAATGGCCTTGAATGTGTGTGTCAGTTCGGCGGGCAAGGCCTGAGATGCTCTGATACCAAGTTGTCACACCCCAATTCCGCACACTTCAGAATGGTGTGATGAACCGCTAAATAGCCAACGGTTCAACCAGGATCTCTAATAGGCTATCCCCGCGTTATCCAAACTTTACACACATCCACAATCATAATCAGAGTAATACACAATAGCGGAAAATTTATAAATAATATGAACTGAGTACTAGAATGATACCCATAAATAATATCAAATTATTCTGTGTTCAACTAAGACATAAATAGGTAAATACCAACTACATGTCTTATAAATCCAAATAAGAAAAACTGTAAAAACATCTAATCGAATACACACGAGTTGCACTCGCAAGAGGAGTCGTGTGTATCGTCTTCAGCTCCAACATCCATAGCTGCTACAGTTCCATACGCTGACAGGTTCATATAATCTTCAACAGTATATCCTGCATCATCAACTAAAAATATTCGACGTCGAGGGGTGAGCACACAACACGGCTCAGTGAGTAGCCAAAACAATGCAACATTACATATGCATGCAAAAAGTCAATTCATATCTTTGGTCTTGGTTTATAGTTTGCAATGTGCAATAGAAAGGTTGGGTGATCAAAGGTTAACGTTTATTGATACCGCATCTATACACAGGGTGTGGAAGCCCGCCCGAAGGTTAACGTTTATCGTCATCCCCATCCACCCTACCATAACATTATACAACAAAGGTTAACGTTTATTGCTATATAACGTCATACCAACACGTAAGCCCCTGTTAGCGAGGGCTTGCAAACTGGGCTCGCTACTAACCAATCCTAATGCCAAACAGTGTATCCAAGGCCTCACCCCAGCATCCCTCAGAACATCCATAGAGATAGAGCTAAGGCCCCCCGGTAGAGTCAGAGACTACAAGGACCGAGCCCACCTCCCCTGATACTCTACGACATAATAGTTCCGCTAAGGTAATGGCGATACGACGATGTCAATGCACAAGACTTGAGTTAGAGATAGAGCTAAAGTGCTGAGACCCGCCAAAGGTTAACGTTTATTGACGTTCTCATCACACCTCCCCTGATACTCTCTCGCATCAAGCACACCAACCACACACATACAATCACATGCCTATTCCTATCATCAACATCATCATCATGTTATAAACCATAAAGTAAATATGCATGAACAAGTAATAGAAATATTGGATGGCATGCTGTATGCACATTACAAACATATTCGCATAGAATCAAACATGGCATAGGACTCAAGAAATAGAAAACAGTTTATTATTAACCAATTTAGTTTGGGGTTAAGGTTCCTCACCTTAGCTTGCTAATAGATATTTTCCAAGCTTTCGATTCACTGTTATAACAGTACTATATTGCTAGCAAACCTAACAAAGTCGATAGAATTTAATTAGAATTAATTCAGAATTTAAAAACCATTCTGTCAACTGAGGGTCGATGCTAGGGTCGATGGGTCTATCGACCTTCCCAGCATTCTGAACTACCCGAATGCTGAGGGTCGATGGTCTGAAACACCTAGGGTCGGATGGTCTATCGACCCTCGGTGCGTCCCTCGGTGCACTCTTGTCCAATTTCCACTTTTTAATCCATTCTTCGTGTTTGGGGTCCTATGGCTTGCTTCCTACACTCACCCAACATTCATTCCATGGTCTAGAACCATGTATGATTCATCTAGATAGCTTTCGTGCATCCTCCCATGGTTTTCCATGAAAACCTAACCATGGATGGATGGTTTGGGTTTCTCCGAAATCCTACACTCAATCATATCTAACCTAAGGTCTGTAGAAACTCATGGAATTAGTATCCATACCTGAGAAGATTACTTTCCTCTGCAATTTCTTCTCCTTTTTGCTAAGCCTTCTTCCTAGCCTCCTTTCTTCCTCTTTTCCTTCTTCTCTCTTTCTCTCAATTCAATTAGGGTTGTGAAAGGAGTGAATGTGGCTTAGGGACGTCCTTTAAATAGACTAGGAATGTCCTATAATAATCCCATTGAGATTTGGAAAGAATCCCAACCGAAAATTAGGAAATTTCCTAATTTCAGTTTTCGTCAGAAACCGAGGGTGGATGGGAGGGTCGATGATCCCGTCGACCCTAGGGTCTTAAGCTGTCCGACCCTCCCTCAAAAACTGAGGGTCGATCTTTCTGGTTTGGGAGGTCCGACCCTGCTTAGCTGGGTATGCGACCCTCCCCTAGAGTTAAGTGTTTTTGGGTCGATTTCATACCTGGGATCTCGATCTCCTTCATGCCCTTGGTCCACTTGACTCGACCATGATGGGTAGACCTGGTTCAAGGTGGTAAGACCGGGTTAGATTGACACGGGTCTTACACTACAAGAGTAAATCTGGAGCAGCTTTCATACATCAGTAAATCAGGTATAAATCAGGAGAAAGAATTCGTACATCAATAAATCAGGTATAAATCAGAAGATGTACGCTCAACACGATTAAACATTTAACTATTCATTCAGTTCATATCTCTGATCATGTTGTCGATCATGAGAATGGTTCAGATTGGTATAATCAGGACTAATACTAAAGAAACAATAGTTATAACTCCAATTGACAGGTTAAATCAAGAAGGTATCCTATCAAGGTCCGAGAAATTAAAATCTGATATGTGCATCCTCTATAATCATAAGAGTAAATCAATAATGCACTACATCCTATATAAACCTATCTAGACATATGGCCATAATAGATTTGATCCTTTGCTGAAAATGTCCGAGGTATCATCTTCTGAAGACATTCTTCAATCCTTGTCGGATCATTCTGTCATGATGCAACTATCCCATGCATCGGTGGTTGATAAGGTTAACCACCTTGATACACTGCTTGTTGTGCACCAAACTTCTGCACTGGGGTGTGCATTACTGGGATTTGCTGTGTGGTAGGCACTGTGTTATAGCTAACAGGTGTTGGGGTACAGTGATGCTACCAATTGGTACCGTACTTGGTTTGACCCGGAGGTGTTGATGTAGCATCAGCAACTTGGGTAGTGATTTACATAGCAACTTCCATAGTCGGTCTCATCTGTTGTTGCTCTTGTATTTTATTGGGTCAAGTTTATGACAACCGTGACCAAGGTAATTGGTAGTCCAGGTGGTTGGCTGGAGTAGCCTGGTTGTTCATTTCCTCTTATTTGCTCTAATCTGATTACAAACTCAGATGAGTTTTCATTACACGTTCTCGACCCAGATAGTGGTGGAGTCAAGTTGTAACCTCATCTTAATGCTCAGCGGGTAATGGATCAACGTGTAGTGGATTTCACTCTGAGTCTCTATGTCACCCAGGGGTATAGCTTTAGTTTCTTGTAGTTACTCTTATTCTTAATGTAGGGCCGTTATTCTCCTTTCTCTGCTGGATTCGGCCCAAGATCTTTCCCTTTACTTTTGCAGGGAATTAGGCATTACTAGCCATTTTCTCCTTCCTTTGTCATACATCGAGTTTCACATCTTGTGAGTACCAACTCGGTATTCACTTTTCTGCTTTACAGAAGCTCCCTTCTTGCTACTGTATTATATCCATTGTATACTTAGGCAACTACCCAACTATAGATAATACCCTATACTATTTGTGTATTAGGATAATTTTGGTCTTCTCTTTCTGTTTGAGTGTATAAATATGGTTCCACCTTTTATATGTACATTATTGTCTTGTTTAAGTTCTGTCTCAACCAACACAGGTGCTTATGGTGTGTTTGTGTTAAAGCTTTTAATTTATCCTAACTCAGTTCATGGACTCCAGTGGTAGTATTCAGGTTTAATGGGTAAGGCCTATGAGAGCTCTGATACCAAGTTGTCACACCCCAATTTCGTATCATTCGGAACGGTGTGATGAACGGTCAATAAACTAACGGTTCAACCAGGATCTCAAAATAGGCTATCCCACATATGATAAACCAAAACACATTCCACATTAATCAGAGGTAATAAAGTAAATAGCGGAAATTTTATAGTAAATGAACTGAGAATCTAACTGTGATAACCATAAATAAATATCAAATTATTGATAAATCAATTGAGACATAATTAAATAAATACCAATTACATGTCTTTAATAAAATTAAACAAAATCTAATCGAATACACATGAGTTGAACTCGCATAAAGGGTCATGCATATCCACCAAGTCTTCAGCTTCCATTGTCACCACATGCCCGTACACAGGAGCTTTCATATAATCTTCAATGGTGGTACCTGCATCATCAACTAAAAGTATTCGAATTCGAAAGGGTGAGCACACATCACGGCTCAGTGTGCAAACAAAACAATACAACAATACATATGCCTGCAATCAATTCATATCTTTGGTCTGGTTTAAAGTTTGCAATGTGCTATAGAAAGGATAGGTGACCGCCGCACCTCTATACACGAGTGCGTGGAAACGCCCAATGAAAATGGCACTGTCGCCCTACATGCACCCACCATGGACAATATACACACCATGAAAATGGAATGGCTGCACCGGTTGCCCATACCAACACGTAAGCCCCTGTTGGCGAGGGCTTGCAAACTGGGCTCGCAACTAACCAACCCTAATGTCAAACAATGTATCCAAGGCCTCATCCCAGCATCCCTCAATACATCCATAGAGATAGAGCTAGGGTCTGGTGACCAGGCTGAACCATAATGCCACGTCCCCCCCTGATGCCCTATGACATATTAGTTCCGCTAAGGTAATGGCGATACGACGATGTTAGTGGACAAGACTTGAGTAGAGATAGAGCTAGAGTCTGGTGACCAGACTGAACCACAATGTCACGTCCTCCCCTGATGCCCCACTTGCATCAAGCACACTAACACTTGCTGAGTGGACATGACTTGAATAGACCATGGCACAATATACCCTGATGAGAACGGCATTGAAGTACCGGTTGATACCATCCCTACCCGCACCATGTACGCTAGCCAAACATAAACATTCACATACCTATTCCTACCATCATCAATATCATCATGTTATAATCAATAAATTTAAATATGCATGAACAGTAATAATAGAAATATTGGATGACATGTTGAATGCACATTACAAGCACACACACATATCACAATCATGGTATTGGACTCAAGAAATAAAAACAGTTTGTTATTAACCAATTAGTTTAAGTCTTGTTCCCTCACCTTAGCATGTTAATAGATCCTCTTCCAAGCTTTAGAATCACCTTTATAATGTTATTATATTGCTAGAAGACCTAAAAAAGTTGATAGAATTTAATTAGAATTAATTCCGAATTTAAAAACCATGCTGTTAACTGAGGGTCGGAGGTAGGGTCGGAGTCATGATCGACCCTGGGTGCGACCCTCCCCAAATCTGGACTTCCAGAACCCTGAGGGTCGATACTCAGGTCACATAGGGTCGGATGGTCATCGACCCTCTGTGCGACCCTTGGTGGGTTTTGGTCAATTTTCCTCCTTTTAATCCATTCTTCATGTTTGGGGTCCTATGGCTTGCTCCTACAGTCCATTCAACATGCATTCCATGGTCTAGAACCATGAATCACCCACCTAAATAGTTTTCATGTATTCTCCCATGGTTTCCATGAAAACCTAACCATGGGTTGATGGTTTGGGTTTCTCTGAGATCACACTCTCATCATTTTCTAACCTAAGGCCTGTAGAAACTCATGGAATTAGTATCCATACCTGAGAAGAACACTCCTTCTCTGCAACTCTTCTCCTTTTGCTTTCTTCTCTACCTTGCTTTTCTTCTTATTCTCTTCCTTCTCTTCTCTTTCTCTCAATTCAATTAGGGTTGTAAAAGGAGTGAAAGAGGCTTAGGGATGTCCTATTTATAGAGTAAAACCTCCCAAAATAAGTCCCATTGAGTTTAGGAAAGGTTCCAATTGAAATTAGGAAGATTTTCTAATTTCTGGTTCGTGCTGTTTTTCCCAAATACTGAGGGTCGATGGGAGGGTCAGACAATTCATAGACCCTGCGACCCATGGTTGAGGGTCAATGGTGAGGGTCGATGGGAGGGTCGGACCTGCCTGTTAAAACCTGTGACCCTACCCTCATTTTGACTGTTTTTGGGTAAATTTTCATATTGGGTCTTGGTTTTTCTTCACACATTTGGTCCACTTGGCTCGGCCATGATATGTAGACGGTTTAGGACATGAAATGTAAGGTTAGGCCGGGTTCATGGCATGCGGGTCTTACATACGGTGATTTTAGAATAGTCATCCATGAATCATCAATAATATCTAGCAAAACCTAAGAAACTTCTGATTTCAGCAACATTCTTGGGTGCTTCCCATTTTAAAATGGCTTTAATCTTGCTAGGATCCACTTTGATTCCTTCTGTGGATAGCACATGACCTAAGAATTGCACTTCTTTTAACCAGAATTCACATTTCTTGAATTTGGCATAAATCTTTTCTTTCCTTAGTCATTGTAAAGCTGATCTAAGATCTGATGCATGAATTACCTCATCTTTGGAGTATATCAATATATCATCTATGAATACGATAGCCAAGGTGTCCAACATGTCACGAAACACCCAATTTATAAATTCCATAAAAGATGCAGGTGCGTTTGTTAATCCGAAGGACATCACTAGGAACTCATAATGTCCATATCGGGTCCTGAATGCTATCTTTAGAATGTCACCATCCTTGATCTTCAACTGATGATACCCAGACCTAAGATTGATCTTGGAAAACACCTTTGCTCCTTGCAACAATTCAAATAAATCATCGATTCGAGGTAGGGGATATCGATTCTTGATCTTGAGCTTGTTTAGTTCCCGGTAGTCTATATAATCTGACACTACAGTCCTTCTTCTTAACAAATAGCACTGGCACTCCCCAAGGCGATATGCTTGGTCGGATAAAACCCTTGTCCAACAAATCCTATAGTTGTACCTTCAGTTCCTTCAATTCAGTAGGAGCCATTCTATAGGGTTCCTTAGATACTGGTGTAGCTCCAAGTATATGGTCTATAACAAACTCTATCGCTCAATCAGTTGGCAAACTAGGTAATTCCTCAAGAAATACATCTAAAAATTCTCGTACCACTTCTATGTCTTCCAATCGTGGTGCTTCCTTGGTGAGGTCAACTATTGACACCAGGTAACCAATTCCTCATTTCTCAAGGCATTTGTTAGCCATTAATGCAGAAAGAATGAGTTTTCGCTTACGGGAAAGTTTGGTTCCTGCAAAACTAAACTCTGCTCCTTCCTTATCTTTAAATGATATCTTCTTTTCAGAACAAAGTAGACTTCCAGAATACTAGGATAACCAATCCATCCCTAGGATGACGTCAAAGTTTGCCATCTCAAGTTGCTCCAGGTTGCCGTCCAAACTTCATCCATTTATGAGAACTGGACATGATCCATAACCTTGGTCTAATTCTACTTCTAATCCCATAGGTGATCGTACTAGCAATTCACTATATAAAGGTCTGAGGGGTAGACTTAGCTTCTTCCCAAATGACACAGATATAAAAGAATGAGTGGCCCTAGAGTCAAAGAGTACTCTGGAGGGTATGCCATTAATGGGTACGATACCTGTGATTTTATCCTTCTTAAAATTAATCTATATGCTCACACAAGGTACTACAAAACAAAAGGTTGAATCATACCTGTGACTACATCAGGTGATGCAATCGCATCTTCAGCAGTTACTGCATAAACCTTATCTTGTTGCAGTTGCTTCTTCGTTTTAGGGCAGTCCCTCGAATAATGCCCTACTTAATCACAGTTGAAGCACTTAACTCCAATACTTCCTTGCCTTTGCTGAGGTTGGGCTGTTGGTGTAGTCTTGGCTGCAGCATTGAAGCTTTGAGTACGAAAGGGTTTAAATGTCTTGGTGTTCCATCCATTTTATGTATTCCCATTAGACCTCTTAATGCCCCTGTTCTCAGCAAAGTAGGTCTCCCTCTGCCTCGATTCTAGTACTCGAACAATCTGTACAGCTTCATTATAGATCTTGTTTTCCAATCCCAATGCATGATCCCGTATACATCCCATAAGTCCCATGATGAACCTTCGGGTTTTAGTATCTTCTTCCTGCATGCCAGAGGGACCGAGGAAGAACAACTCTTCATAATGTTACTGATAAGCATCTACAGTCATCTGTCCCTGATACAAACTCAGAAACTCCTTTTCCATCCCATCTCTAAAACTCTTAGGAAAATACTTCTCAAAGAAAGATTCTTTGAAGATAACCCAGGTCAGTTGGGTGTGCTTTGTCTGCAGGTAAGTCCAAGTAGATTTTCACCAATAATGTGCATTACTTTTCAGCATAAAGGTTGTGCATAATACCTTCTCTTCTTCATTGATAGTCATCATCATGTAGCTCATTTCCATCTCATCGATCCAGTGGGCTGGCCATAAAGGACCCAATGGCTTACCAGTGAACTCCCTTGGCTTCATCTTAAGAAAACGCTCGATCAGCCTGGAATGATCCAGTTGATACTGAGCATATGCTCCATACATAGGAGCTTGGTATTGGTAATTTCCCTGGTTATATCTGCCTTGAGGTACTTTAGGGTTTTGTACTTGAGCTTGTACAACTGGCGTTTGAGGTGCTTAGGGTACCGTGTTGTACATAGCTGATGTTTGGGGCATGGTATTGCTACCCCCTAGTACGGTACTAGCTTGCCCTACCGGTTAGAGGTGTTATATTTGCGGCTAGGGGAGTGATTCCCATGTAGCTTGCATGTTGGCTTGCATCTGTTGTAATTGTTGTACCTATTGTGCCAAATTCATAACCATTGTAGCCAATTCCGTAGGTAGGGCTGGCAAGTTTTTTGGGTTGGCTTGGTTTTTGACTCCTGGCGGTATCATATTTTGATTCTCTTGTTTCTCAGGGTTTTCATGGGCAGTTACCTCCACAGGTGGTAATGGAGGTGGAATTGAGTTACGTCCTCTTCGGGTTATTCTTTTCCCAGCCATTTCCTATTTTCAATGGTGGTAATGCCTGAAAGTCAAGGAAACATATGAGGCAAGTATAATATACGTTGGTCACATGTTAATCTCACAATAAACGAGGCAAAATCTCAAATTTTAAAGTCATTCAGTCAAAACAGGGCATTTCCATCATGGGGTTAATGGGTGTCGTAGCACTATATGCGACCACAGGGTTGCGACCATACGAACCCTGGCAGCTCACCGAGAGCCTGTGGTTGATCATGTGGTCAATCATGTGGTCGTACTTTTGGTCTAATTCTGCGACCACACGACCCCAATTGAGGTTTTTAAACCCGATTTCTGAGTCCATTTCTCCATTTTCTCTTTGTTTTCAATTGTTCACAACTCAACTTGCCTCTACTGAGTTGCTACAGTACAGACTACTCACCTTGAGTGAAATTTCTTCAATCAACCACCAGATTCCTCATCTCCTTGGTAAGTTCTACATTCCCATTATTCTTTTTGTCGATTCTCTCTAGGTTTTCATCGCCCATTTTGATCTTTTCCTAATTAAATTATATTTAACAGTAAAAATTTGATTTTTATTAATGAACCTTGCTATTGGACACCCAACGGACAAAAACTCTAAGAGATTTTCATTGCATCGGTCATTTTGGTTAATCAAAGGAAGACCAACCTTTTTGATCTAGAATTTGGGAATTTTTCAAACTTCCAAAATTTCTTCAATTTCTTCTTAATTAATAGCAAGTTCCCACTTAATTGGTCATTGCATAATGGCTTATGACGTACGCGAGTCCGTTAGTCCAAGCATTTGGGCAAAAATGAGGCTTTTGGTCCATTACACCGTTAAAATTTCAAAATTTTGAATTTTCACTATATCTTATAAGTTGATTGTTGGTCTATGCTCTTGCAAACAACATGGCTCGCACTAAAGCCCCTAGAGTTCACGATCCTCGTCGCTTCAGGTCTATTGAAGTCGAGGCACAGTATCCCTGGTTCCAACGCAAGATGGTGGAAGGGGGTCGTTGTGTCAACTTGACCAGTCTAGACCTATTCGATGTGGAGGGGGCTTTTGGTAATATGGGCTGGCTCCCCATGATTCTGTATGAGGGTTGTACCCGTCCTGAGTTGGTGAAGCAGTTTTACTATAATTTATAGGTGGAGGGTGACCTATAGGATATAGATAGGGGTAGAGAGCTCAGGTTCATCAGTTTAGTAAAAGGGGTAGAGATGTCATTTAACTGTCAGGAGTTGGCTGATATCCTGGGTATCTCAAATGATGGTCCCTTGGTCTACTGCACACCCAAGGAACCCCCGTTCCTTTTAATGAGAATGATCGTAGAAATTGACAACCAAATTCTTGGAGACGACCGCTGGAAGATGAAAGCAATTAACCTACGTCCAGAGCCTCGGGTGTTGTAAGACCCGTATCGAACTAACCGGTCTTACCACCTTGTACCAGGTCTACCCATCATGGTAGAGCCAAATGGACCAAGTGCGTGAAGGAAATGGTGAAACCAGATACTAAACTGACCCAAAAATAGTGAATTGGAGGGCAGGGTCGCATACCTAGGTAGGCTGGGTCGACCCCCCCCCCCTCACATAGAAGTCAGACGCCTGATTTTTCACTGGGGGTCAGAAAACTTAGGAACTGAGTGTCGACGGGATCTCCGACCCCCTCATCGACCCCCTGTTTGCCGACAGAAACCGCAAATAGGAAACATTTCAAATTTCAATGGGATTCCTTCCTATTCTCAATGGGACTTATTTTGGAGATTCTACTCCATAAATAGGACATCCCTAAGCCTCTTTCACTCCTTTTGAAACCCTAATTGAGAGTGAGAGAAAGAGAAGAGAAGAAGAAGAGAAGGAAAGTTGGAGAAGAGGACCGAATTGAAGAATTCCGAGAAATCTCTAAATCTCAGCAAACCTAAGGTATGGGAAAGCTTTCTATTTGATAATCTAAGACCTTAGAATAGTTCATGAAGAGAGTATGGTCTAGGAGAAACCAAAATCATACACCCATGGGAAGATTTAAATGAAATCCATAGAGAAATCATGGTAGACAAGGTAAGGAAGAAAACTAGTGTTCTAAGCCATAGAACAAGCCTAGAATGGATTGTAGAATAGGACCCAAACGTGAAAGAATGGACTGTAGAATGAAAATCTCGACTCAACCCACGGGGGTTTGCACGTGGGGTCGATTGGGAATCGACCCTACCAGACCACAGGATCGACGCCCAGTATTCGGGAAGTTCAGAATAGGGGTGGTCGTACCCAGGGTTGATGGAACATCCGACCCTGGCATCGACCCTACCCTGGGGGTCGATGTAGACTGCTACCCTACCTGTGACCCACCCTGCGACCCATGCTTAAAAACAAGCCTAATGATGCCGGAATGACTTCTAACTAAAATCTATCGACTTGTTAGGTTTTCTTATTGATATAAAAGTGGTTTTAAAGCTTGAAAGAGGATCAACACTCAAGAAAAGGTGAGGGAACAAGACCTAAACTAATTGGCTAATAATAAACTATTTTTATTTCTTGAGTACAATGCCATGACTGATTCTATGCGTGTATGCTTGTATGTGCATTCAATATGTCATCCAATATTCCTGCTATTACTGTTCATGCATATTTAATTCTGTTTATTTATAACATGATGATGATGATGATGCTAGGAATAGGAATGTGAATGTATGTGTGTGGTTAGTGTACATGGTGCGGGTAGGGGATGGTATCAACCGGTACAGCCATGCCATTTTCATGGGGATTGTGCCATGGTTCTACTCAAGTCATGTCCACTGACATCGTCCTATCGCCATTACCTTAGTAGAACTATTACGTCGTAGGGTATCAGGGGAGGTGGTCATAGGCATGACTTTTCCAGCTACACAGACACCATAAATGCCAGCAGGACAGGCAAGCACGGTACCAGGAGGAAGCAACACAGTACCCCATGCACCTCAGACTCCCATCATGCAGGCTCAAGTGCAGAATCCTGAGGTAGCTCAAGGTGGATATCAATACCAACCACCTATGTATGGGGTGTATGTCCCGCAACAACTAGACCACTCCAGACTGGTGGAGCATTTTCTGAAAATGAAGCCCAAAGAATTTAATGGCAAGCTAGCGGATCCTTTATGGCCGGCACACTGGGTTGACGAAATAAAAAGAAATTTTATGATGATGATAGTAAATGAAGAAGAGAAAGTATTGTATGCCACCTTTATGCTAAAAGGAGTTGCACACCATTGGTGGAGGTTTACCAGGACATATTTATTAACAAAGCACACCCAACTGACTTGGGATATTTATAAGGAGGCATTCTTTGAGAAGTACTTTCCTAGAAGTTTCAGAGATTCTATGGAAAGAGAGTTCCTGAGTTTATATCAGGGGCAGATGACCGTGGATGCATATCAACAGCGTTATGAGGAGCTGTTGTTCTTTGCACCCCCCAGTATGCAAGAGGAAAACACCAAGACCCGAAGCTTCATCATGGGACTTAGGGGAAGCATCCGCGAGCATCTTCTGGGACTTGAAAAGAAAATCTATAATGAAGCGGCACAAATTGCTCGAGTGATAGAGTCGAGCCAGAAAGAGAGCTACTTTGCTCAAAATAGGGGAATCAAAAGGCCTAACAGAAATTCTTACAACGGAGGGAACACCAAGATATTCAAACCCTTCCATAATCAAGGCTTTAATGCTGCAACCAAGACTACCCCCGCAGCTCCACAGCAAGAAAAGCAAGTCAGTGAAGGAGTAAGATGTTTTAACTGTAATCAAGTAGGGCATATTGTAAGGGAGTGTACTAAGCCCAAGAAGCAACTACAACAAGACAGAGTTTACGCAGTTACATCCGAGGATGCGGCCGCATCGCCTGATGTGGTCACAGGTATGACCTGAATCTTATCATTTTGTGTTACATTATGTGTTACATTATGTGAGCATGTAGACTAAATCAAAACAAATCACAGGTATCGTACCTATTAAGGGCATTCCCGCCAGAGTACTCTTTGATTCCGGAGCTACTCATTCTTTTATATCTGTATCATTTGGAAAGAAGCTAAATCTACCCCTTAAATCCTTAGACTACAAACAGCTTGTACGATCACCTATGGGATTAGAAGTGGAAACAGAAAAAGGTTATGGACCATGTCTGTCACACCCCAATTCTGGTCTATTCAGAATGATGTGATGAACCGCTAAATAACCAACGGTTCAACCAGGATCTCAAATAGGCTATCCCCGCGTTACCTGAACCTCCACACACTCAATATCATAATCAGAGTAAATACACAATAGCGGAAGTCTTATAAATAAATGAACTGAGAACTAAAATGATATCCATAAATAATAGCAAATTATTCTGTGTTTAACTGAGACATAAATATTTAAGTACCAAATACATGTCTTATAAATCGAATTAAAGAAACCTATAAAAACATCTAATCGAATACACACGAGTTGCACTCGCAAGAGGAGTCGTGTGTATCATCTTCAGCTCCAGCGTCCATTGCTGCTATGTTCCCGTACATAGGTGCATTCATGTAATCTTCAACTGTGTAACCTGCATCATCAACTAAAAATATTCGACGTCGAGGGGTGAGCACACAACACGGCTCAGTGAGTAGCCAAAACAATGCAACAATACATATGCATGCAAAAAGTCAATTTATATCTTTGGTCCGGTTTAAAGTTTGCAGTATGCTATAGAAAGGTTGAGGTAGCCAAAGGTCGCGTTTATTGACTCTGCCTCTATACACGAGTGTGTGACGTTATCCGAAGATCACGTTTATTGTCAACTCACACGCACCCAATCATGAACATTATATAACAAAGGTTACGTTTATTACTATATAGTGCCATACCAACACGTAAACCCCTATTGGCGAGGGCTACAAACTGGGCTCGTAACTAACCAATCCTAATGCCAAACAGTGTATCCAAGGCCTCACCCCAGCATCCCTCAGAATGCCCATAGAGATAGAGCTAAGGCCCCCCGGTAGAGTCAGAGACTACAAGGGCCGAGACCACCTCCCCTGATACCCTACGACATAATAGTTCTGCTAAGGTAATGGTGATACGACGATGTCAATGCACAAGACTTGAGTTAGAGATAGAGCTAAAGTGCTGAGACCCGCCAAAGGTTAACGTTTATTGACGTTCTCATCACACCTCCCCTGATACTCGCTCGCATCAAGCACATCAACCACACACATACAAGCACATGCCTATTCCTATCATCATCATCATCATGTTATAAACAATAAAGTAAATATCCATGAACAAGTAATAGAAATATTGGATGGCATGCTGTATGCACATTACAAACATATTCGCATAGAATCAAACATAGCATAGGACTCAAGAAATAGAAAACAGTTTATTATTAACCAATTTAGTTTGGAGTTAAGGTTCCTCACCTTAGTTTGTTATAAGATGTTTTTCCAAGCTTTAAAATCACCTCTACAGTGTTATTATATTGCTAGCAAACCTAACAAAGTCAATAGAATTTAATTAGAATTAATTCCGAATTTAAAAACCATTCTGTTAACTGAGGGTCGATCAGAGGGTCGATGCTCAGAATGCATAGGGTCGATAGGTCTATCGACCCTACCCTTTGTCTGAACTTTCCGAATGCTAAGGGTCGATGGTCAGGGTGCCTAGGGTCGATGGGTCTATCGACCCTGTGTGCGACCCTCGGTGCACTCTGGTCCAATTTCCAATTTTTAATTCATTCTTCATGTTTGGGGTCCTATGGCTTGCTTCTACATTCCATTAAACATTCATTCCATGGTCTGAAACCATGATTCATCCTCTTAAATAGCTTTCATGCATTCTCCTAGGGTTTTCCATGAAAACCTAACCATGGATGGATGGTTTGGGTTTCTCCGAAATCCTACACTCAACCATATCTAACCTAAGGTCTGTAGAAACTCATGGAATTAGTATCCATACCTGAGAAGATTACTTTTCTCTGAAAATTCTTCTCCTTTTTGCTAAGTCTTCTTCCTTGCCTCTTTTCTTCCTCTTTTCCTTCTTCTCTCTTTCTCTCAATTCAATTAGGGTTGAGAAAGGAGTGAAAGTGGCTTAGAGACGTCCTTTAAATAGAGTAGCAATTTCCTATAATAGTCCCATTGAGATTTGGAAAGAATCCCAATCGAAAATTAAGAAGTTTCCTAATTTCAGTTTCGGCGGTAAGTTAGGGTCGATGATCCCGTCGACCCTGTGGTCTGACACTGTCCGACCCTCTCCCAAATTTTAAGGGTCTGAGTTTCTGTTTTGGGAGGGTCGACCCTGTTTAGCTGGGTATGCGACCCTTCCTCTATTTTAAGTATTTTTGGGTCAATTTGATACTTGGGATCTCGCTCTCCTTCACGCCCTTGGTCCATTTGCCTCGACCATGATGGGTGAACCTGGTTCAAGGTGGTAAAACCGGGTTAGTTTGACACGGGTCTTACAATGTCCAGTTCTTATTGACAAGAAAACTTTAGATGCAACCTTGATCCAACTTGAGATGGCAGAGTTTGACGTCATCTTGGGAATGGACTGGTTAGCTCGGCATTCTACAAATCTATTGTGTGCCAAAAAGAAGCTGACATTTAAAGACAAAGAAGGAGTAGAGTTCAGTTTTTTGGGAACCAAACTTCCCCGTAAACGAAAGCTCATACTCTCTGCATTAAAGGCTAGGAAGTGCCTTGAGAAAGGAGCAGTTGGGTATCTAGTATATGTGGTCGATCTTACCAAAGAAACACCATGAATGGAGGATATTGATGTCGTGCATGACTATCCAGATGTATTTCCTAAAGAACTACCAGGATTACCACCCGACCGCGCTACAGAGTTTGTTATAGATCTGATACCCGGAGCCGCACCAGTATCTAAAGCACCTTATCGAATGGCTCCTACTGAACTGAAGGAATTAAAAGTACAACTACAAGAACTTCTGGACAAAGGTTACATCCAACCTAGCATATCACCATGGGGAGCGCTAGTATTATTCGTGAAGAAGAAGGACGGTAGCGTTCGATTGTGTATAGACTACCGAGAATTGAATAAACTGACAATCAAGAATCGGTATCCATTGCCTTGGATCGAAGACTTGTTCGATCAGTTGTAAGGTACCAAAGTGTTCTCCAAATCGATCTTCGGTCAGGCTACCATCAGTTGAAGATTAAGGATGGTGATATCCCCAAGACAACATTCAGGACATGATATGGACATTATGAATTTTTGGTCATGTCTTTCGGATTGACGAACGCACCAGCAACCTTTATGGAACTTATGAATCGGGTATTCCACGATATGTTGGATACGTCGGTTATTGTATTCATCGATGATATATTGGTCTACTCCAAAGACGAGGAAACTCATATTAAGAATCTAAATGCCGCTCTGCAGCGATTACGGAAGGAGAAGCTCTACGCCAAATTTACAAAGTGTGAGTTTTGGCTAAAGGAAGTCGCTTTTCTAGGCCATGTTGTATCCACTGAAGGAATTAAAGTGGATCCTAGCAAGATCGAAGCTATTGTGAAGTGGGAAGCACCGAAGAGTGTTGCAGAAATTAGAAGTTTCTTAGGTCTAGCTGGGTATTATCGATGATTTGTGGAAGACTATTCCCGAATTGCCGTACCTCTTACCAGTTTGACTAAGAAGGGCAAAAAGTTTGTGTGGACTGATAAATGCGAGAAGAGTTTCCAAACATTGAAGGCTAGATTGATATCAGCTCCAATCTTGGCCATTCCGATTCCAGGACAGCCATTTATTTCGTACACCGATGCGTCAGGACTGGGATTAGGATGCGTACTTATGCAAGGAGAACAAGTAATCGCTTATGCCTCAAGACAATTGAAGACACATGAGAAGAACTATCCCACTCATGATTTATAATTAGCGGCAGTAGTACATGCTATCAAAATATGGAGACATTACTTGTACGGAGAGAAATTTCAGATTAAATCAGATCATAAGAGTCTTACTTACCTCTTTAATCAGAAGGAGTTGAATATGAGACAAAGAAGATGGCTGGAACTATTGAAAGACTATGATTGTGACATCTAGTATCATTTGGGAAAAGCTAATGTGGTTGCAGACGCACTGAGTAGAAAGGCAATGATGAAATCTCAAGAAGAGGTTAGCACCACTGCTGCACTGTGTACTACTGGAAAAGTATTCAATTATGGTAATGAATAGTTTGTGATAGATGCACCGGGTGAATCAACCAACCAAGGGCTTATCCATCGGTTTGCAAATATGTTTGCCGCATTGAAGATTGTACCCGATATACTTGATGAAGTGAAAACAGCGATTAAATCAGACCCTTATCTAAGAACGGTACAAGAAGACATCAAAAAAGGTAGGACTACTCCTGAGTTCTCCTTAGATGACGAAAGGGTACTGAAGTACAAAGGAAGAATGTGTGTACCTGAAATAGAAAGTTTGGACATTAGACACCGACTAATGAAGGAAGCCCATACCACCGCCTATTCGATACACCCTGGAAGTACAAAAATGTATCATGACCTAAAGAAATTATATTGGTCGAGGGGAATGAAAGCAGATATAGCCAAGTTCGTGTCTCAATGCCTAAATTGTCAGAAGGTGAAAGCTGAATGACAAAGACCAGCAGGACTGTTACATCCGTTATCGGAACCCGCATGAAAATGGGACTGCATCACTATGGACTTCGTCATAGGGTTACCATTGACTCCCCGAGTAGTTGACGCAGTTTGGGTGATTGTAGACCGACTGACTAAAACAGCTCGATTTATAGCTATACGACCTCAGTATACACTGAAAAGGTTAGCTAAGTTGTATGTGGATAATATTGTCAGATTACACGGTGTACCTGAAAGCATTGTGTCCGACAGATATCCACGATTTACTTCAAAGTTTTGGGAAGGATTACAGAAGGCTATGGGTACAACATTGAAGTTCAATACTGCATTCCATCCCCAGACAGACGGACAGTCGGAGCGCACCATTCAGATTCTAGAAGTCATGTTCCGAGCTTGTGTAATTGATTTCAAAGGATCATGGAATGAAATGTTACCACTGATTGAGTTCTCTTATAACAATAGCTATCAGGCTACTGTACAGATGTTTCCCTATGAAGCGCTGTATTACAGGAAGTGTCGAACTCCTTTGTTTTGGAATGAAGTTGGAGAACATAGTCTTGTTGGACCAGAATTTGTTGAAGAGACTTGTCGAGTAGTCGACATTATCAAGGAAAGAGTAAGAACGGCTCAGAATCGTAAGAAGCAATATGCAGACACTAGACGCCGAGACCTTGAATTCGTCGTATGTGATAAGGTATTCCTCAAAGTGTCACCTATGTGAGGTTTGAAACGGTTCAGACAAAAAGGGAAATTAAGTCCGAGATATGTCAGACCATATGAGATTCTAGCTAAGCGTGGAAAAGTGGCTTACCAGTTAGCACTACCACCATCTATGTCAAGTGTGCATGACATATTTCATATCTCCTTATTGAAGAAGTATGTCAGAGACCCAACGTACGTATTGACAGTAGATCTACCTGATTTGACTGAGGATTTGACGTTTGAAGTAGCACCAACTGAAATCACCAGCCGAAAGGTGCAACGACTACGCAATTGTGACATTTATTATGCTAAGGTCACTTGGAGAAGTAGGGATATAGAAGAAATCACATGGGAAGAAGCGAATGCTATGCGAAAGCAATACCCTCATCTATTTGACTCGGAAGGTATGAACAATTTTGAGGATGAAATTTTTATAAGTAGGGGGGAGTTGTAAGACCCATATCGAACTAATCGGTCTAACCACCTTGTACCAGGTCTACCCATCATGGTCGAGCCAAATGAACCAAGTGTGTGGAGAAAATGGCGAAACCAGGTACTAAACTGACCCAAAAATAGTGAACTGGAGGGCAGGGTCGACCCCCCTCACATAGAAGTCAGACCCCTGATTTTTCACTAGGGGTCGGACAACTTAGGAACTGAGGGTCGACGGGATCTCCGACCCCCTCATCGACCCCCTGTTTGCCTAAAGAAACCGTAAATAGGAAACTTTTCAAATTTCAATGGGTTTCCTTCCTAATCTCAATGGAACTTATTTTTGGAGATTCTACTCTATAAATAGGACGTCCCTAAGCCTCTTTCACTCTTTTTGAAACCCTAATTGAGGGTAAGAGAAAGAGAAGAGAAGAAGAAGATAAGGAAAGTTGGAAAAGAGGACCGAACTGAAGAATTCAGAGAAATCTCTGAATCTCAGCAAACCTAAGGTATGGGCAAGCTTTCTATTTGATAATCTAAGACCTTAGAATAGTTCATGAAGAGAGTATGGTCTAGGAGAAACCCAAATCATACACCCATGGAAAGATTTTGATGAAATCCATGGAGAAATCATGGTAGACAAGGTAAGGAAGAAAACTAGTGTTCTAAGCCATAGAACAAGCCTAGAATGGATTGTGGAATACGACCCAAACGTGAAAGAATGGACTGTAGAATGAAAATCTTGACTCAACCCACGGGGGGTCGCACGTGGGGTCGATTGGGAATCGACCCTACCAGACCACAAGATCGACCCCCAGTATTCGGGAAGTCCAGAATAGGGGTGGTCGCACCCAGGGTCGATGGAACATCCAACCCTAGCATCGACCCTACCCTGGGGGTCGATGTAGACTGCTATCTTATCTGCGACCCACCTTGCGACCCGTGCTTAAAAACAAGCCTAATGATGCTGGAATGACTTCTAACCAAAATCTATCGACTTGTTAGGTTTTCCTATTGATATAAAAATGGTTTTAATGCTTGAAAGAGGATCAATACTCAAGCAAAGGTGAGGGAACAAGACCTAAACTAATTGGCTAATAATAAACTATTTTTATTTCTTGAGTCTAATGCCATGAATGATTCTATGCGTGTATGCTTGTATGTGCATTCAATATGTCATCCAATATTCCTGCTATTATTGTTCATGCATATTTAATTATGTTTATTTATAACATGATGATGATGATGATGATAGGAATAGGCATGTGAATGTATGTGTGTGGTTAGTGTATATGGTACGGGTAGGGGATGGTATCAACCGGTACAGCCATGCCGTTTTCATGGGGTGTATATTGTGCCATTGTTCTACTCAAGTCATGTCCACTAACATCGTCGTATCGTCATTACCTTAGCAGAATTATTACGTCGTAGGGTATCAGGGGAGGTGGTCTCGGACCTTGTAGTCTTCGACTCTGCCGGGGGGCCTTAGCTCTATCTCTGTGGATGTATTGAGGGATGTTGGGGTGAGGCCTTGAATACACTGTTTGACATCAAGATTGGTTAGTTGTGAGCCCAGTTTGCAAGCCCTCGCCAGCAGGGGCTTACATGTTGGTATGGGCAACCGGTACAGCCATGCCATTTTCATGGGGTGTATATTGTCCATGGTGGGTGCATGTGGGACGACAGTGCCGATACTCATTGGGCTGATTCACACACTCGTGTATAGAGGTGAGGCGACCACCGAACCTTTCTATAGCACATTGCAAACTTATAGACCAGACCACAGAAATAAATTGAATGCATGCATATGTTTGTTGCATTGTTTTGTTTGCTCACTGAGCCGTGATGTGTGTTCACCCTTTCGACGTCGAATATTTTTAGTTGATGATACAGGTACCACGGTGGAAGTCTATATGAATGTTTCTGCATACGGGCACGTCGCTGCGATGGAAGCTGAAGACTTAGTAGAAACGCATGACTCTTCATGCGAGTGCAACGCATGCGTTTTCGATTAGATTTTATTTGAATTATTAAGGAAATATAATTGATATTTTATTTACTTATGTCTCGGTTGATAAAACATAATTTGATATTTTATTTATGATTATCACAGTTAGATTCCTCAGTTCATTTATTATTAAGACTTCCGCTATTGTATATTTATTCTGATTATGGTTGTAGATGAGTATGGTTTAGTTTACATGGACACAGTCTATTAGAGATCCTGGTTGAACCATTGGTTTATTAGCGGTTCATCACACCATTCTGGATAGTACGGAATTGGGGTGTGACAGGTGTACTGCAAGATCATTCAGCACAACCTGACTCCCCAGGGTGGACACTATGAGAAGGTTTCTCAGTTGACTCAGTACCTTCTGTACTGCATTTGCACTAGGCAGCCTGTCTGCCTTCCTTATATCATCATCAAGACCATGCTCCATGCCACGATGCCTAGTCTAGTGGGTAACCTACCCTATGTGCGCTTGATTACCACTCTGCTCACTCGCTTACAGGTGGACTTGGTGCATGAAAAGATTCATGAGAGCACCTTTTCAGTTGACCTAGATTGGGAGGCCATCGGCAGAATGGGGATGCAAGATGCGCAGGTCAGTGACGAGGAGAGAAATGCTATGGTGCGTCCCCTTACTCGAGTGGTGGCAGCAGATGGCAGCAGCCGCGACTACAGCAGAGGCATTAAGAGTGACGATGAGGAGGATGATAATCGGATATACATAGATGTGGATGCCATTCCTATTCCGTCACCACAACATTCTACAAGAGCCGGACCTTCTCAGGCTTCTCAGTCGGTTGGTCCTTCGCGCCCATCATCAGATGTCATAATGGATTTATTGTGTGAGATTCTCGATGCTCAGCGTACTACTAATGGACGGGTGGCTAGTCCTATTAAGAGTCTTCGGGCGACCTAGGCACAGGTAGCCTGGCTCACGAGGGTATATGCCGAGGACCGTAGGCGAGACCGAGAGGCATCTCCTCCTCCAGCGCCATGATTGTCCCATTTATTTTCTATGTCTTTTATATTGTACAGAGTAACCGTCCGGATTGTGGACTGTACTCTAATTTGGATGTACATTTTTCTTATTCCTATTTTGGTATAAATACGAAATTTGTTTCTCCCTTGCATACGTGCATTATTCTCTTTCTTAATTTATATCTCTAACAACACAGGTGTTTATGGTGTGTTCGTATTACAATTTTTAATTTGTCCTAACTTAGTTCACGACCCTTGTGGTAGTATTTTGGTTTAATAGGGCAGAGCCTGAGAGCTATGATACCAAGTTGTCACACCCTAATTCTGGACTAACCAGAATAGTGTGATGAACCATCAATAACCAACGGTTCAATCAGGATCTCGTATAGGCCGTGCCCATCCGATTAAACCAGATACATTCCACAAGCATAATCAGAGTAAATAAACAATAGCATAAGTCTTTAATATTAATAAAGTGAGTATCTAACAGTGATAACATATTTAAATATCCAATTATCTCCAAAGTAACTCAAAACATAAAATAAAATAATTAAGCCATTACATGTTCCGATAACCAAATAACTAAACTAATCGAAAACACATGAATGGCACTCACACGACGGATCATACACCTCTTCCATAGCTTCCACGTCTATCACTACTATGTGTCCATACGTCGGCGTGTTCATATAATCTTCAATAGTAGGACCTGCATCAACAACTAAAATAGTCGACAATGAAAGGGTGAGCACACATCACGGTTCAGTGAGCAAACAAAACAATGCGACAAACATATGTATGTATTCAATTCATATCTTTGGTCTGGTTTTTAAGTTTACAATATACTATAGAAATGATTGGTGGCCATCGCACCTCTATACACAAGTGTGTGAATCCGCCCAATGGATCAAACACCATTGCCGTCCAACATGCACCTACCATGGAATAGAGATAGAGCTAAAGTTTCCTAATCAAACACCGCCAACACTTCCCCTAATGCCCTACCCATACCAACATGTAAGCCCTTATTGGCGAGAGCTTGCAAACTGGGCTCACAACTAACCAATCTTAAATGTCATCCAGTGTATCCAAGGCCTCACCCCAACATCCCTCAATACATCCATAGAGATAGAGCTAAGGCCCCCCAACAGAGTCAAAGACTACATGGTCCGAGACTACCTCCTCTGATGCCTTACGACGTAATAGTTCGGCTAAGGTAATGGCGATATGACAATGTCAGTGAACAAGACTTAAGAAGAGATAGAGCTAGAGTCTAGTGACCAGGATGAACCACAATGTCACGTCCTCCCCCTGATGCACCACTCGCATCAAGCACACTAACCATATACACATAATCACATGCCTATTCCTAGCATCATCATCAGCATCATATTATAAATAGACAGAAATAAATATGCATGAGCAGTAATAGTAGGAATATTACATGACATGTGAGATGCACATTACAAGCATACAAGCATAGAATCAATCATGGCATTGGACCCAATAAAAATAAACAGTTTATTATTAGCCAGTTAGTTTAGGTTCTGTTCCCTCACCTGTTAAAAACGTTCAATCTTCTCCAAGCTTTTTAACTCACTCTTGAACCTCTTGGAAACCTAAGAAATTTCTAAGTTGGCTCCAAGTTCATCAAATTACAGTAGTCAATGTCCAATCCTGAAATCAAACAGACCTCTAGAAGCTGAGTGGTCGCAGGTGTAACTGCACCTGTGGTCTCAGTTTCTGTGACCGCAGGTTATGGGTTCGATACGTGTGGTCACATATCATGCGACCACACACATGCGACCACACCCTCCTTGAAAACTTCCCGAGGGCGTGTGGTCGACACATGTACCTATTGTAGTCAATCAAACTATGACCTCACAAGTATTGGTCAACTTTTCCACTCTCAATGCAATACCTTCATGTTCTGATTCCTTAGCTTATCACTATGATCCTTCCTATGAATGTTCCATGGCTTAAAATTCATACTTGTACATCATCCTTCACCTTAATCCATTCTTCATGGATATCTTAGAGTTTTGTCCAAGGTCTTAGGATTGAGATCTACTTTGAATCATTTTCTCCTCCATAACCTATTCTAGGCATTCAATTATTGTAGGGAATGATTCCATACCATAAACTTGCTGGAGAATCAGAGCTTTCTCTATAATTCCTTCTCTTAGCCTTTCTCTTCAATTCTCCTTCTCTTCCTTCTCCTCTCTTTCTCCCTCTTTCAGTTTGGGTTCTAAAAGAGTAGAAGAGGCTAAGGGACGTCCTTTATATAGAGAAAAACATCCATATAAAGTCCCACTTTGATTAGGAAAGAACCCCCCCCCCTTCAGATTGGGAAGGTTTCCTAATTTTTCAGTCAGTTATACCATCGTGTGGTCACACGTGGGGTCGCAGTATCCATCGACCACACATCTCAAAACTGCGACCACATGTCTCAGATTTGAGTGGTCTTAGAATTCTGAGGTGTGGTCGACCACACGTGCTTAGGTATTTGACCACACGTCTCAATTAGATGATTTTTTGTTCAAATTACATACCTAGCCTTGTGGTTTCTTCACCCACTTGGTCCGCTTGGTCTGACCATGATAGGAAGACCTAATACAAAGTGGTAAGACTGGGTTAGTAAAGTACGGGTCTTACAGAAGTAGACAAAGAGAAGAGAGAGAGAGAAGTTGAATGGGAGGGTGAGAGAGAAAAGTAGAGAGAGAGGGAGAGAGGGAGAAGTAAATGGAGAAAGAGAAAGAGAGAGAGAGAGGAGAGAAGTAGAAAGAAAGAGAGAGAGAGAGAGAAAGACAAAGGGAGAGAGAGAGAGAAAAGTAAAGAGTCAGAGAGAGAGAGAGATAAAGAGAAAGTAAGAATGAAGTGAAAAGAATATGTGAGAGAGAGATAAAGTATGAGAGTGAAGTAGAAAGAAAGAGGGAGAGGGAGAGGGAGTGAGAGAGAGAAGTAGAAGAAGTGAGAGAGAGAGAGAGGAAAGAGATTGAGAGTGAGAGAGAGGTAGAAAGAGAGAGAGAGTAGTTGAAAAAGTGTGAGAGAGAGAAGTAGAAAGGGAAAGAGAAAGAACAAGAGAGGGAGAGAGAGAGAGAGAAATACACAGAATGTGAGCGAAAAAAGTAGAAAGTGGGAAAAGAGAGAGAGAAGTGGAAAGAGTATGAGAGAGAAAGGGAGAGAGGGAGGGAGTAAAGTAGAAACAATGGGGGAGACAGCAGCAGAAAGAGAGAGAGTGAAAGAAAGTTTGAGAGAGAAAAAGAAGTAGAAAGGGAAAGAGAGAGAGGTACACAGAGAGAAGTAGAAAGAGAGGGAGAGAAAGAAAGAGAGAGAAAGGGGGAGAGAGAGAAGTAGAAAGAAAGAGAGAGGGAGAGAAATAGAAAGAGTGAAGTAGAAAGAGACAGAGAGAGAAATGGAAAGAAAGAGAGAGAGAAAAGTAGAAAGAGTGCGTGAGAGAGAGAAAGAGAGAGAAAGAGTGAGAAGTTGGAAGAAAGAGAGAGAGAATTTAATAGAAAGAGAAAGAGAGCAAAAGAGAGGGAGAAATAGAGAAGTAGAAAGAGAAGGGAGAGAGAAGTAGAGAGAGAAAGAAAGAATGAGAGATATACAATGAAGTAAAAAGAGAGGGAAAATAAAAGAGAGAGATAGAGAGAAGTAGAATGAGAGAGAGAGGAAGAAAGAGAGAGAGAAAGAGGGAGAAAGAGAGAGAAAGAGAAAGAGAGGGAGAGAGAGAGAAAAAGAGAGAGAGAGGCATAGAAAGAGAAAAAAGAAAGATTGAGAGAGAGAGAGAAGTAGAAATAGTGAGAGGGAGACAAAGGGAGAGAGAGAGGGATTGGGGTAGAAACAAATGGAGAGAGAGATCGGTAGAAAGTGAGAAAAAAGAAGTAGAAAGAGAAAGAGTGAGAGAGATACAGAGAGAAGTAGAAAGAGAAGGAGAAAAAGAAAGGGAGAGAGAGTGGGAGAGAAGCAGAAAGAAAGAGAAAGAGAGAGAGAGAGAGAGAGAGAGAGAGAAAGAACGAGAGAGAGAGAAATAGAAATAGTGAAGTAGAAAGAGGGAGAGAAAGAGAAGTGCTATGAGAGAGAGAGAGGAAGAGAGAGAGAGAGAGAAAGAGAGAGAGGTAAAAAGAGAGAGGGAGAAAGAGAGAGAGAGGGGCGAGAGAGAGATAGAGATAAGTAGAAAGAGAGAGAGAAATAGAAAAAGTAAGGGGGGAGATAGAGAGAAGTAGAAAGAGAGAGAAAGAGAAAGAGAGAAATAAAAAAGTAAGGGAGAGAGAGAAAGAGAGCAATAGAAAGAGGGAGAGAGAAAGAGAGAAGAGTGAGAGAGAGAGAGAGAAAGAAAGGGAAAGTGAAAGGGAGAGAAGTAGAAAGAAAGAGAGAGAGGGAAGTACAAAGAAAGAGAGATAGAAAAGTAGAAAGAGAGGGAGAGAGAATTCGAATCAGTGATGTAAAGAGAGAGAGAGAGACAGATGTAAAAGGGGAGAGAGAGAAGGGGAGAGCGAGAATGAGATTGAGAGAGTGACAGAGTGTGTGAGAGAGAGCAGTAGAAAGGGAGAGAGGGAGGGAGAGTGAGAAGTACAAAGAGTATGAGAGAGGGAAGTAGAAAGAGAGAGAAGGAAAAAGGGAGGGAGGAGAGAAAGAGAGAGAGAGAGGGAGAGATAGATAGAGAGAAGTAGAAAGAGAGGGAGAGAGAAAGGGAGTGAGAGAGAAGTAGAAAGAGCAAAGTGGAAAGAGAGGGAGATGTAGAAAGAGAAAGAAGTAGAAAGAGAGATAAAAGTTGAATGGGTGGGTAAGAGAGAGAAGTAAAGAAAGAGGGGGAGAAGTAGAAAGAGGGTAAGAGAAAAAGAGAGAGAGGGAGAAGTAAAAAGAGAAAAAGAGAAGAGAGGGAGAGAGAGAGAGAAAGAGAGAGAGAGAGAGAGAGAGAGAGAGAGAGAGAGAAGTAGAAAGGGAAAGAGAGAAGAAGAGAGAAAAAAAGTAAAAAGAGAGAGAGAGAAAGGGAGAGAACCAAAAAGAAGTAAAAAAAGTGTGGGAGGGAGTGAGAGATAGAGAGTGAGAGTGATGTAGAAAAAGAAAGGGAGACGGGGAGAGGAGAGAAGTAGAAAGTGTGAGAGAGAGAGAGTGAGGTAGAGAGAGAGGTAGAAAGAGAGGGAGAGTGAGAGAAGTAGTAGGAGAGAGAGAGTTATATAAAGAGTGTGAGAGCAAGAAGGAGAATGAGAGAGAAAGAGAAAAAGGGGGAGAGAGAGAGAAAGAGAAAGAGGGGGAGAGAAAGAGAGAAAGAGAAGAGGGGGAGAGAGAGAGAGACTTGTGGAAAGAGTGCGAGAGCGAGAAGTAGAAAGAGAGAGAAAGAGAAAGAGAGGGAGAGCGAGAGAAGTAGAAAGAGAGAAAAGAGAAAGGGTGAGAGAGAGAAAGGGAGAGAGAGGGAGTGAAGTAGAAAGAAAGAGAAAAAGAAAGAGAGAGCAGTAGTAAGAGAAATAGAGAAAGAGAGTTAGAGAGAGAAAAAGAAGTAGAAAGAGAAAGTGAAGGGAGACCAATATAGAGAGAAGTAGAAAGCGAGGTAGAGAAAGA
>CM053275.1:68656823-68691823 GCA_028583415.1 Protea cynaroides | reverse complement strand
AGAGAGGAGAGAAAGTGAGAGGTAGAAATAGAAGAGAGAGAGATGTAGAAAGAGAGAAAGAGAGAGAGAGAGAGAGAGAGAGAGAAAGAGAGAGAAAATAGAAGAGAAAGAGAGAGAGTAAAGTAAATAGAAAGAGAGAGAGAGAAGTAGAATGAGAGAGAGAAAAGAAGAAAGAAAGAGAAAAAGGAAGAAAGAGAGAGAGAGAGAGAAAGCGAGGGAGAGAGAGAGAGAGAGAGGGGGAGAGAGAGAAAGAGACGAAGAGAGAGAGAGAGAGAAGTAGAAAGAGATAAAAGAGAGAGAGAGAGAGAGAGAGAAGTATAAAGATTGAGAGGGAGGCAAAGGGAGAGAAAGAGGGATTGGAGTAGAAAAAAACGGAGACAGAAATCGGTAAAAAGTGAGAAAAAAAGAAGTAAAAAGAGAAAGAGAGAGAGAGACACAGAGAGAAGTAGAAAGAGAAGGTGAGAAAGAAAGAGAGAGAGCGAGAGAGAGAGAGAGAGAGAGGGGGGGGGAGACGCAGAAGGAAAGAGAGAGAGAGAAAAAGAACGAGAGAGAGAGAAATAGAAATAGTGAAGTAGAAAAAGGGAGAGAAAGAGAAGTGGAATGAGAGAGAGAGAGAGAGGGAGAGAGAGAGAGAGAGAGAGAGAGAGACAGAGAGAGAGAGAGAGAGAAGTTAAAAGAGAGGGAGAATGAGTGAAAGAGAGAGAGAGGGAGATAAAGATAGAGAGAAGTAGAAAGGGAGAGAAAAAGAGAAAGAGAGAAATAGAGAAACTAAGGGATAGAGAGAGAGAGTGAAGTAAAATGGGAGAGAGAAAGAGAGAGAGAGAGAGAGTTGTAGAGAGTGTAAGAGCGAGAAGTAGAATGAGAGAGAAAGAGAAAGACAGGGAGAGAGAGAGAGAGAGAATTGTAGAGAGAGTGTGAGAGCGAGAAGTAGAAAGAGAGAGAAAGAGAAAGAGAGAGATAGCGAGAGAAGTAAAAAGAGAGAAAAGAGAAAGAGTGAGAGAGAGAGAAAGGGAGGGAGAGGGAGTGAAGTAGAATGAAAGAGAGACAGAGGCAATAGTAAGAGAAATAGAGAAGGATAGTTAGAGAGAGAAAAAGAAGTAGAAAGAGAAAGTAAGAAAGGGACCGATAGAGAGAGAAGTAAAAATAGAGGTAGAGAAAGAAAGAAAGTGAGAGACAGGAGAGAGAGAGAGAGAAAAGTAGAAAGAAAGAGAGAGAGAGAGAGAGAGAAAAAAAGGGAGAGAGAGAGAGAGAGAGAGAAATAGAAAAAGTGAAGTAGAAAGAGTTTGAGAGAAGTGGAAAGAGGGAAAGGGAAAGAGAGAAGTAAAAGGAAGAGAGTGTGTGAGAGAGAGAGAGAGAGAAGTAAAAAGAGTGAAAGAGAGAGAGAGAGATGTAGAGAGAGTGAAAGGGAAAGAGAGATAAATAGAGAAAGGGAGTGAGATGTGGAGAGAGAGAGAGAAGTAAAAAGAGTGAGAGAAGTATAAGTGAGAGAAATACAGAGAGAGTAAGAGAGAGAGAGAGTGAGAAAGAGAGAGAGAGAGAGGGAGAGAGAGAAAGAGAGATGTAAAAAAGGGGGAGAGAAAGAAGTTGAGGAGGAGAAAGGGAGAGAGAGAAAGAGACAGAGAGAAGTAGAGAGAGGGGAGAGAGAGAGAGAGTTAGAGACAGAAATAGAAAGAGTTGAAAAAGAAATATAGATAGAGTTTCGAGAGAGAGACAGAGTGAAAAAGGAAAAGAGAGAGTGAGAGAGAGGGAGAGAGGGGGAGAAAGAGCAAGAGAGAGGGAAAGAGAGAAGTAGAATGAGAGAGAAAGGCTTAGATAGAAGTTGATAGAGAGAGAGAGAAAGAGAGAGAGAGAGAGAGAAGTAGAGAGTGAGAGAAGTAGAAAGAGGGAGAGGTAAAGAGGGAGAGAGGGAGAGAAGTAGAGAGATGTAGAAAGAGAAAAGTTGAGAGAGAGAAAGAAGTAAGCAGAGATAGAGAGAAGAGAGAGAGAGAGAGAAAAGTAAATAGAGAGAGAAAAGTAGAAAGAGAAAGAGAGAGAGATATAGAGAAGTAGAAACAGAGAGAAAGAAAGAAAGAAAGGGAGAGAGAAGTAGAAAAACTGAAGGAGAGAGAGAGAGTGAAGTAAAAAGAGAGAGAGCAATAGAAAGAGGGAGAGAGAAAGTGAGTGAGATAGAAAGAAAAGTAGAGAGGGAGAGAGAGGGTGAGAGAGAAAAGTAGAAAGAGAAAGAGAGAAAGAAAGGGAAAGAGAGAAGGAGAGAAGTAGGAAGAAAGAGAGAGAGAGAATTTGAAAGAGAGAGAGAGAGAGAGAGAAATAGAATGGGAGAAGTAGAATGAGAGAGAGAGAGAAGTGGAAAGAGAGTGAGTAGGAGAGAAAAGTAGAAAGAGAATGCGAGAGAAAGAGGGAGGGAGAGAGAGAGAAGTACAAAAGAGTATGAGAGAGGGAAGTAGAAAGAGAGAGAAAGAGAAAGAGAGGGAGAGAGAGAGAAGTTGAAAGAGAGAGAGAGAGAGAAGTATAAAGAGTGAGAGAGAGAGGGAGAGACAGTAAGATAAGTAGATAGAGAGAAGTGGAGAGAGAGGGAGATATACAAAGTGGTAGAAGTAGACAGAGAGAGAGAGAGATGTAAATTGAGTGATAGAGAGAGAGGTAGAAAGAGAAAGAGAGAGAGAGAGAGGTTGAAAGAGAGGGGGACAGAGAGAAGTAAAAAGAGAGAGAGAGAGTAGTAGAAAGAGTGTGAAAGAGAGAAATAGAAAGAGATAAAGAGAAAGAGAGGGAGAGAGAGGGAAAGAGAGAGAGAGAATAGTAGAAACAGGTAAAAGAGAGAGAGAGAAGTAGAAAGAGTAAGAGAGAAGGAAAGGGAGAGAGTGAGGGAGTGGAGTAAAAACAAAAGGAGAGAGAAAGAGCAGTAGAAAGAGGGAGTGAAAGAAAGTGCAAGAGAGAGAAAGAAATAGAAAGAAATAGAGAGAGAGAAACGCATAGTGAAGTAGAAAGAGAGGGGGAGAAAGAAAGAGAGAGAGAAAGAGAGAGTGTCACACCCCAATTCCACACTATTCAGAACGGTGTGATGAACCGCTAATAAACCAACGGTTCAATCAGGATCTCTAATAGGCTGTGTCCTTTTAAATTAAACCATACACATCCACAACCATAATCAGAATAAATACACAATAGCGAAAGTCTTAATATTAAATGAACTGAGGAATCTATCTGTGATAATCATAAATAAAATATCAAATTATGTTGTATCAACCGAGACATAAGCAAATAAAATATCAAATTATATTTCCTTAATAGTTCAAATAAAAATCTAATCGAAAACGCATGAGTTGCACTCGCATGAGGAGTCATGCATCTCCACTATATCTTTAACCTCCATTGCAGCCATGTGCCCGTACACAGAAGCATTCATATAATCTTCCACAGTGGTACCTGCATCATCAACTAAAAATATTTGATGTCGAAAGGGTGAGCACACATCACGGCTCAGTGAGCAAACAAAACAATGCAACAAACATATGCATGCATTCAATTCATATCTGTGGTATGGTATATAAGTTTGTAATGTGCTAAAGAAAGGTTTGGAGTCCGCCTCACCTCTATACATGAATGTGTGAAGCCGCCCAATGAAAACGGCACTGTCGACCCCACATGCACCCACTATGGCACAATATACCCCAATGAAAATGGCATTGAAGTACCGTTTGATATCATACCAACACGTAAGCCCCTGTTGGCGAGAGCTTGCAAACTGGGCTCGTAACTAACCAATCCTAATGTCAAACAATGTATCCAAAGGCCTCACCCCAGCATCCCTCAATACGTCCATAGAGATAGAGCCAAGGCCCCCCGGCAGAGTCGAAGACTATACGGTCCGAGACCACCTCCCCTGATGCCCTACGATGTAATAGTTCTGCTAAGGTAATGGCGATACGACGATGTTAGTGGACAAGACTTGTATAGAGCTATGGCACAATATACCCAATGAAAATGGCATTGAAGTACCGGTTGATACCATCCCCTATCCGCATCAAGTACAACAAACACAAACATTCACATGCCTATTCCTATCATCATCATCATCATCATCATCATATTATAAACAATGAAATTAAATATACATGAACAGTAATAATGGAAATATTGGATGACATGTTGAATGCACATTATAAGCATACACGCATAGAATCAGTCATGGCATGGGACTCAAGAAATAAAACAGTTTATTATTAGCCAATTAGTTTAGGTCTTGTTCCCTCACCTTTGCTTGAGTATAGATCCTCTTTCAAGCTTTAAGAATCACTTTTATATCAATAGGAAAACCTAATAAATCGATAGATTTTAATTAGAATTCATTCCGAAAATTTTAGGCTTGCTGTTAAGCGAGGGTCGCAGGATGGGTCGCAGGTAGGGTAGTAGTTTTCTGCAACCCCAGGGTGTAGGGTCGATGCTAGGGTCAGATTTTCCATCATCCCTAGGTGCGACCACAGCTTCCCTGGACTTCCCAAAAGCTGGGGGTCGATCCTGTGGTCTGGTAAGGTCGATTCCCAATCGACCCTACGTGCGACCGCACGTGGTTTGAGTCATCCTTTTTACTCTACAGTCTAATCTTTCAAGTTTGGGTCCTTTGGCTTACTTCCACAGTCCATTCTATGCTTGTTTTATGGCTTAAAACTCCAAGTTACTTCCTTACTTTGCCTACCATGATTCCCTCCATGGATTTCATTGAAATCTTCCCATGGATGGATGATTTGGGTTTCTCCTAGATCATACCCTCTTCATGAACTATTCTAAGGTCTTAAATTATTTATGGATGCATATCCATAATACCTTAGGTTTGCTGAGATTCAGAGGTTTCTCTGAATTCTTCTCTTTAGTCTTCTCCTCTAACTTTTCGTCTCTTTTCCTTCTCTTCTCTTTCAATTAGGGTTTCAAAAGGAGTGAAAGAGGCTAAGGGACGTCCTATTTATAGAGGATAACCTCCCAAAATAAGTCCCATTGAGATTAGGAAAGAATCCCATTGAAATTTGGAAAGTTTCTTATTTACGGTTTCTGTCGGTAATGAGGGAGTCGATGAGGGGGTCGGAGATCCCATCAACCCTTGGGTTTAAATTGTCCGACCCTAGGTCTAAAATTCAGGGGTCTGACTCCCTAATGAGGGGGGTCCGACCCTGCCTATTTTGGTATGCGACCCTACCCCCTATTTTACTATTTTTGGGTCAGTTTAATACCTGGTCTCGCTATTTCCTTCCCACACTTGGTCCATTTGGCTCGACCATGATAGGTAGACTTGGTACAAGGTGGTAAGACCGGTTAGTTTGATATGGGTCTTACAGAGAGACAGAAGTGGAAAGAGAGAGAGAAAGAAAAAGAGAGGGAAAGAGAGAGAAGTAGAAAGAGACAGCGAGAGAGAAATAGAGAGAGAGAAGTAGAAAAAGGGAGAGACAGAGAGAGAAAAAGGGAGAGACAGAGATAGAGGGAAGCAGAAAGACAAAGAGAGAGAGAGGAAGAGAGAGATAGAGGTTGAAAGAGAGAGAGAGAGAGAAGTAGTAAGAGAGAGAGAGAGAAGTAGAAAGTGTGTAGTGGAAAGAAGTAGAAAGAGAGAGAGAGAGAGAGAGAGAGAGAGAGAGAGAGAGAGAAAGAGAGGGAGAGAGTGATAGAGAGAGAAGTAGAAAGAGAGAGAAAAGTTGAAACAGAGAGAAAGAAAGAGAGAGAGAGAGAAGTAGAAAAACTGAGGGGGAAAGAGAGAGTGAAGTAAAAAGAGAGAGAGAGAAGCGGGAAGAGAGAGAGAGAAGTAAAAAGAGGGAAAGCGAAGGAGAGTGCGAGAATGATATTGAGAGAGTAAGAGAGGGTGTGAGAGAGAGAAGTAGAAAGGGAGAGAGGGAGAGAGAGTGAGAAGTACAAAGAGTATGAGACAGGGAAGTAGAAAGAGAGAGATGGAAAAAGGGAGGGAGGGAGAGAAAAAGAGAGAGAGCGGGAGACAGATAGAGAGAAGTAGAAAGAGAGGGAGAGAGAAAGGGAGAGAGAGAGTAGTAGAAAGAGTGAAGTGGGAAGAGTGGGAGATTTAGAAAGAGAAAGAAGTAGAAAGAGAGAGATAGAAGTTGAATGGGTGGGTAAGAGAGAGAAGTAAAGAAAGAGGGTAGGAAAGAAAGGGAGAAAGGGAGATATAAAAAGAGAAAGAAAGAGAGAGAGAGAGAGAGAGAAGTAGAAAGAGAAAAAGAGAAGAAGAGAGAGAGAGAAAAGTAAAAAGAGAGAGAGAGATAAAGGGAGAGGGCCAGAAAGAAGTAAAAAGAGTGTGGGAGGGAGAGAGAGATAGAGAGTGAGAGTGAAGTAAAAAAGAGAGAGAGAGAGAGAGAGACAGGGAGAGGAGAGAAGTAGAAAGAGTGAGAGAGAGAGGGGTAGAGAGAGAGGTAGAAAGTGAGTGAAAGTGAGAGATGTAGTAGGAGAGAGAGAGAGAGAGAGACATAGAGAGTATGAGAGCGAGAAGTAGAATGAGAGAGAAAGAGAAAGACAGGGAGAGAGAGAGAATTGGTAAAGAGGAGTGTGAGAGCGAGAAGTAGAAAGAGAGAGAAAGAGAAGGAGAGGGAGAGTGAGAGAAGTAGAAAGAGAGAAAAGAGAAAGAGTGAGAGAGGGAGAAAAGAAGAGAGAGGGAGTGAAGTAGAAAGAAAGAGAGAGAGAAAGAGCAACAGTAAGAGAAATAGAGAAAGAGAGTTAGAAAGAGAAAAAGAAGTAGAAAGAGAAAGTAAGAGAGAGACCGATAGAGAGAGAAGTAGAAAGAGTGGTAGAGAAAGAAAAACAGTGAGAGACATGAGAGAGAGAGAGAGAAGTAGAAAGAAATATAGAGAGAAAGAGAATTAGAAAGAGAGAGAGAGAAAAAGAAAGGGAGAGGGAGAGAGAAATAGAAAGAGTAAAGTAGAAAGTGATCGAGAGAAGTGGAGAGAGAGAAAGGGAAAGAGAGAAGTAAAAAGAAGAGAGTGTGTGAGAGAGAAAGAGAAGTAAAAGAGTGAAAGAGAGAGAGAGAGATGTAGAGAGAGTGCAAGGGAAAGAGAGAGAACTAGAGAAAGGGAGTGAGAAGTGGAGGGAGAGAGAGAGAAGTAGAAAGTCTGAGAGAAGTATAAGTGAGAGATAGACAGAGAGAGTAAGAGAGAGAGAGAGAGAGAGAGAGAGAGAGGGAGAGAGAGAAAGACAGTGAAAAAGAGAAGTAAAAAAGGGGGAGAGAGAGAAGTTGAGAAGGAGAAAGGGAGAGAGAGAGAGAAAGAGACAGAGACAAGAAGAGAGTGGGGAGAGAGAGAGAGAGAGAGAGAGAGAGAGTTAGAGACAGAAATAGAAAGAGTTGAAAAAGAAAGAGAGATAGAGTTTCGAGAGAGAGACGGAGAGAAAAAGGAAAAGAGGGAGAGAGGGAGAGAAAGAGCAAGAGAGAGGGAAAGAGAGGAGTAGAATGAGAGAGAAAGGCTTAGATAAAAGTTGAAAGAGAGAGAGAGAGAGGAGAGAGAATGAGAGAGAGCGAGAAGTAAAGAGAGAGAGAAGTAGAGAGAGAAAAGTGGAGTGAGAAGTAGAAAGAGAGAGAGGTAAAGAGAGAGAAAGGGAGAGAAGTAGAGAGATGTAGAAAGAGAAAAGTTGAGAGAGAGAAAGAAGTTAGAAGAGATAGAGAGAAGAGAGAGAGAGAGAGAGAGAGAGAGAGGGGAGAAGTAAATAGAGTGAGAAAAGTAGAAAGAGAAAGAGGGAGAGAGAGATATATATAGAGAATTATAAATAGAGAGAAAGAAAGAGGGAGAGTGAAGTAAAGAGAGAGAGAGCAAAAGAAAGAGGGAGAGAGTGAGAGAGAGTGAGATAGAAAGAAAAGTAAAAAGAGAGAGAGAGAGAGAAGTAGAAAGAGAAAGAGAGAAGGAGAGAAGTAGGATGAAAGAGAGAGAGAGAATTTGAAAGAGAAATTGAGAGAAAGAAAGAGAGAGAGAAATAGAATGAGAGAAGTAGAATTAGAGAGAGAGAAGTGGAAAGAGAGTGAGTGGGAGAGAGAAGTAGAAAGATAATGAGAGAGAAAGAGAGAGGGAGAGAGAGAGAAGTACAAAAGAGTATGAGAGTGGGAAGTAGAAAGAGAGAAAAGGAGAAAGAGAGGGAGAGAGAGAAGTTGAAAGAGAGAGAGAGAGAGAGAGAGAGAAGTTGAAAGTGTGAGAGAGGGAAAGAGGGAGAGAGAGGGAGAGACAGATAGTGAGATATGTAGATAGAGAGAAGTGGGGAGAGAGGGAGATATACAAAGTTGAAGAAGTAGACAAAGAGAGAGAGAGAGATGTAAATAGAGAGAGAGAGAGAGAGGTAAAAGGAGAGAGAGAGCGAGAGAGAGAGAGAGAGAAAGAGAGGAGAGAGGTTAAAAGAGAGGGGGAGGGAGAGAAGTAGAAAGAGAGACAGAGAGAGTAGTTGAAAGAGTGTGAAAGAGAGAAGTAGAAAGAGGGAAAGAGAAAGAGAGGGAGAGAGAAAAAGAGAGAGAGAGAGAGAAGTAGAAACAGATAAAAGAGAGAGAGAGAGAAGTAGAAAGAGTAAGTGAGAAAGAAAGGGAGAGAGGGAGGGAGAAGAGTAGAAACAAAGGGAGAGGGAGAGAGCAGTAGAAAGACGGAGTGAAAGAAAGTGCGAGAGAAAGAAATAAGTAGAAAGAAAAAGACAGAGAAAAACATAGAGTGGAGTAGAAAGAGAGGGGGAGAAAGAAAGAGAGAAAGAAAGAGAGAGACAGAAGTAGAAAGAGAGAGAAAGAGAAAGAGAGGGAAAGAGAGAGAAGTAGAAAGAGAGAGCGAGAGTGAAACAGAGAGAGAAAAGTAAAAAAAAGGAGAGAGAGGGAGAGAGAAAAAGTGAGAGACAGAGATAGAGGGAAGCAGAAAGACAAAGAGCGAGAGAGAGAAGAAGAGAGATAGAGGTTGAAAGAGAGAGAGAAGTAGAAAGTGTGTGGTAGAAAAAAGTAGAAAGAGAGAGAAAGAGAGGGAGAGAGTGATAGAGAGAGAAGTAGAAAGAGAGAGAGAGAGAACGAGAGAGAAAAGTTGAAACAAGAAAAAGAAAGAGAGAGAGAGAGAAGTAGAAAAACTGAGGTGGGAGAGAGAGTAAAGTAAAAAGAGAGAGAAAAGTAAAAAGAGAGAGAGAGAGAGAGAAAGAAGTAGAAAGAGAGATAGAGAAAGAAATGGAAAGAGAGAGGGAAAGAACGAGGAGGAATGAGAGAGAGAGAGAGAAATAGAAAGAGAGAAGTAGAAAGAGAGAGAGAGAGAGGGAGGGAGAGAGAAAAGTAGAATGAGAGAGGGAGAGAGAGAGAGAGAAATCAAAAGAGAGAGTGAGAGGGAGTGAGAGAGAGTGAGAGAGAGAACTAGAAAGGGAGAGAGGGAGAGAGAGAAGTACAAAGAGTATGAGAGAGGGAAGTAGAAAGGCAGAGAGAAAAAGAGAGGAGAGAGAGAAAAGTAGAAAGAGAGAAAGAAAGGGAGAGAGAGAGAGAAGTAGAAAGAGAGAGAGAAAGAAATAAAAAGTAAGAGCAGGAGAGACAGATAGAGAGAGAAGTAGATAGAGAGAAAAGTAGGGAGAGAGGGAGATATAGAAAGAGGAAGAAGTAGAAAAAGAGAGAGAGAAGTTGAATGGGAGGGTGAGAGAGATAAACAGAGAGAGGGAGTGAAGTAAAAAGAGGGGGAGTGAAAAAGGAAGAGAGGGAGACGTAATAGGAGAAAGAGAGAGAGAGAGAGAGGAGAGGAGTAGAAAGAGAAAAAGAGAATGAGAGAATGAGAGAGAGAGAGAGAGGGGGAGAGAGAGTGAAGTGTGAGAGTGAAGTAGAAAGAGAGTAGGAGAGGGAGAGGGAGAGAGAGATGTAGAAAGAGTGTGAAAGAGAGAGTATGTGAGAAGTGAGTGTGGGTGACAGAGGGGGTGGGAGAGAGGAGAGAAAGAGAGGGAGAGGGGGAGAAGAAGAGAGAGAGAGAGAGAGAGAGAGAGAGAGAGAGGGAGAGAGAGAGAGGGAGAAATATTCTGATAGAGAAAAGTATAAAGAGCAAAAGATAAAGAGTGGGAGAGAGAGAAAGATAGAAAGAGAGAGAGAGAGAGAGAGAGAGAGAGAGAGAAGTAGAAAGTGAGAAAGAGAGAGGGAGAGAGAGAGAGAAGTAGAAAGTGAGAAAAGAGAGAGAGAGAGGAAGAGAGAGAGAGAGAGAAGTAAAAAGATTAAGAGGGAGGGAGGGAAGTAGAAACAAAGGGAGTGAGAGCAGTAGAAAGATAGTGTGAAAGAAAGTTCGAGAGAGAAAAAGAAGTAGAATGAGAAAGGGAGGGAGACACACAGAGAGAAGTAGAAAGAGAGGGAGGGAAGGAACAAAGGGAGCGAGAGCAGAGATAGTGTTGAAAGAAAGTCGAGAGAGAAAAGAAGTAGAATGAGAAAGGGAGGGAACACAGAGAGAAAGAGAGGGAGAGAAAGAAAGAGAGTGAAAGAGTGAGAGAGAGAAGTAGAAAGAAATAGAGAGAAAGAAAGGGAGAGAGATATATAGAAAGAGTGAAGTAGAAAGAGAGAGCGATAAGTGGATAGAGAGACAGAGAAGTAGAACAAGTGCGTGTGTGTGTGTGTGTGTGTGTGTGTGTGTGTGTGTGTGTGTGTGTGAAGTAGAAAGAGAAGAGAGAGAAAAGTAATAAGTGAGAGAGAGAGAGAGTGAGACAGAGATAGTTAGAATGCAAAATAGAAAGAGGGAGAGAAGTAGGAAGAGTGGGAGAGAGAGAGATAGAGATAGATGTACAGCGAAGTAGAATGAGAGAGAGAAAATGAAAGAAAGAGAGAGAGATAGAGGGAAAGAGAGAGAAAGAGTAAAGTAGAAAGTAAGAGAGAGAGAAAAGTAGAAAGAGAGAGAGAAAGAGAGAGAAAGAGGAAGAAAGAAAGAGAACAAGAAAGAGAGGGAGAGAGAGAGAGAGAGAGAGAGAGAGAGAAGTAGAAAGAAAAAAAAGAAAGAGAGAGAGAGAAGTAGAAAGAGTGAGAGGGAGGCAAAGGGAGCGAGAGAGAGGGAGAAGAGTAGAAATAAATGAAGAGAGAGATCTGTAGATGGAGAGAGAGTGAAAGAATGTGAGAGAAAAAAAGAAGTAGAAAGAGAAAGAGAGAGAGAGAGACATAGAGAGAAGTAGAAAGAGAGGGAGAGAAAGAAAGAGAGAAAGAGAGAGAGAAAGGGAAGGAGAGAAGCAGAATGAAAGAGAGAGAGAGAGAGAGAAATAGAAAGAGTGAAGTAGAAAAAGGGAGAGAGAGGGAAGAAGAGAGCGAGAATGAGATTGAGAGAGTGAGAGAGTTTAAGAGAGAGAGAAGTGGAATGGGAGAGAGGGAGAGCGAGTGAGAAGTACAAAAAGTATGAGAGAGGGAAGTAGAAAGAGAGAGACGGAGAAAGGGAGGGAGAGAGAGAGAGAATGAGAGAGAGAGGGAGAGATAGATAGAGAGAAGTAGAAAGAGAGGGAGAGAGAAAGGGAGTGAGAGAGAAGTAGAAAGAGGGAAGTGGAAATAGGGGGAGACGTAGAAAGGGAAAGAAGTAAAAAGAGGGAGTTAGAAGTCGAATGAGTGTGTAAGAGAGAGAAGTAGAAAGAGGGTAAGAGAGAAAGGGAGAGAGGGAGAAGTAAAAAGAGAAAGACAGAGAGAAAGAGAGAGAGAGAAAGAGAGAGAAAGAGAAAGAGAGAAAGAGAGAGAGACAGAGAGAGAGAGAAGTAGAAAGAGAAAAAGAGAGAAAGAGAGAGAGAAAAGTAAAAAGAATAAGAGAGAGAGAGAGAGAGAAAGGGAGAGAGCCAAAAAGAAGTAAAAAGAGTGTGGGAGAGAGAGAGAGAGAGGATAGTGAGTGAGAGTAATGTAAGAGAGAAAGAGTGAAATGGGGGGGAGGAGAGAAGTAGAAAGAGTGAGAGAGATAGTGGTAGAGAAAGAGAGAGAGAGAAGTAGAAAGAGAGGGAGGGTGAGAGAAGTAGTTGGAGTGAGAGAAAGTTGTAGAAGGAGTGTGAGAGGGAGAAGTAGAAAAAGGGAGAAAGCGAAAGAGAGGGAGAGAGAAAAAGAGAGAAAGAGAGAGAGAAGTAGAAAGAGATAAAATATAAAGAGCTAGAGAGAGAAAGGGAGAGTGAGTGAGCAGTGAAGTAGAAAGAAAGAGAGAGAGACCAGTAGAAAGAGAAATAGAGAAAGAGAGATAGGGATAGAGAGAGCAGTAGAAAGAGAAAGTGAGAGAGAGATAGAGACAGAGAGAGAAGGAGAAAGAGAGGTAGAAAATGAAAGAGAGTAAGACACACACAGAGAGAGAGAGAAGTGGAAAGAGAGAGAGAGAGTGAGATAGAGATAAAATAGACAGCGAAATAGAAATAGAGAGAGAAGTAGAAAGAGAGGGAGAGAGAGAGAGACAGAGATAGATATACAGCGAAGTATAATGAGAGAGATAAAATAAAAGAAAGAGAAAGAGAGAGATAGTAGGAGAGAGAGAGAGAGTAAAGTAGAAAGTAAGAGAGAGAGAAAAGTAGAAAGAGAAAGTGGAAGAAAGAGAGGGAGAGAGAAAGAGAGAGAGAGACATAGAGAGAAGTTGAAAGAGAGGGAGAGAATGAAAGAGAGAAAGAGAGAGAGAGAGAGGGAGGGAGGGAGAGAAGCAGAATGAAAGAGAGATAGAGAGAACTAGAAAGAGAGAGAAATAGAAAGTGTAAAGTAGAAAGACGGAGAGAGAGAGAGAGAGAGAAGAAGAGCAAGAATGAGATTGAGAGAGAGAGAGAAGAAGAGCAAGAATGAGATTGAGAGAGAGAGAGAGAGTTTGCGAAAGAGAGAAGTGGAAAGGGAGAGAGGGAGAGCGAGTGAGAAGTACAAAAAGTATGAGAAAGGGAAGTAGAAAGAGAGAGAAGGAGAAAGGGACGCAGAGAGAGAAAATGAGAGGGAAAAGGAGAGATAGATAGAGAGAAGTAGAAAGAGAGGGGGAGAGAAAGGGAGTGAGAGAGAATTATAAAGAGGGAAGTGGAAATAGAGGGAGACAGAAAGGGAAAGAAGTAGAAAGAGGGAGTTAGAAGTTGAATGAGAGTGTAAGAGAGAGAAGTAGAAAGAGGGTAAGAGAGAAAGGCAGAGAGGGAGAAGTAAAAAGAGAAAGACAGAGAGAAAGAGAGAGAGAAAGAGAGAGAGAGAAAGAGGGAAAGAAAGAGGGAGAGAGAGAGAGAGAAGTAGAAAGAGAAAAAGGGAGAAAGAGAGAGAGAGAAAAGTAAAAAGAAAGAGAGAGCAAGAGAGAGAGAGAGAGAGAGAGAGGTAAAGGGAGAGAGCCAGAAAGAAGTAAAAAGAGTATGGGAAGGAGAGAGAGAGAGATAGAGATTTAGAGTGAAGTAAGAGAGAAAGAGAGAGACGGGGGGAGGAGAAAAGTAGAAAGAGTAAGAGATAGAGAGAGAGAGAGAGAGGGAAGTAGAAAGAGAGAGAGAGTGAGAGAAGTAGTTGGAGAGAGCGAAAAAGTTATGGAAGGAGTTTGAGAGCGAGAAGTAGAAAAAGAGAGAAAGCGAAAGAGAGGGAGAGAGAAAAGAGAAAGAGAGAGAGAGAAGTAGAAAGAGGAAAGATATAAAGAGTAAGAGAGAGAAAGGGAGAAAGAGAGTGCAGTGAAGTAGAAAGAAAGAGAGAGAGAACAGTAGAAAGAGAAATAGAGAAAGAGAGTAAGAGAGAGAAAAAGAAGTAGAAAGAGAAAGTGAGAGAGAGACATAGAGATAGAAGTAGAAAGAGAGGTAGAAAATGAAAGAGAGTAAGAAACATAGAGGGAGAGAGGGAAAAGTTGAAAGAGAGAGAGAAAAAGAAAGAGAGAGAGAAAAAGAAAGAGAGAGAGAGAGAGAGTAAGAGAGAGAGAGAAAGAGGGAGAGAGGGAGAGAGAGACAGAGAGTGAGGGAGGGAGAGAGGGAGAGAGAGAGAGAGAGTGAGGGAGAGAGAGAGTGAGGGAGAGAGAAAGAGAGGGAGAGAGAGAGAAGTAAAAACTAAGAGAGAAAGAGAGAAGTTGAGAAGGTGAAAGGGAGAGAAGTAGGGAGATGGGAGATGGAGAGTTAGAGAGAGAAATAGAAAGAGTTGAAAAAGAGGAAGAGATAGATAGCGATAAAGAGAGAGACAGAGAAAATGACAGAGAGAGATAAGTAGAAGGAGAGAGAGAGGAAGAGAGGGAGAGAAAGAGCAAGAGAGGGAAAAAGAGAAGTAGAAAGAGAGAGGAAGGGTTAGAGAGAAGTAGAGAGAGAGAGAGAGAGAGAGAGAGAGAAAATGAGAAAGAGAGGGAGAAGTAGAGAGAGAGAGAGTGAAGTAAAGAGAGAGAAAGATAAGTAATGAGAGAGAGAAGTGGAGTGGGAAGTAGAAAGAGAGAGAGGTGAAGTGAGAGGGAGAGAAGTAGAGAGGGAAGTAAAAAGAGAACTGTTGAGAGAAAGAGAGAAGTGAGAAGAGATAGAGAAAAGAGTGAGAGAGAGAGAGAGTAGTAGAAAGAGTCTAAGAGAGAGAAGTAGAAAGAGAGAAATAGAAAGAGAGGAAGAGGGAGAGATAAAAGAGAAAGAGAAAGAGAAGTAGAAAGTATGAAAAGAGAGAGAGAGAGAGAGAGAGAGAGAGAGAGAGAGAGAGAAGAGGTAGAGAGAAAGAAAGGGAGAGAGGGAGGGAGTGGAGTAAAAACAAAGGGGGAGAGTGCAGTAGAAAAACAGAGTGAAAGAAAGTGAGAGAGAGAGAAAGAAGTTGAAAGAGAAAGAGAGAGAGAGAAGTAAAAAGAGAGAGAGAGAAAGAGAGGGAGAGAGAAAAGGAAGTAGAAAGAGTGAAGTAGAAAGAGAGAGAGAGTAAAGTGGAAAGAGAGAGAGAAAGAGATCGAGCGAAGTAGAAAAAGTGTGTGTGTGTGTATGAGAGAGAGAGAGTGAAGTTGAAAGTGAGAGAGAGAGTAATAGAAGGAGAATGAGAGTAAGAGAGAAAGAGAGAGAAGTAGAAAGAGAAGAGAGAGAGATAGATAGATAGACAACAAAGTAGAAAGAGGGAGAGAAAATGAAAGAGAGAGAGAGAAAGAGAGAGAGAGAGAGAGAGTAAAGTAGAAAGAAAGAGAGAGAGAAGTAGAATGAGAGAGAGAGAATGAAAGAGAGAGAGAAAGAGGGAGAAAGAGAGAGAAAGAGAAAGAGAAGGAGAGAGAGAGAGAAAGAGAGAAAGATAGAGTAGTAGAAAGAGAAAAAAAAGAGAGAGAGATAAGTAGAAAGAGTGAGAGGGAGACAAAGTGAGAAAGAGGGAGTGGAGTAAAAACAATTGGAAAGTGAGATCGGTAGAAAGAGACAGAGTGAAATAAAGTGAGAGAAAAAAGGAATTAGAAAGAGAAAGAGAGAGGGAGACACAAAGAGAGAAGTAGAATGAGAGAGAGAGTGAGCGAGTGAAGCAGAAAGCAAATGATAGAGAGAGAAGTAGAAAGAGAGAGAAAAAGAATGAGAGAGAGAGAGTAATAGAAAGAATAAAGTAGAAAGGGGGAGAGAGAGATAAGTGGAAAGAGAGAGAGAGAGTGAGAAAGAAAAAGAGAAAGAGAGAGAGAGAGAGAGAGAGAGAGAGAGAGAGAGAGAAGTAAAAAGAGAGGGAAAAAGAGAGAGAGAGGGAGAGAGAGATAGAGAAGTAGAAAGAGAGAAAGAGGGAGAGAAAGGGAGAAACAAAGAAGTAAGGGAGGGAGGGAGAGAGAGAAGTAAAAAGGGGGAGAGAGAGAGAGAGAGTGAAGTAAAAAGGGAGAGAGAGAGAGCAATATAAAGAGGGAGAGAGAAAAAGAGTGAGAGTGGGTGAGAGAGAGAAGTAGAAAGAGAGAGTGGGTGAGAGAGAGAGAGAAGTAGAAAGAGAGAGAGAGAAAGATAGGGAAAGTGAGAGGGAGAGAAGTAGAAAGAGAGAGAGAGAGAGAGAGGAGAAGTAGAAAGAGAGAAAGAGAAAGAAAGAGAGAGGGAGAGAGAGAAATAGAAAGTGTAAAGTAGAAAGAGAGAGGGAGAGAGAGAAGTAAAAAGAGAGGGAGAGAGAAGGAGAGAGCGAGAATGAGATTGAGAGAGTGAGAGAGTGTGTCAGAGAGAGAAGTAGGAAGGGAGAGAGGGAGAGAGAGTGAGAAGTACAAAGAGTATGAGTGAGGGAAGTAAAAAGAGAGATAAAGAAAAAGGGAGGGAGAGAGAGAAAAAGAGAGAGAGAGAGGGTGAGATAAATAGAGAGAAGTGGAAAGAGAGGGAGAGAGAAAAGGAGTGAGAGAGAAGTAGAAAGAGCGAAGTGGAAAGAGAGGGAGACGTAAGAAGGGAAAGAAGTAGAAAGAGAGATAGAAGTTGAATGAGAGGGTAAGAGAGAGAAGTAAAGAAAGAGGGAGAGAAGTAGAAAGTGGGTAAGAGTGAAAGGGAGAGTGGGAGAAGTAAAAAGAGAAAGAAAGAGAGACAAAGAGAGAGAGAGAGGGAGAGGGAGAGAGAGAGAGAAGTAGAAAGAAAAAAGAGAGAAAGAGAGAGAGAGAGAAAAGTTAAAAGAGAGAGAGAGATAAAGGGAGAGGCTAGAAATAAGTAAAAAGAGTATGGGAGAGAGAGAGAGATTGAAATTGAGTGTGAAGTAGAAAGAGAGAGAGACAGGGAGGGGAGAGAGTAAAAAGAATGAGAGAGAGAGAGAGAGGGTTGAGAGTGACAGGGAGAGGAGAGAAGTAAAAAGAGTGGGAGAGAGAGAGAGAAAGAGAGAGGTAGAGAGAGACAGAGAGAGAAGAAAGAGAAGGAGAGTGAGAGAAGTGGTAGGAGAGAGAGAGTTGTAGAAAGAGTGTGAGAGCGAGAAGTATAAATAGAGAGATAGAGAAAGAGAGGGGGAGAGAGAAAGAGAGAAAGAGATAGAGAGAAGTATAAAGAGAGAAAAGAGAAATAGTGAAAAAGAGAAAGGAAGAGAGGAAGGGAGTGAAGTAGAAAGAAAGAGAGAGAGAGAGAGAGAGAGAGAGAGAGAAAGAGAGAGAGAGAGAGAAAGAGAAAGATAGAAAGAGAGTAAGAGTGGGAAAAAGAAGTAGAAAGAGAAAGTGAGAGAGAGAGATAGAGTGAAAAGTTGAAAGAGAGGTAGGGAATGAGAGAGTGAGAGACAGAGAGAGAGAAGTAGAAAGAAAGAGAGAGAGCGCGAAGTAGAAAGAGAGAGTGAGAAAGAAAGAGAGAGAGAAATAGAAAGAGTAAAGTATAAAGAGGGAGAGAGAAGTAAAAAGGGAGAGAGAGAGGGAAAGAGAAATCGAAAGAGAGAAGTAAATGGAAGAGAGTGAGAGAGAGAGAGAGAGAGAGAGAGGGAGAGAAGTAAAAAGTGGAAGAAAGAGTGAGATGTAGAGGGAGAGAGGGAAAGAGAGAAAAAGAGGGTAATGGAGTGAGAAGTGGAAAGAGAGAGAGAGGAAGGGAGAAAGAGAGAGAAGTAGAGAAAGACAGAGGGAGAAGTAGAATGAGTGAGAGAAGTACAAGTTAGGGATATACAGAGAGAGTGAGAGAGAGAGAGAGGGAGAGAGAGAGAGAGAAAGAGAGAAGAAAAAAGGATGAGAGGGAGAGACAAGTTAAGGAGAAAGAGAGAGAGAGTGAGAGAAAGAGAGAAAGAGAGAAGTAGAGATGGGGGAGAGAGAGAGAGTTTGATAGAGAAATAGAAAAAGTTGAAAAAGAGAGAGATAGAGGGAAAGAGAGAGATAGAGAGAAAATGACAAAGAGAGAGATAAGTAGAAAGAGAGAGAGCGAAAGAGAGAAGTAGAAGGAGAGAGAAAGGGTTAGAGAGAAGTAGAAAGAGATAGAGAGAGAGAGAGTGAGAGAGAGAGGTTGAGAGAGATGTAATAAGAGAGAGAAAAACAAAAAGAGAGAGAGAGGGAGAGAGGGAAAGCGAGAGAGAGGAAGAAAGAAAGAGAGTGGGGGAGACAGAAGCAGAAAGAGAGAGAGAAAGAAAAAGAGAGAAAGAGAGAGAGAGGTAGAAATAGAGAGAGAGAGAGAGAGAGTTAGAAAGAGAGGGAGAGAGAGATAGAGAGAAATAGGAAGAAAAAGGGAGAGAGAAGTAGAAAGGGTAGGGAAAAAGAAGTAAAAAGAGAGAGAAAGAGAAAGTGGAAGAAAGAGAGAAAGAGAGAGAAAGATGTAGAAAGATGGAGATAGAGAAAAACAGAGAGAGAGAGAGAGGAAGAGAGAGATAGAGAGAAGTGCAAAGCGAGAGAGAGAAAAACAGAGACAGAGAGAGAGGAAGAGAGGGATAGAGAGAAGTGCAAAGAGAGAAAGAGATAGAGAAGTAGAGAAAGGGAGAGGGAGATATAAAAGGGAAAGAAGGAGAAAGAGAGAGAAAAGTTGAAAGAGTGGGAGTGAGAGAAAAGTTGAGAGAGAGTGAGAAAAGTAGAAAGTAGGAGAGAGAGAGAAGTAGAAATGGAAAGAGAGGGAGAGAGTTAGAGTTATAGAAGTAGAAAGAGAGAGAGAAGAAAAAGAAAGAGGGAGTGGGGTAGAGATAAAAGTAAAGAGAGAGAGAGAGACAAAGAGAGAAAGAGATAGAAAAGTAGAAAGAAAGAGAGAGAGAGAGAGAGAAGTAGAAAGAGAGAGAAATAGACAGAGTGAGGTAGAAAGAGAAAGAGAGAGAGAGAGAGAAGTAAAAAGAGAAAGAGAGAGAGAGAGAGAGAGAGTGAGGGTAAAAGAGAGAGAGAAATAAATAGAGTGGGAGAGAGGGAAGGAGTGAAGTACAAAAAAGGGAGAGTGGGCAGTAGAAAGAGAGAGAGTGAAAGAAAGTTTGAGAGAGAAAAAGAAGTAGAAAGAGAAAGAGAGAGAGACACACAGAGTGAAGTAAAAAGAGGGGGAGAGAAAGAAAGAGAGAGAAAGATAGGGAGAGAGAAGTAGAAAGAAAGAGAGACGGAGAGAAATAGAAAGAGTTAAGTATAAAGAGACAGAGAGTGTGAAATGGAAAGAGGGAGAGAGAGAGAGGGCGAAGTAGAAAGAGTGTGTGTGTATGAGAGAGAAAGAAAGAGAAAGAGAGTGAAGTTGAAAGAAAGAGAGACAGAGTAATAGAAATAAAAAGTGAGAAAAAGAGAGAGAGAGAAGTAGAACGAGAGAAAGAGAGAGAGACAGAGAGAGTAAAGTAAATAGAAAGAGAGAGAGAGAAGTAAAATGAGAGAGAGAAAGGAAGAAAGAGAAAGAGAAAGAGGGAGAAAGAGAGAGAGAGAGAAAGCGAGGGAGAGAGAGAGAAAAAGAGAGGGAGAGAGAGAGAATGGGAGAAAGAGAGAGAAAGAACTTGAAAGAGATAAAAGAGAGACAGAGAGAAAAAGAGAGAGAGAGAGAAGTAGAAAGAGTGAGAGGAAGGCAAAGGGAGAGAAAGAGGGATTGGAGTACAAACAAACAGAGAGAAATTGGTAAAAAGTGAGAAAAAAGAAGTAGAAAGAGAAAGAGAGAGAGAGAGAGACACAGAGAGAAGTAGAAAGAGAAGAAGTGAAAGAAAGAGAGAGAGGGAGAGAGAGGGGGAGAAGCACAAGGAATGAGAGAGAGAAAAAGAGCAAGAGAGAGAAATAAAAATAGTGAAGTAGAAAGAGGGAGAGAGAGAGAGAGAAAGAAAAGGAGAGAGATAGAGAGTGAGAGAGAGAAAAAGAGAAGTTAAAAGAAAGGGAGAATGAGTGAGAGAGAGAGAGGGAGAGAGAGACAGAGAGAAGTAGAAAGAGAGAAAGAAAGAGAAGGAAAGAAATAAAAAAGTAAGGGGGAGAGATAGAGAGAAGTAAAAAGAGAGAGAGAAAAAGAAAGAGAGAAATAAAAAAGAGAGAGAGAGAGAGAGTGAAGTAAAATGGGAGAGAGAGAGAGAGAGAGAGAGAGCAATAGAAAGAGGGAGAGAGAATGAGACTGAGAGTAAGAGAGAGAAGTAGAAAGAGTGAGAAGGTGAGAGTGAGAGAGAGAAGTAGAAAGAGAGAGAGAAAGAAAGGGAAAGTAAAAGGGAGAGAAGTAGGAAGAATGAGAGAGAGAGAAGCAGAAAGAGAGCTAGAGAGAAATAGAAAGAGTGATGTAGAAAGAGAGAGAGAAGTAAAAAGAGAGAGAGAAGGAGAGTACAAGAATGATATTGAGAGAGTGAGAGAGGGTGTGAGAGAGAGAAGTAGAAAGGAAGAGAGGGAGATAGAGTGAGAAGTACAAAGAGTATGAGAGAGGGGAGTAGAAAGAGGGAGAACGAAAAAGGGAGGGAGGGAGACAGATGGAGAGAAGTAGAAAGAGAGGGAGAGAGAAAGGGAGTGAGAGAGAAGTAGAAAGAGCGAAGTGGAAAGAGGGGGAGATTTAGGAAGAGAAAGAAGTAGAAAGAGTGAGAGATAGAAGTTGAATTGGCAGGTAAGAGAGAGAAGTAAAGAAAGAGGGAGAGAAGTAGAAAGAGGGTAGGAAAGAAAGGGAGAGAGGGAGAAGTAAAAAGAGAAAGAGAAAGAGAGAGAGAGATGTAGAAAGAGAAAAAGAGAAAAAGAGAGAAAAAAGTAAAAAAGAGAGAGCGAGAGAGATAAAGGGAGAGGGCTAGAAAGAAGTAAAAAGAGTGTGGGAGGGAGAGAGATAGGGAGTGAGAGTGAAGTAAAAAGAGAGAGAGAGAGAGACAGGGAGAGGAGAGAAGAAGAAAGAGTGAGAGAGAGAGAGGTAGAAAGAGAGTGAGAGTGAGAGAAGTAGTAGGAGAGAGAAAGAGAGTTGTAAAGAGTGTGAGAGCGAGAAGTAGAATGAGAGAAAAAGAGAAAGACAGGGAGAGAGAGAGAGAATTGTAGAGAGAGTGTGAGAGCGAGAAGTAGAAAGAGAGAGAAAGAGAAATAGAGGGAGAGAGGAAGAGAAGTAGAAAGAGAGAAAAGAGAAAGAGTGAGAGAGGGAGAAAAGGAGAGGGAGGGAGGAAGTAGAAAGAAAGAGAGAGAGAGAGAGAGAGACAGAGAGAGCAATAGTAAGAGAAATAGAGAATGATAGTTAGAGTGAGAAAAAAAAGAAAGTGAAGAAGAGAGAGACCGATAGAGAGAGAAGTAGAAAGAGAGGTAGAGAAAGAAAGAAAGTGAGTGACAGGAGAGAGAGAGGGAGAAGTTGAAAGAAAGAGAGAGAGAGAGAGAGAGAAGAGAAGAGAGAGAGAGAAAGAAAGGGAGAGAGAGAGAGAGAAAAAGAAAGAGTGAAGTAGAAAGAGGTCGAGAGAAGTGGAAAGAGAGAAAGGGAAAGAAAGAAGTAAAATGAAGAGAGTGTGAGAGAGAGAGACGGAGAAGTAAAAAGATTGAAAGAGAGAGAAAGAGATCTAGAGAGAGTGAAAGGGAAAGAGAGAGAAATAGAGAAAGGGAGTGAGAAGTGGAGAGAGAGAGAGAGAGAGAAGTGGAAAGAGTGAGAGAAGTATAAGTGAGAGGTAGACAGAGAGAGTAATAGAGAGAGAGAGAGAATGAGAGAGAGTGAGAGAGAGAGAGAGAGGGAGAGAGAGAAAGGGAGAGAGAAAGAGAGAAGTAAAAAAGGGGGAGAGAAAGAGAGAAGTTGAGTAGGAGAAAAGGAGAGAGAGAGAAGTAGAGAGAGGGGAGAGAGAGAAAGAGAGAGAGAGAGAGAGAGTTAGAGACAGAAATAGAAATGAGTTGAAAAAGAAAGAGAGATAGAGTTTCGAGGGAGAGACAGAGAGAAAAAGGCAAAGAGAGAGAGAGGGAGAGAGGGAGAGAAAGAGCAAGAGAGAGGGAAAGAGAGAAGTAGAATGAGAGAGAAAGGCTTAGATAGAAGTTGAAAGAGAGAGAGAGAGAGAGAGAGAGAGAGAGAGAGAGAGAGAGAGAAAGAGAGAGCAAAATGTAAAGAAAGAGAGAAGTAGAGAGAGAGAAGTGGAGTGAGAAGTAGAAAGAGAGAGAGGTTAAGAGAGAGAGAGAGAGAGAGAGAAGAGGAGAGATGTAGAAAGAGAAAAGTTAAGAGAGAGAAAGAAGTAAGAAGAGATAGAGAGAAGAGAGAGAGAGAAGTAAATGGAGAGAGAAAAGTAGAAAGAGAAAGGGAGAGAGAGATATAGAGAAGTAGAAACAGAGAGAAAGAAAGAGAGAGAGAGAAAGAGAGAGAGAAAGAGTGGGAGAAAAGTAGAAAAACTAAAGGGGAGAGAGAGAGAGAGAGGGAGAGAGAGATAGATAAGTAGAAAGAGAAAGAGAGAAAGAAAGGGAAAGAGAGAAGGAGAGAAGGAGGAAGGAAGAGAGAGAGAGAATTTGAAAGAGAGAGTGAGAGAAAGAAAGAGAGAGAGAGAAATAGAATGAGATAAGTAGAATGAGAGTGAGAAAAGTGGAAAGAGAGTGAGTGGGAGAGCGAAGTAAAAAGAGAATGAGAGAGAAAGAGAGAGGAGAGAGAGAGAAGTACAAAAGAGTATGAGAGAGGGTAGTAGAAAGAGAGAGAAAGAGAAAGAGAGAGAGAGAGAAGTTGAAAGAGAGAAACAGAGAGAAAAAAGAGAGAGAGAAGTAGAAAGAGTGAGAGAGATAAAGAGGGAGAGAGAGAGGGAGAGACATATAGTGAGATAAGTAGATAGAGAGAAGTGAAGAGAGAGGGAGATATACTAAGTGGAAGAAGTAGACAGAGAGAGAGAGAGAGAAATGTAAATAGAGTGAGAAAGAGAAAGGTAGAAAGAGAGAGAGAGAGAGAGAGAGAAAGAGAGAGAGGGAGAGAGAGTAGTAGAAAGAGTGTGAAAGAGAGAAGTTGAAAGAGATAAAGAGAAAGTGAGGGAGAGAGAGAGAGAGAGAGAGAGAGAGTGGGAGAGAGAGAAGTAAAAATAGATAAAAGAGAGACAGAGAGAAGTAGAAAGTGTAAGAGAGAAAGAAAGGGAGAGAGGGAGGGAGGGAGTGGAGTAGAAACAAAGGGAGAGAGAGGGAGAGCAGTAGAAAGAGGGAGTGAAAGAAAGTGCGAGAGAGAGAAAGGAGTAGAAAGAAAAAGAGAGAAAAGCACAGAGTGAAGTAGAAAGAGAGGGGGAGAAAGAAAGAGAGAGAGAAAGAGAGAGAAAGAGAAAGAGAGGGAAAGAGAGAAAAGTAGAAAGAGAGAGCAAGAGAGAAACAGAGAGAGAAGTAGAGAAAGGGAGAGAGTAAGAGAGAGACAGAGAGAGTAGAAAGAAGTCGAAAGAGAGAGAGAAAGAGAGGGAGAGAGTGAAAGAGAGAGAAGTAGAAAGAGAGAGGGAGAGAGAGAAAAGTTGAAACAGAGAGAAAGAATGAGAGAGAGAGAAGTAGAAAAACTTAGGTGGAGAGAGAGATTGAAGTAAAAAGAGAGAGAAAAGTAGACAGAGAGAGAGAGAGAAAGAAGTAGAAAGAGAGATAGAGAAAGAAAAGGAAAGAGAGAGGGAAAGAAGTAAGAGGAAAGAGAGAGAGAGAGAAATAGAAAGACAGAAGTTAAAAGAGAGAGAGAGAAATAGAAGTGGAAAGAGAGAGAGAGTGAGAGAGAGAAGTAGAAATAGAATGAGAGAGAGAGAGAGAGAGTGAGAGGGAGTGAGAGAGAGTGAGAGAGTGTGAAGTAGAAAGGGAGAGAGGGAGAGAGAGAGAAGTACAAGGACTATGAGAGAGGGAAGTTGAAAGGGAGAGAGAAAAAGAAAGGGGGAGAAAGAGAAGTAGAAAGAGAGAAAGAAAGGGAGAGAGAGAGAAGTAGAAAGAGAGAGAGAATGAAATAAAAAGGGAGAGTGGGAGAAAAATATAGAGAGAGAAGTAGATAGAGAGAGAAGTAGGGAGAGAGGGAGATATAGAAAGAGCAAGAAGTAGACGAAGAGAGAGAGAAGTTGAATGGGAGGGTGAGAGAGAGAAGCAGAGAGAGGGAGAAAAGTAAAAAGAGGGAGAGAGAAAAAGGAAGAGAGGGGGACGTAAAAGGAGAAAGAGAGAGAGAGGGAGAGGAGTAGAAAGAGAAAAAGGGAGAATGTGATAATGAGAGAGAGAGAGAGAGATAAAGTGTGAGAGTGAAGTAGAAAGAGAGTGGGAGAGGGAGAGGGAGGGAGAAAAGTAGAAAGAGTGAGAGAGAGAGAGTGAGAGAAGTGAGAGTGGGTGACAAAGGGGGTGAGAGAGAGGAGAGAAAGAGAGGGAGAGGGGGAGAAGTAGAAAGAGAGAGAGAGAGAAGGTAGTAGAAAGATTGTGAGAGAGAGAAGTAGAAAGAGAGAAATAGAAAGAGGAAGAGTGGGAGAGAGAGAGAAAGAGAGAGAGAGAGAAGTAGAAAGTGAGAAAAGAGAGTGGGAGAGAGAGAGAGAAGTAAAAAGATTGAGAGAGAAAGGGAGAGAGGGAGGGAGGGAAGTAGAAACAAAGGGAGTGAGAGCAGTTGAAAGGGAGAGTGAAAGAAAGTTCGAGGGAGAAAAAGAAGTAGAATGAGAAAGGGAGGGAGAGACACAAAGAGAAGTAGAAAGAGAGGGAGAGAAAGAAAGAGAGTGAAAGAGTGAGAGACAGAAGTAGAAAGAAAGAGAGAGAAAGAAAGAGAGAGGGAAAGAAATAAAAAGAATGAAGTAGAAAGAGACAGAGAGCGAGAAGTGGAAAGAGAGAGAGAGAGAAGTATAACGAGTGTATGTGTGTGTGTGTGTGTGTATGAGAGAGAGTGGGAGAGAGAGAGGTAGAAAGAGTAGAGAGAGAAAAGTAAAAAGTGAGAGAGAGAGAGAGAGAGACAGAGATAGATAGACAGCGAAATAGAAATATAGAGAGAAGTAAAAAGAGAGGGAGAGAGAGACAGAGAGATATACAGCGAAGTAGAATGAGAGAGAGAAAATGAAAGAAAGAGAGAGAGAGAAACAGAGGGAGAGGGAGAGAGAGTAGAGTAGAAAGTAAGAGAGAGAGAAAAGTAGAAAGAGAGAGAGAGAAGTAGAAAGAGTGAGATGGAGACAAAGGGAGAGAGAGAGGGAGTAGGGTAGAAATAATGGAGAGAGAGACCAGTAGAAGGAGAGAGAGTGAAAGAAAGTGAGAAAAAAAGAAGTAGAAAGAGAAAGAGAGAGAGAGAGACATTGAGAGAAGTAGAAAGAGAGGGAGAGAAAGAAAGAGAGAAAGAGAGAGAGAGAGAGAGAGAGGGTGGGAGAGAAGCAGAATGAAAGAGATAGAGATGTAGAAAGAGAGAGAGAAAAAGAACGAGAGAGAGAGAGGGAAATAGAAAGAGTGAAGTAGAAAGAGGGAGAGAGAGAGAAGAAGAAAGCGAGAATGAGATTGAGAGAGAGAGAATTTACGAGAGAGAGAAATGGAAAGGGAGAGAGGGAGAGCGAGTGAGAAGTACAAAAGTATGAGAAAGGGAAGTAGAAAGAGAGAGAAGGAGAAAGGGAGGGAGAGAGAGAAAATGAGAGAGAGAGGGAGAGATAGATAAAAAGAAGTAGGAAGAGTGGGGGAGAGAAAGGGTGTGAGAGAGAAGTGGAAATAGAGGGAGATGTAGAAAGGGAAAGAAGTAGAAAGAGGGAGTTAGAAGTTGAATGAGAGTGTAAGAGAGAGAAGTAGAAAGAGGGTAAGAGAGAAAGGGAGAGAGGGAGAAGTAAAAAGAGAAAGACAAAGAGAAAGAGAGAGAGAAAGAGAGAGAGAGAGAAAGAGAGAGAGAGAGAAGTAGAAAGAGAAAAAGAGAGAAAGAGAGAGAGAGAGAGAGAGAGAGGGAGAGAGAGAGAGATGAAGGGAGAGAGCCAGAAAGAAGTAAAAAAAGTGTAGGAGAGAGAGAGATAGAGAATGAGAGTGAAGTAAGAGAGAAAGAGAGAGATGGGGTGAGGAGAGAAGTAGAAAGAGTACGAGAGAGAGGGGTAGATAAAGAGAGATAGAAAAGTAGAATGAGAGGGAGAGGGAGAGTGAGAGAAGTAGTTGGAGAGAGAGAAAGTTATAGAAGGATTGTGAGAGCGAAAAGTAGAAAAAGAGAGAAAGCAAAAGAGAGGGAGAGAGAAAAAGAGAGAAAGAGTGAGAGAGAGAAGTAGAAAGAGAGAAAATATAAAGAGTAAGAGAGAGAAAGGGAGAAAGAGAGCGGTGAAGTAGAAAGAAAGAGAGAGAGAGAGCAGTAGAAAGAGAAATAGAGAAAGAGAGTAAGAGAGAGAAAAAGAAGTAGAAAGAGAAAGTGAGAGAGAGAGCGATAGGGAGAGAAGTAGAAAGAGAGGTAGAAAAGAGAGAGAGTAAGAGACACAGAGAGAGAGAGAAGTGGAAAGAGAGAGAGAAAAAGAAAGAGGGAGAGAGAAAGAGAAATAGAAAGAGTGAAGTAGAAAGAGAGAGAGAGAAGTGGAAAGAGAAAGAGAGGGAGAGAGAGAAAGAGAAAGAGAGAACTAAAAAGAAGAGAGTAAGAGAGAGAGAGAAGTAAAATGAGGGAGAAAAAGGGAGATGTAGAGAGAGAGAAAGGGTAAGTGAGAGAAAGAGACAGAGTGAGAAGTGGAAAGTGAGAAAGATGGAGGGAGATAAAGAGAGAAGTAGAGAGAGACAGTGTGAGAGAAGTATAAGTGAGAGATAGACAAAGAGAGAGAGAGAGAGAGTAAGAGAGAGAGAGGGAAAGAGAGAGAGAGGGAGAGAGGGAGTGAGGGAGAGAGAGAGTGAGGGAGAGAAATTGAAAGAGAATGAGAGAAGTAAAAACTAAGAAAGAAAGATAGAAGTTGAGAAGGAGAAAGAGAGGGAGAAGTAGAGAGATGGGAGACGGAGAGTTAGAGAGAGAAATAGAAAGAGTTGAAAAAAAGAGAGATAGATAGCGAGAAAGAGATAGACAAAGAGAAAATGATATAGAGAGATAAGTAGAAGGAGAGAGAGAGGAAGAGAGGGAGAGAAAGAGCAAGAGAGAGGGAAAGAGAGAAGTAGAAAGAGAGAGGAAGGGTTAGAGAGAAGTAGAAAGAGCGAGAGAGAGAAAGATAAGTAAAGAGAGAGAGAGAAGTGGTGTGGGAAGTAGAATGAGAGAGAGGTAAAGAAAGAGGGAGAGAAGTAGAGTGAGAAGTAGAAAGAGAACTGTTGAGAGAAAGAGAGAAGTGAGAAGAGATAGAGAGAAGAGAGAGAGAGAGAAAAGTAGATAGAGAGAGAAAAGTAGAAAGAGAAAGAGAAGTAGAGAGAGGGAGAAAAAGAAAGAGAAAGAGAGCGAGAGAAGTAGAAGAAACAGGGAGTGTGAGAGAGAGAAGTAGAAAGAAAGAGAGGGAGAGAGAGAGAGAGAGAGAGAGAGGAAGAGAAAGAGTGAGAAAGAGAGAGAAAGAGAAAGAGAAAGAGTGAGAAGTAGAAAAATTGAAGGGGAGAGAGAGAGAGTGAAGTAAAAAGAGAGAGAGAGCAATAGAAAGAGGGAGAGAGAGAGAGTGAGAGAAAAGTAGAAAGAGAGAGAGAGAGAGAGAAAAGTAGAAAGAGAAAGAGAGAAAGAAAAGGAAAGAGAGCGGGAGAGAAGTAAAAAGAAAGAGGGAGAGAGGAGTGGAAAGAGAAAGAGAGAGAGAGAGAGAGAGAGAGAGAGAGTCAGAAATAAAAGAGCGAAGTAGAAAAAGAGAGACAGAGAGAAGTGGAAAGAGGGAGAGTGAGAGAGATGTAGAAAGAGAATGAGAGGGAAAGAGAGGGAGAGGGAGAGGGAGAGAGAGAGAAGTACAAAGAGTATGAGAGAGGGAAGTCAAAAGAGGGAGAAATAAAAAGTGAGGGAGTGAGAGAGAGATAAGTTGAAAGAGAGAGAGAGAGAGAAAAGGGGGAGTAGAGAGAGAGAGAGAGAAGGAGGGAGAGATAAATAGTGAGATAAGTAGATAGAAGGAGAAGTAGAGAGAAAGGGAGATATAAAAAGAGAAAGAATTAGATAGAGAGATGTTGAAAGAGTGTGAGAGAGAGAGAGATGTAGAAAGAGAGAAAGAGAGAGAGAGAGAGAGAGAGAGAGAGAGAGAGAGAGAGAGGTTGAGAAAGAGGGAGAGGGAGAGAAGTAGAAAGAGAGATAGAGAGTAGTAGAAAGTGCGAAAGAGAGAAGTAGAAATGGAGAAAGAGAGAGAGGGAGAAAGAAAGGGAGAAGTAGAAAGAGGGAAAAGAGAGAGAGAGAGAGAGAGAGAGAAGTATAAAAAGTAAGAGAGAAATAAAGAGAGAGAGGGAAGGAGTGGAGTAGAAACAAAGGGAGAGAGAGGGCATTAGAAAGAGAGAGTTAAAAAAGTGAGAGAGAGAAAGAATTAAAAAGTGAAAGAGAGAGAGAGAGAAGTAGAAAGGGAGGGAGAGAACAAAAGGGAGAGTGAAAGTGAAAGAGAGAGAGAGAAGTAGAAAGAGAGAGAAAGAGAAAGAGAGAAGTAGAAAGAGAGTGAGAGAGAAAGAGGGAGAGAGAGAGATAGAGAAAAGTATAAAGACAAAGAGAGAGAAAGAGAGAGAGGGGAGAGAGGAAGAGAAAGAGGTTGAAAGAGGGAGAGAGAGAAAGAGAAATAGTAGGAGAGAGAGAGAAGTAGAAAGCATATGTTAGAAAGAAGTAGAAAGAGAGAGAAAGGAAAAGAGAGGGAGGGAGGGATATAGGGAGAAGTAGAAAGAGAGAGAGATAAAAAAGTAGAAACAGAGAGAAAGAAAGAGAGAGAGAGAGAGAGAGAGAAGTAGAAAAACTGAGGGGGAGAGAGAGAGTGAAGTAAAAAGAGGGAGAGAGAGAGCAATTGAAAGAGAGAGAGAGAAATAGAGAAAGAGAGAGAAAAAAGTAGAAAGAGAGAGAGAGAGAAAGAACTAGAAAGAGAGAGAAAAAAATGGAAAGAGAGAGGGAGAGAAGTAGTAGGAAAGAGAGAGAAAGAAAGAGAGAAAGAGAGAAATAGAATGAGCGAAGTAGAAAGAGAAAGGGAGAGAGAGAGAAGTGGAAAGAGAGAGAGAGAGATAGAGAGTAAAAGAGAAGTAGAAAGAGAATGAGAGAGAGAGAGAGGGAAGGGTAAAGGGAGAAAGGGAGAGAGGGAGAGAGAGAGAGAGAGAGAGAGAGAGAGAGAGAGAGAGAGAGAGAGAGAGAAGCACAAAGAGTATGAGAGAGGGTAGTAGAAAGGGAGAGAAAGAAAAACAGAGGGGGAGAGAGAGAGAAGTAGAAAGAGTGAGAGAAAGGGAGAGAGAGAAGTAGAAAGAGAGAGAAGTAAAGACAAAGAGAGGGAGAGGCAGATTGAGAGAGAAGTAGATAGAGAGAGAAGTAGAGAGAGGGAGATATAGAAAGAGAAAGTACACAGAGAAAGAGAAGTTAAGTGGGAGGGTGAGAGAGAGAACCTGAGAGTTAGAGAGAGAAATGAAGAGGGAGGGAGAGACAGATAGAGAGAGAGAAGTAGATAGAGGGCAGTAGAGAGAGGGAGATAGAGAAAGAGAAAGAAGTAGAGAGAGAGAGAAAAGTTGAATGGGAAGGTGAGAGAGAGAAGCAGAAAGAGGGAGAGAGAGAAGGGGAGAGAGGGAGAAGAAAAAGGTGAAAGAGAAAGAGAGAGGGAGAGAAGTAGAAAGAGAAAAAGAGAGAAAGAGAGTGAGAGAAAGGGAGAGAGAGAGAGAGTGAGAGAAAGGGAGAGAGAGAGAGAGAGCGAGAAAGAAGTAAAAAGAATATGTGATAGAGGGAGATAAAGTGTCAAAGTGAAGTAGAAAGAGAAAGGGAGAGGGAGAGGGAGGGAAAGAAGCAGAGAGGGTAAGAGAGAGGGACAGAGGTAGAGAGAGAGTGTGAGAGAAAGAGAGTGAGAGAGAGCTAGAAAGAGAGGGAGAGGGGGAAAAGTAGAAAAAGAGCGAGAGAGTAGTAGAAAGAGTATGAGAGAGAGAAGTAAAAAGAGAGAAAGAGAAAGAGAGGAAGAGGGAGAGAGAAAGAGAGAGAAGGAGAAGAGAAAGTGAGAAGGGAGAGAGAGAGAGGGAGAGAGAGAGAGAGAGAAGTAGAAAGAGTAAGAGAGAAAGAAAGGGAGAGAGGGAGGGAGGGAGTGGAGTAAAAACAAAGGGAGAGAGAGGGCAGTAGAAAAGGAGAGTGATAGAAAGTGAGAGAGACAAAATGAAGTTGAAAGAGAAAGAGAGAGATAGACACAGAAATATGTTGAAAGAGAGGGAGAGAAAGAAAAAGAGAGAGAAAGAAAGACAGAGAGAGAGAGAGAGTGGGAGAAGTAGAAAGAGATAGAGAGAGAAGTGGAAAGAGAGAGAGCAATGTTGAAAGAGTGTGTGTGCGAGAGACAGTGAAGTTGAAAGAGAGAGAGAGTAATAGAAAGAGAAAGTGAGAAAAAGAGAGTGAGAGAGAAAGAGAGAGAGAGAAGTAGAAAGAGAGAGAAAGAGAGAGACAGATAGATAGACATCGAAGTAGAAAGAGAGAGAAAATAAAAGAGAGAGAAGTAGAACGAGAGAGAGAGAGAGAGAAAGAAAGAGAGAGGAAGGGGGAGAAAGAGAGAGAAAGAAAAAGAAAGGGAGAGAGAGAAAGAGAGGAGAGAGAGAAGTAAAAGGAGAAAAAGAAAGAGAGAGAGAGAAGTTGAAAGAGTGAGATGGAGACAATGTGAGAGAGAGAGGGAGTGGAGTAAAAACAAATAGAGAGAGATTGGTAGATAGAGAGAGAGTAAAAGAAAGTGAGAAAAAAAAAAGTAGAAAGAGAGAGAGAAAGACACACATAGAGAGAAGTAGAAAGAGAGAGAGAGGGTGGGAAGCAGAAAGAAAGATAGAGAGAGAGAGAGAGAGAGAGAGAGAGAAATAGAAAGAGTGAAGTAGAAAGGGGGAGAGAGAGAAGTGGAACGAGAGAGAGTGAGTCAGTGAGAGAGAGGGAGAGAGAAAGAAAAAGAGAGTGAGAGAGAGAGAGAGAAGTAAAAAGAGAGAGGGAGAAAGAGAAAGAGAGAGGGAGAGAGAGATATAGAGAAGTTAAAAGAGAGAAGAGAGAGAGAAGGGGAGAAACAAAAAAAGTAAGGGAGAGAGAGAGAGAGAGAGAGAGAGTGAAGTAAAATCGGAGAGAGAAAGTGAGTGAGAATGGGAGAGAGAGAAGTTGAAAGAGAGAGAGATAGAGAGAAGTTGAAAGGGAGAAAGGGAGAAAGAGACAGAGACGTAGAGAAAGGGAGAGAGAGAAGGAGAGAGAGATATAAAAAGGGAAAGAAGGAGAAAGAGAGAGAAGAGTTGAAAGAGAGGGAGAGAGAGAAAAGTAGAGAGAGAAAAGTTGAGAGAGAGGGAGAAAAGTAAAAAGTAGGAGAGAGAGAGTAGTAGAAAGAGAAGGAGAGGGAGTGAATGAGAGGGATAGAAGTAGAAAGAGAGAAAGAGAGAAAGAGAGAGAGAGAGAGAGAGAGAGAGAGAGGTAGAGAGAAAAGTAAAGAGAGAAAGAGAGAAACAAAGAGAGAAAGAGATAGAAAAGTAGAAAGAAATAGGGAGAGAGAAGTCGAAAGAAAGAGAGGAAGAAAGAAAGAAAGAAATAGGAAAAGTGAAGTTGAAAGAGAATCGGAGAGAGAAAGTGAGTGAGAATGGGAGAGAGAGAAGTTGAAAGGGAGAGAGATAGAGAGAAGTGGAAAGGGAGAAAGAGAGAAAGAGAGAGAGACGTAGAGAAAGGGAGAGAGAGAAGGAGAGAGATATAAAAAGGGAAAGAAGGAGAAAGAGAGAGAAGAGTTGAAAGAGAGGGAGAGAGAGAAAGGCAAGAGAGAAAAGTTGAGAGAGAGAGAGAAGTGAAAAAGTAGGGAGAGAGAGAGTAGAAAGAGAAGGAGAGGGAGGAATGAGAGGGATGAAGTAGAAAGAGAGAAAAGAGAGAAAGAGAGAGAGAGAGAGAGAGAGAGAGAGAGTGAGGTAGAGAGAAAATTAAAAAGAGAGATAGAAAGAGAGAGACAAAGAGAGAAAGAGAGAGAAAAGTAGAAAGAAATAGGGAGAGAGAAGTAGAAAGAAAGAAAGGAAGAAAGAAAGAAAGAAATAGGAAAAGTGAAGTTGAAAGAGAAAGAGAGAGAGAGAGAGAAAGAGAGAGAGAGAGAGAGAGAAAGAAAGAGAGAGAAGTAGAAAGAGAGAGAGGGAGAGAGTAAGGGAGAAAGAAAAAGAGAGAAATATAAAGAGTGCAAGAGAGAAAGGGAGAGAGGGAAGGAGTGAAATAGAAACAAAGGGAGAGAGAGCAGTAGAAAGAGAGAGAGTAAAAGAATGTTCGAGAGAGAAAAAGAAGTAGAAAGAGAAAGAGAGAGAGACACACAGAGAGAAGTAAGGGGAGAGGGAGAGAAAGAAAGAGAGAGAAAGAGAGAGAGAGAGAGGTAGAAAGAAAGAGAGAGAAAGAAAGTGCGAGGGAGAGAAATAGAAACAGTGAAGTAGAAAGAGATAGAGAGAGAGAAATGGAAAGAGAGAGAGAGAGAGCGAAGTAGAAAGAGTGTGTGTATGTGTGAGAGAGAGAAAGAGAGAGAGAGAGAGAGGGAAGTTGAAAGAAAGAGAGAGTAATAGAAAGAGAAAGAGAGAAAAAGAGAGAGAGAGAAAAGTAGAAAGAAGAGAGAAAGAAGTAGAGAGAGAGAGAGAGAGATAGACAAAGAAGTAGAAAGAGACAAAAAGAAAAGAGAGAGAGAGAGTGAGAGAGAGAGAGAGAGGATAAAGTAGAAAGAAAGTGAGGGAGAAATAGAATGAGGGAGAGAGGAAGAAAGAGAGAGGGAGAGGGAGAAAGAGAGAGAAAGAGAAAGAGATGGAGAGATAGAGAAATAGAGAAAGAGAGAGAGAGAGAAGTAGAAAGAGAAAAAAGATTGAGAGAGAGAGAGAGATAGAGAGAGAAGTAGAAAGAGTGAGAGGGAGACAAAGGGAGAGAGAGCGGGAATGGAGTAGAAACAAACAGAGAGAGAGATAGGTAGAAAGTGAGAAAAAAAGTAGAAAGAGAAAGAGAGAGAGAGAGAGAGAGATACACAGAGAGAAGTAGAAATAGAGGGAGAGAAAGAAAGAGAGGGAGCGAGAGGGAGAGAAGAAGAAAGAAAGAAAGAGAGAAAAGTAGAAAGAGAAAGTGAAAAAGAAAGAGAGAGAGGGAGAAATAGAAATAGTGAAGTAGAAAGAAGGAGAGAGAGAGAGAAGTGGAAAGAGAGAGAGAGAGGGAGAGAGATAGAGAGAAGTAGAAAGAGAGAGAGAAAGGGAAAGAATGAAATAAAAAAAGTAAGGGGGAGAGATAGAGAGAAGTAGAAAGAGAAAGAGAAAGAGAGAAATTACAAAGTAAGGGAGAGAGAGAGTGTGAAGTAAAATGGGAGAGAGGGAGAGAGAGCAATAGAAAGAGGGAGAGAGAAAGAGAGTGAGAGTGAGAGAGAGAGAAGTAGAAAGAGTGAGAAGGTGCAAAGTAAAAAGGGGGAGAGAAAAGTAGAAAGGGAAAAAGAGAAGAAGAGAGAGTGATAGAAAAGTAAAAATAGAGAGAGGGAGAGATAAAGGGAGAGAGCCAGAAAGAAGTAAAAAGAGTGTTGGAGGGAGGGAGAGATAGAGAGTGAGAGTGAAGTAGAAAGAGAGAAAGAGGGAGATGGAGGGGAGGAGAGAAGTAGAAAGAGTAAGAGAGAGAGAGAGAGGTAGAGAGTGAGGTAGAAAGAGAGGAAGAGTAAGAGAAGTAGTAAGAGAGAGAGAGAGAGAGCTGTAGAAAGAGTGTGAGAGCGAGAAGTGGAATGAGAGAGAAAGAAAAAGAGAGGGAGAGAGAGAAAGTTGTTGAAAGAGTGTGAGAGCGAGAAGTAGAAAGAGAGAGAAAGAGAAAAAAAGGGAAAGCGAGAGAAGTAGAAAGAGAGAAAAGAGAATGAATGAGAGAGAGTGAAAGGGAGAGAGAGGGAGTGAAGTAGAAAGAAAGAGAGAGAGAGAGAGAGAGCAATAGTAAGAGAAATAGAGAAAGGGAGTTAGAGAGAGAAAAAAAGTAGAAAGAGAATGTAAGAGAGAGACTGATAGAGAGAGAAGTAGAAAGAGAGGTAGAGAATGAAAGAAAGTGAGAGACAAAGGCAGAGGGAGAGAAGTAAAAAATAAAGAGAGAGAGAGAGTGAGAAAGATAGAGAGAGAGAGAGAGAGAGAGAAACTGAAAGAGTGAAGTAGAAAGAGAGAGAGAAGTGAATAGAAAGAAAGAAAAAGAGAGAAGTAAAAAGAAGAGAGTGTGTGAGAGAGGGAGAGAAGTAAAAGAGGGAGAGAGAGAGAGAGAGAGTTGTAGAGAGAGTGAAAGGGAAAGAGAGAGAAATAGATAAAGGGAGTGAGAAGTGGAGAGAGAGAGAGAAGTAGAAAGAGTGAGAGAAGTATAAGTGAGAGATTGACAGAGAGAGTAAGAGAGAGGGAGAGAGGGAGAGAGAGAAAGACAGAAGTAAAAGGGAGAGATAAAGAGAGAAGTTGAGAAGGAGAAAGAGAGAGAGAGAGAGAGAGAGAAAGGGAAAGAGACGAGGAGAAAGAGAGAGAAAGATAGAGAGAGAGAGAGAGTTAGAGATAGAAATAGAAAGAGTTGAAAAAGAAAGAGAGGTAGAGTTTCGAGAAAGAGACAGAGAGAAAAAGGCAAAGATTGATAAGTAGAAAGAGAGAGAGAGGGAGAGAGGGAGAAAAAGAGCAAGAGAGAGGGAAAGAGAGAAGTAGAAAAAGGGAGAAAGGCTTAGAGAGAAGTTGAAAGAGCGGGAGAGAGAGAGAGAGAGAGAGAGAGAGAGAGAGAGAGAGAGAATGAGAGAGAGCGAGAAGTAAAGAGACAAAGAGAAGTGGAGAGAGAGAAAAAAAGACAAGTAAAGAGAGAGAAGTGGAGTGAGAAGTAGAAAGAGAGAGAGGTAAAGAGAGAGAGAGGGAGAGAAGTAGGGAGAGAAGTAGAAAGAGAGAGAGGTAAAGAGAGAGAGAGGGAGAGAAGTAGAAAGAGAAAAGTTGAGAGAGAGAAAGAAGTAAGAAGAGATAGAGAGAAGAGACAGAGAGAGAGATGTAAATAGAGCGAGAAAAGTAAAAAGAGAAAGAGAAGTAGAGAGAGTGGGAGAAAATGATAGAGAGCGAGAGAACTAGAAAGAGAGAGAGAGGGAAAGAGAAAGTAATAGGGAGTGACAGGGAGAGAAGTAGAAAGAGAGAGAGAAGAAGAAAAGTTGAAGGGGAGAGAGAGAGTGAAGTAAAAAGTGAGAGGGAGAGCAATAGGAAGAGGGAGAGAGAAAGAGAGTGAGAGTGATAGAAAAGTAAAAAGGGAGAGAGAGATAGAGAGAGAGAAATAGAAAGAGAAAGAGACAAAAGAAAGGGAAATAGAGAGGGAGAGAAGTCGAAAGAAAGAGGGAGAGAGAGAGAAAGAGAGAGAGAGAAATAGAATGAACGGAGTAGAAAGAGAGAGAGAAGTGGAAAGAGAGTGAGTGAAAGAGAAAAGTAGAATGAGAATGAGAGATAAAGAGAGAGGGAGAGAGAGAGAAGTACAGAAAAATATGAGAG
>CM053275.1:68316511-68656323 GCA_028583415.1 Protea cynaroides | reverse complement strand
AGAAAAGCAGAAAGAAATAGTGAGAGAGAAGTCGAAAGAAAGAGGGGAAGAAAGAAAGAGAGAAATAGGAAAAGTGAAGTAGAAAGAGAAAGAGAGTGAGAGAGAGAGAGAGAGAAAGAGAGAGAGAGAGAAGTAGAAAGAGAGAGAGGTAGGTAGAAAGAGAGAGAGAGAGGAAGAGAGAGTGAGGGAGAAAGAAAAAGAGAGAAATAGAAAGAGTGTGAGAGAGAATGGTTGAGAAGGAGGGAGTAAAATAGAAACAAAGGGAGAGAGAGTAGTAAAAAGAGAGAGAGTGAAATAATGTTCAAGAGAGAAAAAGAAGTAGAAAGAGAAAGAGAGAGAGACATATAGAGAGAAGTAAAGAGAGAGGGAGAGAAAGAAAGAGAGAGAAAGAGAAAAGAGAGAGAGAGAGAGAGAGAGAGAGAGAGAGAAGTAGAAAGAAAGAGAGAAAGAAAGTGAGAGGGAGAGAAATAGAAACAGTGAAGTGGAAAGAGACAGAGAGAGAGAAATGGAAAGAGAAGAGGTAGAAAGAGAAGGAGAAAGAGAAAGAAAGAAATAAAAAATGTAAGGGAGAGAGGGAGAGTGAAGTAAAATGGGAGAGAGAGTGAGAGCAATAGAAAGAGGGAGAGAGAAAGAGAGTGAGAGTGAGAGAGAGAAGTAGAAAGAGTGAGAAGGTGAAAAGTAAAAAGAGAGAGAGAGAAGTAAAAAGAGAAAAAGGGAAGAAGAGAGAGAGATAGAGAGAAAAAGGTAAAAAGAGAGAGGGAGAGATAATGGGAGAGAGCCAGAATGAAGTAAAAAGAGTGTGGGAGGGAGAGAGAGATAGAGAGTGACAGTGAAGTAGAAAGAGAGAAAGAGAGAGATGGGGGAGGAGAGAAGTAGAAAGCGTGAGAGAGAGAGAGAAAGGTAGAGAGAGTGAGGTAGAAAGAGAGGAAGAGTGAGAGAAGTAGTAGGAGAGAGAGAGAGTTGTAGAAAGAGTGTGAGCGAGAAGTAGAAAAAGAGAGAAAGAGAAAGAGAGGGAGAGAGAGAGTTGTAGAAAGAGTGTGAGAGCGAGAAGTAGAAAGAGAGAGAAAGAGAAAGAGAGGGAGAGCGAGAGAAGTAGAAAGAGAGAAATGAGAATGAGTGAGAAAGAGAGAAAGGGAGAGAGGGGGAGAAGTAGATAGAGAGAGAGAGAGAGAGAGAGAGAGTGAGAGAGAGCAATAGTAAGAGAGAGAGAGAGAAAGGGAGTTAGAGAGAGAAAAAGAAGTAGAAAGAGAAAGTAAGAGAGAGACTGATAGAGAGAAAAGTAAAAAGAGAGGTAGAGAAAGAAATAAAGTGAGAGACAAAGGGAGAGGGAGTGAAGTAGAAAGAAAGAGAGAGAAAGAGAGAGAGAGAGAGAGAGAAATTGAAAGAGTGAAGTAGAAAGAGAGAGAGAAAAGTGAAAAGAAAGAAAGTGAAAAGAAAGAAAGGGAAAGAGAGAAGTAAAAAGAAGAGTGTAAGAGAGAGAGAGAGAAGTAAAAGTGGGAGAGAGAGAGAGAGAGTTGTAGAGAGAGTGAAAGGGAAAGAGAGAGAAATAGAGAAAGGGAGTGATAAGTGGAGAGAGAGAAAAGTAGAAAGAGTGAGAGAAGTATAAGTGAGAGATAGATAGAGAGAGTAAGAGAGAGAGAGAGAGAGGGAGAGAGAGAAAGAGAGAGAGAAAGAGAGAAGTAAAAAGGGAGAGATAAAGAGAAAAGTTGAGAAGGAGAAAGAGAGAGAGAGAGAGTGAGAGGGAGAGAGAGAGAGAGAGAGAGAGAGAAAGAGAGAGAGAGAAGTAGAGAGAGGGGAGAGAGAGAGAGTTAGAGACAAAAATAGAAAGAGTTGAAAAAGAGATAGAGCGAGAGGGAGAGAGAGTTTCGAGAAAGAGGCAGAGAGAAAAAGGCAAAGATTGATAAGTAGAAAGAGAGAGAGAGGGAGAGAGAGGGAGAAAAAGAGCAAGAGTGAGGGAAAGAGAGAAGTAGAAAGAGAGAGAAAGGCTTAGAGAGAAGTTAAAAGAGTGGGAGAGAGAGAGAGAATGAGAGAGACGGAGAAGTAAAGAGAGAGAAGTGGAGTGAGAAGTAGAAAGAGAGAGAGAGAGGGAGAGAAGTAAAAAGAGAAGTAGAAAGAGAAAAGTTGAGAGAGAGAAAGAAGTAAGAAGATATAGAGAGAAGAGAGAGAGAGATGTAAATACAGCGAGAAAAGTAAAAAGAGAAAGAGAAGTAGAGAGAGAGGGAGAAAAAGAAAGAGAGCGAGAGAAGTAGAAAGAGAGAGAGAGAGAGAAAGTAATAGGGAGTGAGAGGGAGAGAACTAGAAAGAGAGAGAGATAGAGAGAGAGAGAGAGGGAGAGAGAGAGAGATAGAGAAGTAGAAACAGAGAGAAAGAAACAGAGAGAGAGAGAGAAGTAGAAAAGTTGAAGGGGAGAGAGAGTGAAGTAAAAAGAGAGAGGGAGAGCAATAGGAAGAGGGAGAGAGAAAGAGAGTGAGAGAGAGAGAAAAGTTAAAAGAGAGAGAGAGAGATAAAGAGAGAAAGAAAGGGAACGAGAGAGGGAGAGAAGTAGGAAGAAAGAGAGAGAGAATTCGAAAGAGAGAGAGGGAAAAGAGAGAGAGAGAGAGTGAGAGAGAGAGAGAGAGAAATAGAATGAACGGAGTAGAAAGAGAGAGAGAAGTGGAAGGAAAGTGAGTGAAAGAGAGAAGTAGAAAGAGAGTGAGAGAGAAAGAGAGAAGAAGAGAGAGAGATGTACAAAAGAATATGAGAGAGGAAAGTAGAAAGAGGGAGAATGATAAAGAAAGGAAGAGAGAGAGAAGTTGAAAGTGAGAGAGAAAAAGACAGAGAGAAAAGTAAAGAGAGAGAGAGAGAGAGAGGAGAGAGGGAGATATCAAAAGAGAAAGAAGTAGACAGAGAGAAAAGGAGAGAGATGTAGATAGAGTATGAGAGAGAGGTAGAAAGAGATAGAGAGAGAGAGTGAGAGAGAGGTTGAAAGAGAGGGGGAGGGAGAGAAATAGAAAGAAAGAGAGAGAGAGAGAGAGAGAGAGAGAGAGAGAGAGTAGTAGAAAGAGTGTAAAAGAGAGAAGTAGAAAGAGAGAAAGAGAAAAAGAGGGAGAGAGAGAAAGAGAGAGAGAGAAGTAGAAAGAGATAAAAGGAGAGAGAGAGAGAGAGAGAGAGAGTAGAAAGAGTAAGAGAGAAAGAAAGGGAGAGAGGGAGGGAGTGGAGTAGAAACAAAGGGGGAGAGAGCAGTAGAAAGAGGGAGTGAAAGAAAGTGTGAGAGAGAGAAAAAAGTAGAAAGAGAAAGAGAGAGAGACACAGAGTGAAGTAGAAAGAGAGGGAGAGAAAGAGAGACAGAAGTAGAAAGAGAGGGAGAGAAAGAGAGACAGAAGTAGAAAGAGAGTGAAAGAGAAAAAGAGGGAGAGAAAGAGAGAAAAGTAGAAAGAGAGAGCGAGAGAGAAACAAAGAGAGAAAAGTAGAAAAAGGGAGAGAGAGAGAGAGAGAAAGGGAGAGATAGAGATAGTGGGAAGCCGAAAGACAGAGAGAGAGGGGGGAAGGGAAAGAGAGAGAGAGAAAGAGAGAAGTAAAAAGGGAGTGATGAAGAGAGAAGTTGAGAAGGAGAAAGAGAGTGAGAGAGAGAGAGAGAGAGAGAGAAGTAGAGAGAGGGGAGAGAGAGAGAGTTAGAGACAGGAATAGAAAGAGTTGAAAAAAAAAGAGAGATAGAGTTTTGAGAAAGAGATAGAGAGAATAAGACAAAGATTGATAAGTAGAAAGAGATAGAGAGGGAGAGAGGGAGAAAAAGAAAAAGAGAAAGGGAAAGAGAGAAGTGGAAAGAGAGAGAAATGCTTAGAGAGAAGTTGAAAAGAGAAAGAGAGAGAGAGAATAAGAGAGAGGGAGAAGTAAAGAGACAGAGAGAAGTAGAGAGAGAGAAAAAAAACAAGTAAAGAGAGAGAGAAGTGGAGTGAGAAGTTGAAAGGGAGAGAGGTAAAGAGAGAGAGAGGGAGAGAACTAGAGAGAGAAGTAGAAAGAGAAAAGTTAAGAGAGAGAGAAAGAAGTAAGAAGAGATAGAGAGAAGAGAGCGAGAGAGAGATGTAAATAGAGCGAGAAAAGTAAAAAGAGAAAGAAAAGTAGAGAGAGAGGGAGAAAAAGAAAGAGAGCGAGAGATGTAGAAAGAGAGAGAGAGAGAGAAATAAGGTGTGAGAGGGAGAGAAGTAGAAAGAGAGATAGAGAGATAGAGAAGTAGAAATAGAGAGAAAGAAAGTGGGAGAGAGAGAGAGAAAGAGAGAGAGAAGTAGAAAAGTTGAAGGGGAGAGAGAGTGAAGTAAAAAGAGAGAGAGGGAGAGCAATAGGAAGAGGGATAGAGAAAGAGAGTGAGAGAGAGAGAAAAGTAAAAAGAGAGAGAGATAGAGAGAGAAAAGTAGAAAGAGAAAGAGAGAAAGAAAGGGAAAGAGAGAGGGCTCTAATAGGAAGAAAGAGAGAGAGAATTCGAATGAGAGAGAGAGAGAGAAGTGGAAAGGGAGTGAGTGAAAGAGATAAGTAGAAAGAGAATGAGAGAGAAAGAGAGAGGGAAAGAGAGAGAAGTACAAAAGAATATTAGAGAGGGAAGTAGAAAGAGTGAGAAAGAGAAAGAGAGGGAGTGAGAGAGAAGTTAAAGTGAGAGAGAAAAAGAGAGAGAAAAGTAAAAAGGGAGAGAGAGAGAGAGAGAGAGAGAGAGAGAGAGAGAGAGAGATGGAGAGACAGATAGTAAGATAAGTAGATAGAGAGAGAAGTAGAGAGAGAGGGAGATATCGAAAGAGAAAGAAGTAGACAGAGAGAAAGGGAGAGATGTAGATAGAGTAAGAGAGAGAGAGAGGTAAAAAGAGAGAGAGAGAGAGAGAGAGAGGTTGAAAGAGAGGGGGAGGGAGAGAAATAGAAAGAGAGAGAGAGTAGTAGAAAGAGTGTGAAAGAGAGAAATAAAAAGAAAGAAAGAGAAAGAGAGGGAGAGAGAGAGAAAGAGAGAGAAGTAGAAAGAGATAAAAGAGAGTGAGAGAGAGAGAGAGAGAGAGAGAGAAGTAGAAAGAGTAAGAGAGAAAGAAAGGGAGAGAGGGAGGGAGTGGAGTAGAAACAAAGGGAGAGAGAGAGCAGTAGAAAGAGGGAGTGAAAGAAAGTGTGACAGAGAGAGAAAAGTAGAAAGAGAAAGAGAGAGGGAGACACATAGTGAAGTAGAAAGAGAGGGAGAGAAAGAGAGACAGAAGTAGAATGAGAGAAAGGGAGAGAGAGAGAAGTAGAAAGAGAGAGGGAGAGAGAAGCATAGAAAGAGAAGTAGAAAAAGGGAGAGAGAGAGAGAAAAAAAAAAGGTGTAAAGGTATTCTCGAAGATTGATCTTTAGTGAAGATATCATCAGCTGAAGAATTTAGACAGGGATATCTCGAAGACAGCTTTTAGAACTGGGATTGGGCATTATGAGTTCTCGATTATGTCGTTTGGATTAACCAATGCCCTTACATCTTTTATGGAGCTGATGAACTGGGTGTTTCATGATATTTTGGATACGCCAATCATAATTATCATAGATGATATTTTGGTTTATTCCCAGAATGAAGCAACTCATACAACAGATCTTAGAGCAGCCTTACAATTGTTGAAAAGGGAGAAGCTTTATTCAAGAAGTGTGAGTTCTGGTTAAACCAGGTGCAGTTCTTAGGTCACATAGTAAGGTCAGAAGGGATTAAAGTGGACCTAGTAAGATAGAAATAATCGTATGGTGAGAAACACCTAAAGAACATTATAGAGATCAGAAGATTCTTGGGTTCAACTAGTTATTACAGACGATTCATAAAGGACTACTCTAGGATCACAATACCTCTTACCAAGCTAACCAGGAAGGCAGAGGAGTTTATTTAGACTGACAAGTGTGAATAATGTTTCTAAACTCTAAAAACAAGGTTGATATCAGCTCCCATCTTGATCGTTCTAGCACTAGGGAAACTTTTATCCTATACATCGATCTTTCTGGATTGGGTCTAGGATGCGTGTTGATACAAGGAAAACAAGTGATTGTCTATGCTTTAAGACAACTGAAGGAGCATCAAAAGAATTACCCTACTCAAGACTTGGAATTACCGGTGATGAATTATGCAATCAAGACTTGGAGACATTATCTATACGGAGAAGAATTTTAGATTAAATGGGAACACAAGAGTTGAACATGAGACAGAGAAGATGGTTAGAACACTTAAAGGATTAAGACTGTGATATTCAGTGTCACTCGAGCAAGGCTAATGTAGTAGCTGAGGCCTTAAGCAAAAATGGAATTATGAAGTCCGAGGAAGGACCCAGTATAAATGTTGTCTTATGTTTGACAGCAACAAATTCAGATTGGAAGAAGAGTAACATATAATAGAAACTCGTGATGATCCAATTGAGCGAGAACTTATGGATGAACTTATGGAGCAATAGTTCCTCGGCTGCGCTTGTGGCATTAAAGATCGTCTCCGATTTGATAGATGAAGTAAAGGTAGTAATTTTGTTAGATCTATATCTAAGAGAGGTGCAGAAGATTTAGAGAAAGAAAAACCTAACCCTGACTTACTTCAGATGCAAAAAAGGTCCTGAGATACAGAGGATGATTATGCATACCTGAAGTGAAAAACACTGATCATAGATACAAGATAATGCTAAAATCCCATTCTATTCTGTATTGGGTACATCTTAGAAGTACAAAATATATCAAAACATGAAGAGGTTAGTTTGGTGGAAGGGAATGGAAGTAGTTGTGGCTAGATGCATATTTCAGTGACTCAATTATCAACAAGTAAAGGCTGAAAGACAAAGACCAACATGGCTTACTACAACCACTATCGGAGCCAGTCTAGAAGTGAAATTGCATTACAATGAACTACGTCACCGATTTGCCACTGACCCCCAGATCGATTGAGGCAGTTTGGGTGATTATTGATCGCCTTATGAAGATAGCTCATTCCATTGCTATTCAACCTTGGTATGCTTTGGAGCGGTTAACTAAGCTATATGTGGATTGAATTTGCTACCAAGCTACTATGTAGATGTCACCTATGAAGCATGGTACGGTAGAAATGTTGAATTCCTTTATTTTGGAATGAAGTCAGAGAATAAGGAATTATAAGACCTGAGTCTATTGAAGAAACCTATCGAGTGGTAGACGAGATGTTAAGACCTCGAGTTTGCCATAAGTGACAAAGTATTTTTGGAGATATCACTTATGCATGGTTTAAAACGATTCAACAAGAAGGTAAAGTTGTATCCTATATATGTTTTGGACCTCATAAAAATTTTTGGAGAGATGTAGAAAAGTTACATATAAACCAGCGTTACCGCTGTCCATGTCTAGTGTGCATGAGTATTTCGTGTGTCTCTATTGAAGAAGTACGTTGGAGATCCATATCAAAGGTATTGACCACTGATCCACTGGATTAGATAGAAGATTTAACTATTGAAGTGGTACCAACCTAGTTCACTGGTTGGAAGGTGCAACATCTCCAAAACTGGGATAATTATTATATGAAGTTAACTTGGCGAAGCCAAGATGGGAAGAAGATTGCATGGGAAGAAAAAGATGCAATGCAGAAATAGTATTCCCACCTATTGACTCTGAAGTAAATTGAAATTTCGAGGACAAAATTTCATTTTAAGGATGGGGGAGTTGTAAGATCCGTACGTTCAAATTTTGAGGACGAAATTTCTTTTAAAGATGGTAGAGTGTAAGACCCGCACGCCACGAACCCAGTCTAACCTTACATTCTCGTGTCGTGATTGGTCTTCCCATCATAATCGGCTCAAGTGAACCAATTGTATGAAGAAACCACAAGATAAGGTAAACAACGAGTCAAATTTAGTTGGTGTGATTGACTATTTAAGAACGTGTGGAAGCAACCAGTCAAAAACTAAAAATCAAAAATTTTTGGTTGTGTGGTAGCATTTTTTAGGGGTCTGGTCGACCACACATGAGACCACATGACGTGTGGTCGCATATTTTGGACGTGTGGTCGATCGATTCTGCGACCCCACGTGCGACCACACGATGCTGAACTGACTCCGTGTTTAGGAAACTTTCCTAATTTGAGGGAGGGCTCTTTCCTAATTGAAGTGGGACTCTATATGGAAGTTTTCCTCTATATAAGAGACGTTCCTTAGTCTCTCTTACTCTTTTAGAACCCAAATTGAAACTCTAAACCTAAGAGGAAAAGAGAGAGAAGAAGAGAAGGAGAAGAAGGAGATTTGAAGAAGAAGGCTGAGAGAAAGGTTTTACAAGAGAAGGTTCTAGCTCCCTACAACAAGTGAGGTATGGAACTTATCTCTGTAGATGTAGATTCTATTGAATAAGGTTTCTATTGTGGATTGGGGATGTCAAACCAATATGATCATTGTGATCCTTTGAGTAAATCTCAAGGATGACCATGAGGGATGGATTAGGGATAATGGTTAATGAAAAACTATAAATAATGGCCATATGATAACAATAGGATGATCCCAACTGATAAGCCGAGGAATTGACTCAGGAAGAATTCAGATTGAGATGAAAAACTGACCAAACATCATGTGGTCGCAGCCTATGGTCAACCACAGGGTGACCAGAGGATCGACCACAGCTATTCGGGAAGTTCCCAGGAAATGTGTGGTCGCATGGTGTGGTCGCACAAAATGCGACCACAGGGTCCAACCACATAGTGTGTGGTCTCATATATTGCGACCACAGGTTCGACCATACATCCGACCACACGATGACAGCAAGCATATTTTGAGACTAAACAAGGTTTTTAACTACTGTAATTTGATAAAATTGAACCCTAACTTAAATACATTAATTGTTTAGGTTCCTAATAGATTCAAAGTAACTTCCAAAGCTTCGGAGAGGAACAAACATCAATTAAAGGTGAGGGAACAAGACCTAAACTACTTGGATATTAACAAACTATTTTATTTCATTGTGTCCAATACCATGAATGATTCTATGATTGCTTGCTTATAATGTGCATCTCACATGTCATCCAATATTATTATTATATTTTGCTCATGCATATTTATTTCTGTCTATTTACAATATGATGAGGATGATGCTAGGGATAGACATGTGATTGTATGTGTGTGGTTAGTATGCTTGATGCGAGTGCATCATCAGGGGGAGGACGTGACATTGTGGTTCATCCTGGTCTCCAAACTCTAGCTCTATCTCTACTCAAGTCTTATCCACTGACATCGTCATATCGTCATTACCTTAACAGAACTATTACGTCGTAGGGCATCAGGGGAGGTGGTCTCAGACCGTGTAGTCTCTGACTCTATCGGGGGGCCTTAGCTCTATCTCTATGGACGTATTGAGGGATGTTGGGGTGAGGCCTTGGATATACTGGATGACATTTAAGATTGGTTAGTTGCGAGCCAGTTTACAAGCCCTCACCAGTAGGGGCTTACGTGTTGGTATGGATAGGGCATCAAGGGAAGTGTTATGCGGTGTTTGATCCGGACACTTTAGCTCTATCTCTATTCCATGGTGGGTGCATGTGGGACGGAAATGGTGTTTGATCCATTGGGCGGATTCACACACTCGTGTATAGAGGTGCGGGGGCCTCCAATCCTTTCTATAGCACATTGCAAACTTAAAAATCAGACTGAAGATATGAATTGAATGCATGCATATGTTTGTTGCATTGTTTTATTTTCTCACTGAGCTCAAGTTGGAGAGCTGACCCTCGCGCGTGCAATTCGTTTTAGTTTCTGATGTTGTAGGTATTATGGTTGAAGATTATGTCAACACGTCAATATATGAACAGGTGGCAGCTATGGATGAGTAAGCTATGGAGGACTATTATGATTCGTTAAGCGAGCGTTTCAACTATGGATATGCTTGGTGTTTAACTTTCATATTTGGATATTTCTAATATGTATTAAATTATGTTTTAATTACTTGGAGATAACTGGAATATTAATTATTTATCATGATTAGACCTCAGTTCATTATTAATAAGACTTTCGCTATTTACTTTAGTATCTTTGATTAATGTGGAATGTGTTTTGGTTTAACATGATTGGCATAGCCTATACGAGATCCTGGTTGAACCGTTGATTTATTGATGGTTCATCACACCATTCTGGTTAGTCCAGAATTAGGGTGTGACATAATTGGTAGGCCATTGCTCAGTATCGCTTGATGATCACATAAGGTCCCACATATCTAGGACTTAATTTACCTTTCTTGCCAAAGTGCTTTAATCTTTTCAAGGGTGAAATCTTTAGAAATACTTTGTCTCCCACCATAGCCTCTATGTCATTCCTTTTAACATTGGAATAGCTGATGAGTTTGTGCAGCCTTGATTCTTTCTCTGATCAAATCGACTTCTTGACAAGTTTCTTATACAAAGTCTGGTCCAATGATTCTTTTATCCCCGACTTTTTCCCAATACAAGGGAGTTCGACATCTTCAATAGTATAGGGCTTTATATGGGACCATGCCAATGCTAGTTTAATAGCTATTGTTGTAGGTACACTCCATTAATGGTAGCTTCTTATCCCAAGCTCCTTTGAAATCGATAACACAAGCACATAACATGTCCTCTAAGATCTAAATGGTCTTTTCCGACTGACTATCAGTTTGAAGATGGAAAGTTGTACTGAAATTCAGCTCAGTACCCATTGCTTATTGCAATCCTTCCCAAAATTTAAAGGTAAATCTAGGATCTCTACTTGACACAATGCTTTGTAGCATGCAGTGCAGACAAACTATTTGATTTACAATATTACCAGTCTGTCCATGGTATACTGGGGTCTTACGACTATAAACCTTGCTGTCTTTGTGAGCCGATCCATGATTACTGAAATAGCCTCTACTGCTCTAGGTGTTAAGCATATGCCAGTAACAAATCCATGGTAATGCAGACCCACTTTCACTCTGGTACCAGTAGTGGTTGAAGCAATCCCAAAGGTTTCTATCTAGATGCTTTTACTTGCATGCAAGTTAGGCATTTGTATGTGAAGTTTGCCACATCTACCTTCGTCCCTCTTCACCAGATAGTCTTTTTTAAAGTTGTGGTACATCATAGTACTTCCTGGATGTGCTGAGTATGGTGCATTATGGGCTTTTTTCAGAATTTTCTCCTTAATGTCCTCGGCCATCGTTGAGATACAAAGTCTTCCTCAAAATCTGAGTGCACCATCATCTGAGAAAATGAAGTTAGGATATATTCTTCCCTTCTATAGTGTCCTAAGGTATGGTAGTTCTCTTATTACTTCTGTAACTAGTTTCGCTTTTATCTATAGTGCTATGAACAAGCTTGCAAGTTCTCATATGATCTTGTTTCCTAGAGATTCTTTAGACACATCCAGCTCCTCTTGTGCTTTCTTACGAGTGTTGGTTCATTTTATCCATCTTATAACTGGTTCATTCCCTTCCTTAAATCTTGTTAGGCTCTTTCTGCTCAAGGCGTCAGCTACTAAATTCGCCTTACCTTGGTGGTATGATATCTCACAGTCATAATCCTTAAGCAGTTTGACCCATCTTCATTGTCTCATATTCAAGTCCTTCTACATGAATAAGTATGTAAGGCTCTTATGATCAGACATGATCTGAAACTTCTCATCATATAGATAATGTCTCCATGTCTTCAGTGCAAAAACTATTGTTGCTGACTCTAAGTCATGAGTAGGGTAGTTCTCCTCGTGTTTCTTCAATTGTTGGAAGGCATATGCTATGACTTAATCTCCTTGCATGAGTACACATCCCAAGCCTAGTTTTGAGGGGTCAGTATATAAGGTGAAAGGTTCACCCAGCCTTGGAATAATCAATATGAGAGCTGAGACTAGCCTTTCCTTTAAAGTTTGAAAACTTCTCTCACATTGGTCTGACCAAATAAACTTATCTCTTTTCTCAGTTAGCTTTGTCAGACGTATGGTAATCCTAGAGTAATCCTCTATGAATCTACAGTAGTATCCAGCTAGACCTAAGAAACTGTGAATCTCAGTAACCATCTTGGGTGCTTTACAGTTTATAATGGCTTCAATCTTACTAGGAACCACTTTGATTCCTTGGATTGACACTACGTGACCCAGGAATACCACTTCATTTAGGCAAAAGTCACATTTCTTAAACTTAGTGTAGAGAGTCTTCTCCCTCAATCTCTATAAGGCTTGTTGCAAGTGTACCTTATGCTCCTCTTCATTGTGAGAGTTGATCAAAATGTCGTCAATGAAAACTATTACTGAGGTGTCTAGCATATCATTAAACTCTTGGTTCATGAGTTCCATGAATGTTGCTGGAGCATTCATCAGTTCCAAATGACATGACTAAAAATTCGTAGTGTCCATACCTAGTTCAAAAGGCTATTTCAAGTATGTCACCCTCCTTGATCTTCAATTGATGGTAAGGTTTCTAAAGTACACCCTAGTTTATCTTACTAGTTATGTTTCATCTACCAGTGCCGATCTATTTATATAATCATGTATGAACTTTTAAATTGAAAGCATATTGTGAAAGTCTCACTACGTACCTGATTGAGTCTCTATGTTAATTCTAGCATCCTCCATTACCATGTCTCTTTACTTGGTTGGTTGTTTCCTAAGAGAAGGACAGCTTTGACCTCTCATTTCATCTTTGTCTCGAACTTTAGTCATGCCCTCTTCTATATTTTCTTGGCCAGAAATTCTGACTGCTTGGTCCGAGGTGTTGCCTTTCTTGTTGTGCTTTAAAGGCAGGTTGGTGTTACAGCTTTTGGTTCATTATGACGTCCATCTGGAGTTGTCCCTCCCTTCGATGATGTTAGAAGCTAGGGTCATTGGGTCATTATGTGCCCCCTTTGTCGACACCATGAACATTGGAGTATCCCCTTAGGCAAGTCTCTGATACCTCCACCCCGGGTCTAGGTTTAATCCTCACAACTAGGTGACAAGTTTGGTAGAATTTCCTAGAGACCTCTTCTTCTGGGGTCAATTTGATCTCCCTCCCTAGTGATTGTTTTGTGTAGTCCTTGTGGAAACGTAGTTGAGAGATCATTTCCTTGCAGATGTTGTAGATATTCATTTGTTGAGGTGATGCCTTTGGTTGTTCGTGCTTTCCCCACCAGGTGTAGGGATTTCCTGCGATCATATACTCCATATATGCCTTTGTGACTTCCTCGGGATGTTCCCCCTTGTCAAAATGCCTATTTGCAGCTTGGTACATTATGGTTGACTCCTCTGAGTTTTTCTTACTCTGAGTGAATAGGTTTTTCTTTTCCCGGGTAGGCATCCTGGGAACATAGTGAGCTAGGAAATATTTTTGAAACATTTCCCATGTGACCTTCCCATGTTGTTGTAAAACAGGTTCCAGGCTCTGCCACCATCAGTATGGTGCTCTTTCCAGCTGATAAGCAGCACAAGTGACCTTTCGATTATCAGAACAGTCAAGGATTCCAGCTACCTTCTCCATGTTTTGTACCCAGTACGTAGGTTGTGCGTGGTCCTCAAAGATTCCACTAAATGTCCTTGGTTTCAACTTTAGAAATCGATGCATGGTCTGAAGTAAAGCCTAGTTCCCCTGCTGCTACTCCATCAGCACCTCACGCTGTTCATGGCCCATGGCATGAACTAGGTTCCTCATGATTGCTGGTATATCCTCAGGTGTCAGTTTGGGTGGCAGCGGCAGTGGCAGCTTGTTTTCCTCTTGAGTCCCATCACCAAGAGGCAGAGTGGGTGGCTGCGTATCGTTCAGATTCGAATCATTGTCATGGCGACCGTTATTGCATGAACCTGAGCGGGTATTAGGTGCCATTTGTGACCGGTAATGATTCAGCCAAACTAATAATAGGTTAAAATTTCATGTATCCGGTCAAGTTCTCTGGCTTTGAAAAATTGCTATCGGAACTCACGGTCGTAAACCATTCTGAGTCTCCTGGAGCTATCTAGTCACGACATCTTGTCGTGACAAGGGCGCCATCGGTAGTCCAGACCAGTGCCATTACTGAGAGCTCAAAACCCAACTGGTGGGGATATCTGATCACGATATTCGGCTATGATTTTCATCGGGAATCACGACCGGTTGGGAGAATTTTCCCTCCCTATAAATCCCACTCGAGTTTTGAAAAATCTACTGTTCATTCTCATTTTCTCTCAAGTGGCTTGGACTCCCTTTTTCACCTACGGACACAGTTTTCACATCCGGTGGACTTCAAATCTTCAACACATAATTCAAACTTCTTCTTCATCATTCGAAGGTATGATTCTTGACTTTTTACTACCTTTTCCTCCTTTCTAGGGTTTGGAATTACCAATTTCAAACCCTAACTTCTCTTTTGTTCTTGAGTTCATCATTCAAAATCAATGGTAGTATATTTTTGTCCATTTAAATGCTCCAAAATGCATTACCAATGGTTAATAAATGATTATTTCCTATTCTACCCTACACATTGCATAAGAACCATATCAAAGTTGGTGTTTTCCTTTGCATTCAAGTATTTTCCATATTTACACAACTTTTTCCCCAATATTTCATGTATGAATGCATACTATCATATTTGTACTGTATATCACCTTGAAATGATTATTTGCACTTCCCTCCATGTTTTCCATGGTTTTCATTGCTAAGTCATGAGAATTCCTCATATCTATGAATATACTCTATTTGGGATTTTTCTTAATTTTCTCCATATTCTTCATGTCTTGCCATTATTGTGAAAACTTAAACTATTTGAATATCAATCCACTGATTTCTTATTCGAATCCATTGCTATCTTTATTTACTTCCTATCTTACGTATGCTTATGCATTATGTTATTCGTTTCTCTTGTAGAGAGATGGCTGCAAGAAAGAGGTCTAGAGTTCCTACTCCTCCAGTGTTTGATGATTTATGGTTTCGTTCATGGGAAGAATAGAAGTCTTACCCCCAGTTCAAAAACATATTGGTAGAGGTGGGTACATAGGTGGTGTTCGAGGACTTGGAGCAGTTGACGTCCAGGCAACCTTTGATGCTATGGGTTGGTCACCCATTCTCCGTTACAGCATCATCACCAGGCCGAACCTAGTAAGATAGTTCTACTATAACCTTCAGGAAGAGGGTTTTGGTGAGTTCGCGATGGCACATGATCTGCGCATTACCAGCCAAGTGATGGGTGTTGACATCTCATTCAACATCGAGCAGTTGGCTGGTCTTTTCTGAATTTCTATGGACGGCGAAGTGGTTTTCAACGGTCCAAAAGAGAAGGACTTTATAACTGAGTGTATAAAGATAGAGATTTGGAGTCAAATCCTTATCCTAGGCCAGAGGCACCAGTGTGCCAACTATCGCCCTCTTCCCAGAGTATACTGCAGAATAGTTCATCACAACATTGTTTCTCAAGGTGGCCACTACAATGAGGTGTCAACCTTCTGCCAGTTCTTCACATATCGTCTAGTGACTCGCACTCTAGTCTGCTTGCCCTACATCCGGATGAGGGTTATTATGATCATGGCTACTGAGAGCATAGGTTCTTTCGGTCTACTTTATGGGAGATTACTCACACACCTCTTCACTCTTCGACATCGACGTGCATGAGGCACTCGCCATTGACAAGACAGTGACTGTAGATTTTGACTGGTATATCCATTACAAGGATGGAGTTACATCAGGTGGTCTTATCAAATGATAAGTTGGAGGCTAGACCACCACCACCACATAGGTGGTGAGAGACTCTAGCAGCGGTAGTAGCAGAGGAGGCAAATGATAGTGATGACGAGGATGTACCAATAGAGGTACCAAGAGAGAGTGGTGATCTCCCTATGGGTCTTGCACGGGTTCCCACTACATTGGATGATGTCCTGATGAAGCTTCGCAATATCTAGACTGATCAGAGAGAGCATGCTCACACAGTGGAGAACCAGATTATGCAGATACGGTATGCCCAGACTACATTCTCTACTCGCCTCGATAGCATACAGACGGCATTGATGAGAGCAGGTCTATTGTCTCCAGAGAGTATGGGTGAGACTTCAACTGTAGGTACAACAAGGATCCAGAATTTCTAGCTAGTTCATGGGTCTACACCTCCCTTGTCAGACATATAGCAAAGATAGTTACTATTTTTATTATCATTTTGACAAGTAATGGTACGGCTTATGAACCATACTCATTATAAACAAATGGCTTACCTTTTTGTGCTTATTTATATTTTCTCCTGTTATGTAAATATTTTTAATTCACATAGCCTTTGGTTCGCATTAATTTCTAGTCTTTCCCTAGCATGTTATGGTTTTGGTTGTTTAGCATACATCAATATATTGTTTCATAGTCACCAATTATGGTCTTTCAATTTTTATTAGAATCCTAATGCTTAATCAATTAATATATAAGTGACATTGTCTGGGTTGATTGACGTATAGAACTTAAAGCTCTGATACCAAACCTGTCACACTATAAATTTACGATATATAAAATTTTGAAGCTGATTAGATCGACACACATTTTATGTTCAGTCCAACCCAGAATCACATAAGCAGTGTAGTGTCTGTCTCAACCACATTATGACCAATGTCATAAATTTTTAATTAGAGTTATATAAATAGCAGAATAAACTAAATCAACTGAGCTTTTATTGATACTTTAAATGAAATAAATAACATTGTATCAACTTATTCTGGTTCAACCATCTACTACGATCAAATAAAAACCATTCATAATCCAGCCCTATAACATTGGGCTATAAAATAATACTTGTAAAAAGAAAATGAAAATAAATAAACTAAATTAAAACCAAGCTTCGGCATCCTATGGTAATCGACACAGCCTCTCTTGCTTCTTCTACTTGAACACGCATGCATCGCACTTATAGTTAGCATCATGTTCGTATCCCTCCAACGCTTGTATGTCCATGTATGCCATAGAAATAATAGTCATCGCATCCACATAATCAGCCACTAGTGTACCTGCAACATCAACTAAAAAGTTAATGTACACAAGGGTGAGCTCTCCAACTTGAGCTCGTGAGAAAACAGATAGAAAAATGGGAATATGCATGATCATATTATTAGTTCCAGTTCACACTACTGGTCTGGTGTAATGTATGCTATAGCTATGGAAAAGCCAAACCACACTCACCAAAGCTGGCCATAACCTTCATGCACAGGAGAGAATGGGTGCTCACCAGCCTACACCAATAGCCCTGGTATTCCCATGCATCATCCCAACATAGACAGTACTAGGGCAAAGTTTTGGCTAATGATGCTCCAACGAACATTTCCAATACCTCCCCCTCTTCCCTTATCCGTACCAACACCTAACTTCCTGTTGGCTAGGGTCACATACATGGGTTACTACTTTAATCCTCATTCTACGTCATACCTTATAGTCTTCCTACATACACCAAGTATAGGAACCCCAGTCCATTCATTTCCCCCCCCCCCCCAGTGCTATCATCTCGCCAGGGGTGCAAGAACATTACAAGCCAAATAATCTAGTGAGTCGGATCTACTGTCCTCGATAATGTCATTACAGCTCACGATGCACATTCACTTTCTCATACATTTATCACATTCATAATAAAGATGATTTGCATGCAAGAAAATTTATTGGATGACATATTATCAAATCAATTCAACACATTCATAGGAATAAATCAAATAGAAAACATTCCATAGATAGGACAAGGGTACTGTTCCCTTACCTGAGATTTACAGATAATCGTTATTCCCAATTAAAGGGTCACTCTTGGTTACGTACGAGTCACCTATTGGATGGGAGTCTCATTAAATACTTTGTATATTTGATTCAACCTAATGCAGGGCCTTCTAGGGCTAACTAATTGAGACTATCTAGCTTCGATTAGTCAGGACCAGTTGTCGAAGCCGATTATTCTTGGTAACCATTTTGTTCCCAACCGGTCGGGAGTCTATTACATTTATCATGACTGGATGTCAAGGCTGGACATTTTTCATAAACTTTCCGAATGCATCTGGTCTAGTATCTAGTAGCATATTTCGGGACCACTAAGTCACAACCGGACCTCCTACGAAGAGTTGGTCTAGAGCTTCCATCACTCAGGATTCCAACAAAGGATTCCTTAGGATGCAAATCCATTGTGGAGCCCATGGCCTAACATCCATATGGGATTATCAATCCTAATCTATGCCTTGTGAAGTTATTGATCCATTAATCATCTAGATTAGGGCTTTTTATTCAAATTATGTGAGCTACTAGAATCAAAACCGATGGAACTTCTTCGATAGTTAGCCGTCAATGGACAGTGGCTCCATTAATGGTTGATGTCCCATGATCTTTTCTATCTTTCCGAGTTTAAGATTTATTACAAAGTAAGGTAGGGTTTACTTATAGTGGTTTCGAGCTACTGTTCAATGATGTCAAAACTTGCAAGTAATTCCCAAGGTAAATCTTCCTTCTGGCCTCCTTCCTCCTTCAACTTTCTCCTTTCTCTAAGAACGCATCAGAACTCTAGGGTTTGGAATGATACTCTGAGAGAGTGTGTTTTTGAGAAGGTTTTATGGTTTAGGAGTCTCCCTCTTGAGGTAGAACTCCTTATAGAGTTGGAGTCTGTAAGGGACTGTCAATTGCATCTTGAGGAGTCCCTTAGGTTCTCCACTTCCTCAACCAACTCTAGATCAGTTAGCAGTAAAGTCGGACACATTGGGGTCATCCCTAGGTCCAAGGAATATTCCCACACCACTTTGAAACAGAGTTTTAAATTGAACATTTATGGGTAGACTGTTCAAGCCTAACCGGCTGTAACCATCCTGCTCCAACTGATTGAGACCGATTGTCGAGACCGGTAATTGGTTTTATGAACCTTTAGTTTAGAAATTTTTTGTAAATGTTACCAATTGGTTCGTACTTGGTTCGAGTAGGTCCCTTTAGCGAATTTTCCATCTTCCTTTGAGGGGATACCAAGGAAGTGACCCCATTTCCAACGGTGGTAAGAAAATCTGAGTTAGGTCAGATTTTCTAGGTGTTGGTTTTACAATACCCATCATCTATCCATTATCTATCCATAAACAACCCAATCCATGATTCTAAACTACATTGTACTTGATTTTCAGGACCTGTGGAATACGTAGGCAACTTGGCGGACTCTCTAAGTACGGTACCACATCTTAGTCTTCTTTGGTTATCCTCATCTCACATCCATAATCATACCCATCTCCATTACCAGTAAAAATCAAAAGAACAATGAACTACGTTGTACTTGATTTCTAGGACCTCCAAAATACATAGGCAACTTGGAGGACTCTCCAAATACGATACCACATCTTAGTCTTCTTAGGTCATCCCTATCCATTATCCATACCCATTCCTAGTCCATATGGACTATCCAGATTCAATCTCATCCATTCATCAAGCTTAAATCTCAAACTTTAACAATTGAATCTAATAAAGCAACATAAATCACATCTATAAGCTTTAAAAATAATCTGTTTCACACTATGTTATGAACTTGATTTCCAGAATGGAATACGTAGGCAATTTGAGAAGGACATCTCAGATTTAGTCCATTACCAGACCTTCTTCGATTATGTTCATTGTATGTTATTTATTTGTTTGTTTACATTGAAAACATATTTGGCTAAACCTAGGTTAAAAGAATTTAGCAACTTGGTATAAGATCCCTCATGAGCCGTAGTCATCCATTAACCATGAACAGTCAGAACCATAGAGTTTAAGGAAAGTATAATCATATAGGAGGGTTTTGGGTTGGACAGCTTTGGGTGCCTTACACCTCCCAAATAATTTGAACGCTTACCCATTCTCTAATAGACCAAAGTTGATATATTGGGTCATGAGTCAATAGAAGTCTTGTCTTATAATGAGACTAAATTTAAGGTTCTAGACCTTAATCTAGGTGACGACTCCAAATCTTTACCATCCATCAGCCTAGGTGGATAAGATCAAAGGCAAAAGCCAATGATCTATATTTTTTAGGAAAACCCAAGGACTCTTAAAATTAAAATTTTCTCATTGTCCTCACAAGGACCATGTAAGACCCACACCTTACTAATCCGGTCTAACCATGTCGTGTCAGGTCTTCCTATCATGGTCGGATCTAGCGAACCAACTACGTAAAGAAACCACAAGGCTAGGTATGTAAATCGATGCAAAACTAGTCAATTTGGAGTCTGTGGTCGCATACTTGAGCTGGTATGATCGTCCACACCTTAAGGAAAGTGAGACCACTCGAAATCCAATGTGTAGTTGCATATTTAGGACGTGTGGTAGATGAATTCTATGACCATATGTGCAATAGAACGATGTTGAGACCGACTCTGAGTTTTTGGAAACTTTCCTAAACTAAGGGATCTCTTTCCTAGTTGAGGGAAAACTTTATAGGGAGGTTTTTCCACTATATAAAGGATGTCCCTTAGCTTTTTCCACTCTTTTAAAACCCAAATTGAAACTCTAAACCTAAAAGAGAAAGAGAGAGAGAGAGGAAGAGAAAAAGAAAGAGATCTAAAGAGGCAAACTGAGAGGAAGGAGGGTTCTAGCTTGCTACAGAAGGCCAAGTAACGAACCATCTCTGTAGAAGTAGATCACTTAGTATAGGGTTTTACCATTGAAAATTTAGATGTGGAATTAATCTCAACCCTGAGACCCATGAACAAAAACTCAAGGAAGATCCATAGATAGTAGGTTAGGGTGGATAACTTTGCAAAAATTATGAATTTAAGGCCATAGACCGATCATAGGAGGAACCCTATTGATAAACCAAGGAATCGACTCACGAAGGAATTAGATTAAGGATGACCAACCTTCGTGTGGTCGCAGCCTATAGTCGACCACATAGTGATCAGAGGTTGACCACATGCTCTCGGGAAGATCCTAGAGAAGGTATAAGGTTGTATGTGTGGTCTCATGGGTGGTGTCATGATATGCGACCATACATATCGAACACACACCCAGTGGTTGCAAATACTAAGACCACAAGTTTAACCATACCTACGACTACACAATTTCAGGAAGCCTGTTTAAGACCAGATTAGGTTTTCCACTACTGTAACTTGGTAAACTTGAACCCTAACTTAAAATCCATAAATTTCTTAGGTTTTTAAGTAGTTCAAAAGTGATTTTCAAGGCTTGGAGAAGAATATTGAACATCATTAAAAGGTGAGGGAACAAGACCTAAATTAATTGGATAATAACAAATTATTTTATTTTATTTATCTAATGCAATAAATGATTCTATACTTGTATGCTTGTAATGTGCATCTCACATGTCATCCAATATTACTGCTGTATCTACTCATGCATATTTATTTATGTCTATTTATAACATGATGATGATGATGCTAGGAATAGGCATGTAATTGTGTGTGTGGTTAGTGTATTAGATGAGAGTGGAGCATCAGGGGGAGGATGTGGTACTGTGGTCTCTGGCTTGGTCACCAGACTCTAGCTCTATCTCTACTCAAGTCTTGCCCACTGACATCGTCATATTGCCATTACCTTAGCAAAACTATTACGTCGTAGGGCATTAGGGGAGGTAGTCTCAGACTGTGTGGTCTTTGACTCTGTTCAGGGGCCTTTGCTCTATCTTTATGGGTGTATTGAGGGATGTTGGGTTAAGGCCTTGGATACATTGGATGGCATTAGGATTGGTTAGTTGTGAGCCCAGTTTGCAAGCCCTCGCCAGCAGGGGCTTACGTGTTGGTATGGGTAGGGCATCAAAGGAAGTGTGGGTAATGTGTAATCTGGACACTTTAGTTCTATCTCTATTCTATGGTGGGATGGATGTAGGATGACAAGGGTGTTTAATTCATTGGGTGGATTCACACATTCATGTATAGAGGTGTGGTGGTCCCCAATCTTTTCTATAGCATAGTTGCAAACTTAAAATCAGACCAAAGATATGAATTGAATGCATGCATATGTTTGTGCATTATTTTGTTTGCTCACTGAGCCGTGATGTGTGCTCACCCTTTTGACGTTGAATATTTTTAGTTATTGATGCAGGTCTTACCATTGAAGATTATGTGAATGCACCGACGTACGGACATGTAGCAGCTATGGACGTAGAAGTTATGGAAGAAACGCATAATCCATCGTGTGAGTACAACCAATGTGTTTTTCTTATTAGTTTAGCTATTTTTGACTATTAGGATATGTAATTGATTATTTTACTTATCGTCTTGAGTCATTTGGAGATAATTGGATTTACTTATTTATTTATCATTGTTAGATCTTAATTCATTATTAATAAAGACTTCTGCTATTTATTTATTTATTTACTCTGATTATTATTATGGATTGTATTTGGTTTAATCGGGTGGGCATGGCTTATACGAGATCCTGGTTTGAACCATCAGTTCTTATGATTGTTCATCACACTATTGGTTAGTTCAGAATTGAGGTGTGACAGCTTGGTATTAGAGCTCTCAGGCTCTGCCCATTAACCCAAAACATTCCCACAAGAGTCAGGAACTGAGTTAGGATAAATTAAAAACTGTAATATAAACACATCATAAGCACCGATGTTGATTGAGACATAAGTTAAGAAAGAAAATAATGCACATATGTAAATGAGAAACAATATGCATATATCTATATATGAACCCAAAGTTAGAACAACAAGATGTAAATCTAGAATCAGAGTACGGTCCACAGTTCAGACAGTTGCTCTACAATACAATGGAAGGAAAAAGATAAAATATCATGACACTGGAGGAATAAGAGGAGGAGGTGCCTCTCTATCTCGATCGTAGTCCTTGGCATACATCCTCGTGAGCCAAGCTACCTGTGTCTGGGTCACTTGGAGACTCTCAACAAGACTCTCTACTCACCCATCAGCCGCTCACTGAGCGTCTAGGATCTCTCCTTATCGCTAATCTGTAACACACTGAGCATCGCAAATCCCACGTAATAATGCCATCATGTCATCTGGTGGTAGGAACGAAGGACCAGCCTAGTGAGAAGTCCGAGAAGGGCCAGTTCCTGTAGAATATTGCGATGATGGACGAGGGATGTCATCTACATCCATGTATATTCGGTCATCATCCTCATCATCGTCACTTTCTGATGCCTCTGTTGCTGCAGTTGCCACCACCTCCACATCTACAGCCGCCACTCGAGTAAGAGGACGCACCATAGCATTTTTCTCTTCATCACTGACCTACACCTTTCTCATCCCCATCCTGCATATGACGTCCCAGTTGAGGTCAATTGAAAAGGTGTCCTCATAGATCCTCTCACCCTTTAAGTCTACCTACAGGCTTACCCTTCAAGCTAGGCGTCGTGGCTCTGTGCATGGTCTGCATAATGATGTAGGCAGACAAGCTATCTCATTCAGATACAAAAGGGCAGGTATTGGGTTAGCTATGAAACCAGTTCATCATGACTACTCTATGGAATTAGATTGTGCTTGATGATCTTGCAGTATACCTGTGGCTCAGGACAGAGATTAACTGCCTTCATTTTCCAGCGGTTGTCTTGTAAAATTTAACTACACACCTCTGCATGCATCCTCTTTGATAGGAATTTGGGCTCTTTCAGTGCTCAATAGACTAATGGACCATCGTTAGAAATACCCAGGAGGTTAGCCAACTCCTGACAGTTAAATAAAATGGGTACCCCTTTCACTAAACTGGTGATCCGAAGCTTTCTACCTCTATCCACATCCTCTAGATCACCCTCCACCTATAAATTCTAGTAGAATTGCTTCACCAACTCTGGATGGGTGCAACCTTTGTATAAGATCATAGAAAGCCAGCCCAACTCACCAAACGCCCTCTCCACATATTAGGGCTAAGCTAGCTAAGTTGACACACCGACCCCCTTCGACCTTTTTCCGATGATACCATGGATATTATGTCTCAGCTTCAATAGACCTGAAGCGATGGTGGTCATGAACTCTGGGAACCTTTGTATGAATCATGTTACCTACAAGGAACATAAACCAACGGACAAGTCAGAAAATCCAAAAATTTAGCGGAATAACGACATAAAGTGAGAAAAAACCTCACTTTTCACCCAAACATATGGGCTGGAGGACTTACGTGAACCTACAACGGTCAATCAACAATATAAAGCAAGGTACACCAATAAAAAGCAAATTTTACTAGAATTTATAGGTGGAGGGTGATCTAGAGGATGTGGATAGAGGTAGAAAGCTTCGGATCAAAAAAGGTGATGTAAACCTAGAATAAATCGACAAAGAGAAGAATGGGAATGAACGTACCATGGAGATGGAGATTCTAGTGGTCGATTCAGGATTAGCAGCTCAAAGTGTACGGTCGACACTGTAGCAACTCAGTGGAGGCGAGTTGAGTTAAAGACAAAAGAGACAAAAGAAGAATGGAAACAAATGGCTCGAAATCAGGTTTAAAACCCTAATTTGGGGTCATGCATTGTAGATTTCAACCAGAAGGTCGACCACATCTATGACAACACGATCGACCACAGGCTCTTGGTGATTCGCCAGGGTTCATATGATCGCAACCCTATGGTCGCATATAGTGCGACCACACCTATCGACCATATGATTGAAAATACATTTCATTGTTTGTTTCAACCTTGGAATCTTGAAATTTGCTTCGTTTAGTGTGAGACTAATATGAGACCATCATATATTGTACTTCTCTCACATATTTCTTAACTTTTCAGACATCACCACAGTCAATAGTAGGAAATGGCTGGGTGTAGAGGGACCCAAAGAGGACGTAACCCAAGCCCACCTCCACCACCACCTGTGGAGGTGAATGCCAATGAAAACCCTGAGGAACAAGAGGAAAATCTTGAGAACCAAAATGTAGCACCATCAAGAGTCAATAACCAGGCAACCTAACAAATTTGCCAGCACCAATGGATTTGGTCACGGTTGTAATGAACTTGGCACAGTAAGTGCAGCAGTTACATCAGATGTTAGTGAACATACAAGCTGCCATGGGAATTGCTCCCCCAGCTGCAAACATAGCACCCGTACCTGCAGGGCAAGCCAGTACCATGCCCGGGGGTAGCAATACCATGCCCTAAGCCTCTGCTATGAACAACACTGTACCACAAGTACCTCAAACCCTAGTAGTACATGCTTAAGTGTAGAATCTTGAAGCACAACAAGGAGGATATAAGCAACGTAACTATCAATACCAACCGCCCATATATGGAGCGTATGCACAGAACCAGCTGGACCACTCCAGGCTGATCAAGTGTTTTCTTAAGATGAAACCAAAGGCGTTAACTGGCAAGCTGTCAGATCCTTTATGACCAATATACTGGTCGATGAGATGGAAATAAACTTTATGATGATGACCATTAACAAAGATGAAAAAGTGTAATGTGCCACCTTTATGCTAAAGGGTAATGCACATCATTGGTGGAAGTCTACACGAGGTTATCTACTGACCAGGCACACCCATCTGACCTGGGCTATCTTCAAGGAAGCTTTCTTCAAAAAATATTTTCTTAGGAGTTTCAGAGATATGATGGAGAAGGAGTTCTTGAGTCTGTATCAAGGACAAATGACTGTCGACTCTTACTAGTAGCATTATGAAGAGCTGTTCTTCTTTGCTCCCTCTATCATGCAGGAAGAAGATACCAAAACCCGTAGGTTCATCATGGGACTTAGTAGAAGCATCTGAGAGCATGTATTGGGACTAGAAAAGAAGATATATAATGAAGCTATGCAGATTGCTCAAGTACTAGAATCGAGTGAAAGGGAGAGCTATTTCACTCAAAACAGAGGCATTAAGAGGCCTAACGAAAATGCATTCAATGGAGGGAATTCAAAGACTTTCAAACCCTTTCGTACCCAAGGCTTCAATGCTACAGCCAAGACTACCCAACCAGCTCCACCCCAGCAAAAGCAAGAAAATACTGGAGTAAAATGCTACAACTATGATCAAGTAGGGAATTATTCAAGGGGCTATCCTAAACCCAAGAAACAACTACATAAGAAAAGGTTTATGCGATGACTATTGAAGACACTACTGCATCACCTGATGTAGTCACAGGTATGACCTGACCTTTTGTTTCATAATACCTTGTGTGAGCATATAGACTAATTTAAAAAGAAAAATCCCTAGTATCGTACCTATAGATGGCATACCTGCCAGAGTACTCTTCGACTCTGGAGCCACCCACTCTTTTATATCTGTATTGTTTTTAAAGAAACTGAGTGTACCCCTCAGATCTTTAGACTACAAACTATTAGTACGATTACCTATGGGATTAGAAGTAGAGTTAAACAAAGGTTATGGACCATGTCCAATTCTTATTGGTGAGAAGACTATGGATGCAACCTTAATTCAACTCGAGATGGCAGACTTTGATGTCATCTTAAAGATAGATTGGTTAGCCCGACACTCCACAAATCTACTGTGTGTGGAAAAAAAATTGACATTTAAGGGCCAGGAGGGTAAAGAACTCAGCTTTTTAGGGACCAAACTCTCTCGTAAACAGAAACTCATTCTCCCTGCACTAAAGGCTAAGAGATGCCTTGAGATGGAGTTGGATACCTTGTATCTGTAGTGGACCATACCAAAGAAGCATCACGAATGGAAGATATAAAATATGTATAGGAATTTTCAAATGTGTTTCCAGAGGATTTACCTGGTTTGCCACTTGATAGAGTGACAGAGTTCATTATCGACCTATTACTAGGGTCGACACTTGTATCCAAAGCACCATACTGAATGGCTCCAACTGAATTAAAGGAATTGAAGGTTCAACTGCAAGAGCTATTGGACAAGGGATTTATCCGACCGAGCATATCACCTTGGGGAGCGTTAGTGTTATTCATCAAGAAGAAGGATGGTAGTGTCAAACTATGTATAGACTATCGAGAATTAAACAAACTCACGAACAATAATCAATATCCCCTACCTCAGATCAATGATTTATTTGATTAGCTGCAAGGAGCGAAGGTGTTTTCTAAGATCGATCTCCGATCAGGGTATCATCAGTTGATGATCAAGGACGGTGACATCCCAAAGACAGCATTTTGAACCAGATACGGACATTATAAGTTTCTAGTGAAGTCTTTTGGACTAACAAATGCACCCTCATCTTTTATGGAACTCATGAATCGAGTGTTTCACGACATGTTGGATACTTCGTTCATCATTTTCATAGATGACAAATTGATATATTCCAAGGATGAGGCGACTCATGCGACAGATCTTAGAGCAGCCTTACAACGATTGAGAAAAGAAAAAGCTTTATGCCAAATTCAAGAAATGTGAGTTCTAGTTGAAGGAAGTGCAATTCTTAGGTCATGTAGTATCCTTAGAAGGAATTAAAGTGGATCCCAGCAAGATTGAGGTTATTGTAAAATGGGAAGCACCTAAGAGTGTTGTAGAAATTAGAAGTTTCTTGGGTTTAGTTGGGTATTATCTACGGTTCGTGGAAGACTACTCCAAAATCGTCGTACCTCTCACTAGTTTAACGAAGAAAGGGGAAAAGTTTGTTTGGATCGATAAGTGTGAAGAGTATTTCCAAACACTGAAGGCAAGACTGATATCGGCTCCCATTTTGACCATCTCGGTACCAGGACAGCAATTTACCTTGTACACCGATGCTTCTGGGTTAAATTTGGGATGTGTTTTCATGCAAGGAGAGCAAGTAATTACATATACTTTAAGACAACTGAAGGCACACAAGAAGAATTACCCCACTCATGACTAAGAATTAGCAGCAGTGGTACATGCCGTCAAGATATGGAGACATTACTTGTACGGGAAATAATTTTAGATTAAGTCAGATCATAAGAGTCTCACTTATCTCTTTAACCAGAAGGAATTGAACATGAGACAGAGAAGATGGCTAGAGTTGCTAAAGGATTACGATTGTGATATCCAGTATCATCCAAGAAAGGCTAATCTTGTTGCTAATGCACTAAGCCAAAAGGCAATGACAAAGTTAGAAGAAGAAGCTAGCACAACTACTGCCATGTGTGTTGCAGTAAAAGTATTTAATTGTGGCAATGAACAGTTTGTGATCGATAAACTAGGAGGTTCAACAAATATAGGATTGATTCACAAGTTTTTAAATATGCTTGTTACGTTAAAGATTGTACCTGATCTAATGGACGAAGTGAAAAAGGTGATCTAATCATATCCCTATCTACGGACAGTACAGGAGGGTCTAGAAAAGGGGAGAACCACTCCTGATTTCACCTTAGATTTCGAAGGGGTATTGAAGTACAAAGGAAGGGTATGTGTGCCTGAAAGTGAAAAATCAGATATCAGGAATAGATTAATGAGAGAAGCCCACCCTACATCCTATTCAATATACCCTGGAAGTACCAAAATGTTCCATGATTTAAAGAAACTATATTGGTGGAGGGGAATGAAAGCAGATATAGCTCGATATGTGTCTCAATGTCTAAATTGTCAACAAGTAAAGGTGGAAAGACAAAGACCAGCAGGCTTATTGCAACCGCTATCGAAACTCGCCTGGAAATGGGATTGCATTACTATGGACTTCGTTACTGGGTTACCATTGACTCCCAGATCGGTAGGCATAGTCTGGGTAATTATGGATCGACTTACTAAGACAGCTCGTTTCATTGCTATATGACCTCAATATACCTTGGAGCGGTTAGCTAAGTTGTATGTAAAAAACATTGTCAGGTTACATGGAGTCCTTAAAAGCATCATGCCTGACAGAAACCTACGCTTTACCTCAAAGTTTTGGGAAAGATTGCAGAAGGCTATGGGTACAACATTGAAGTTCTGTACTGCATTTCACCTTCAGACCGATGGACAATCGAAGCACGCCATTCAGATTCTGAAAGACATGCTCCGAGCTTGTGTGATTGATTTCAAGGGATCATGGGATGAGAAGTTGCAATTGATCGAGTTCGCTTATAACAACAGCTATCAGGCTATTATACATATGTCACCCTACGAAGCACTATATAGTAGGAAGTGTTGAACTCTTTTATTTTGGAATGAGTCAGGGAACGAAGAATTATAGGCCCTGAGTTTGTTGAAGAAACATGTAAAGTAGTCGACATAATCAAGGAAAGAGTTAGGACAGGTCAGAATTGTCAGAAATAGTATGCAGATAACCGACGCCCAGACCTTGAATTCGCTGTAGGTAACAAAGTATTTCTAAAAATGTCACACCCCAATTCCGACTGAACCAGAAGTGTGAGTGAACCATCACTAAACCAACGGATCACACCAGGAAAGACCATGTCTACTCATACAAACCATTGCACATAACCACAATCAGAATATAATAAATATAGCGAAAGTCTAAAATTAAATGAACCGAGTAATCTATGGATAAATTTAAATAAAATATTCAATTATTCAAATACCCAAAACATAAGTAAATATCTTTACATCAAATGTATTCCAACAGAAAATAACTAAAAGAATTTAAATCAAATGCTAGAGGTACACGCAGAAAGGGCACTCGCATGAAGCATCATGCTCGTCCTCTCTTGCTTGCACGTCCAAAGCAGCCACGCCTCCGTACATTGGAGCGTTCATGTAATCCTCCACTGAATAACCTACATCAACATCTAAAAATAGTGTGTACACAAGGGTGAGCTCACAACTTAGCTCAATAAGACAATCAGACAATGCAACAAACATATGCATGAGTAACATTTACACCATGGTCTGGTTTTAAGTTTGCAATGTGCTATAAAAAGGATTGGCGGCCACCGCACCTCTATACATGAGTGTGTGAAGCCGCCCAATGGATCAAACACCACTGTCGTCCCACATGTACCCTATCATGGAATAGAGATAGAGCTAAGGCATCCGGATCAAACACCGCCAATACCTCCCCTGATACTTTACCCATACAAACAGGTAAGCCCCTATTGGCGAGGGCTTGCAAACTGGGCTCGCAACTAACCAATCCTATATGTCATCATAGTAGGCCTTGTCCCAGTGCAGCTCCCTACGGCATAGAGATAGAGCTAGAGTCTAGTGGCCAGGTCGGAGACCACAGTGCCACTTCCTCCCCCTAATACCCTACCCGCACCAAGCATGCTAAGACATAACGATACGAAAGGTACTAGTGTGAGGAATGATCCCAGACCTCCAGTCCTTCCCATTCTACACACCAACAAAAACAATCACATGCCTAACAGTCACATCCTAGCATAGCGAGTATGCATGAACAATAATAATAACTGAAAGTAAAAGATGACATGCGAGTATGCACAAACATCATACCATAGAATCATGGTTATTAGCAACGATTTACTGTTTATTAAATTAATAGGGTTTAGGTCCGATTCCCTTACCTGACGCTTGTTTGATAGCCTGCTCCACGTCATAGTATCCAAACGTGCTATCACAAGGTCCTACACAATGTTAGGGTTGTATTAGAATCGTTTTCTTAGGGTTTACGTTGGTCAGAAAACCAACTGGGTCAAAAACACTCTTCACAGAGCAGACCGGTCACAGGTACCGGTCGTAGCACTATGGGGAAAACCTACAACCGGTATGGTCAACCGGTCCCCACAGACCAGTCCCCGAGAGGTACCGGTCGCAGTACCGGCCGCATAGGCTGCGACCGGTATGGTTGACCGGTATGTCTCCGGGAGACCATATATCTGGTTTTCACCTTCTGTCGGTCACCCCTTATTGATTCTAAGGTTTCTCCTATTCATTCTAAGTCTGAACACTGAGTTAGAGTTGTTTCCAACTCCATTCAAGTTCTAGTTTCGATGATCTTCAACCTAGAACTTGAATCTAGGGTTTACCACTAATTTTGGATTTGTCGACAAACACAGGGTTTAGATCAATCCCTGCTTTGCATGGTATTGATCCAATTATAACTAACCATCCTAGAATACTTAATATAGAGGAAGGATTAAGTACTTACCTTTGACTCGCGGTAATGTGTTCTTCGTCGAACGATAATGGCGGCTCTTCCTTCTCCTCCCTAGCTTCTTCTCCTTCTTCAACCTCTTTCTCCTTTCTAGGATTTGTAAGGATCAATGGAAGTGGTTTTAGGAGGTTTAAGGGTCCTTATATAGACTAGGGTTAGGTTTAGGAAGCCTCCTAACATTAGGAAAGTCCTTCGGTTTGAAATTTGGAAAGTAGGACCTGCAGAGATCAATTTTTGGATCCATGCTACGCAGGCCATACCGGTCGACCATTGACCGGTACCATACACCGGTACCATCGACCAGTATGAAGTTTTTCATACTTGAATTGGTCTGATTGGTCCGATTTCATACATGGTTGTCATCCGCTCGTCCCGTCTGGTCCAGTGATGATTGGAAAACAAAGTTTAGATCGGGTTCATGGAGTGCAGGTCTTACAACTCACCCACCCTTAAAAGAAATTTCGTCCCTGAAATATGTATGTAGGTTTCACAACTCCCCCACCCTTAAAATAAATTTCGGCCTCGAAATTTGAACGTACCTTGGACATCGAAAAGGTTAGGGTATTCCTTTCGCATCACGTTCTCTTCCTCCCAAGTAATTTCTTCCACATCTTGGCTTTTCCAATGCACTTTCACATAGTGGATATCCTTGCTTCGGAGATGTTGTACTTTTTGGCTTGTGAGCATCACAGGTACAACTTCAAAAGTCAAGTCCTCTGTCAAGTCTGGTGGGTCTACTATCAAGATGTGCGATGGATCCCTGACATATTTCTTCAATAAAGACACATGGAACACATCATGAACGCTTGACATGGATGGTGGTAGAGCTAGTTGATATGCCACATTGCCACGTCTGGTCAAAATCTCGTATGGTCCCATATACCTGGGGCATAGCTTCCCCTTCTCACCAAACCGTTTCAGACCTCGCACAGGTGATATCTTCAAGAATACTTTATCACCCACTGTAAACTCCAGATCTCGACGTCGGTTATCTGCATAGTGCTTTTGTCGAACTTGAGCTGTCTTCACCCTTTCCTTGATTTGATCAATCACTCAACAAGTTTCTTCGACGAACTCTAGTACTACAATCCTTCTCTCTCCCACCTCATTTCATAATAGAGGTGCACGACATTTCTTCCTATAGATTGCCTCATATGGAGTCATCTGGATCGTAGCCTGGTAACTGTATAAGCAAACTCGATGAGCGATAGCTTCTCGTCCCAAGCTCCTTTAAAATCTAGAGCACATGCTCTGAGCATATCTTCTATGATTTGAATAGTTTTTTCTGACTGTCCGTCTATCTGAGGATGAAAAGTTGTACTAAACTTCAACTTGGTTCCCATGGCTTTCTGTAATCCTTCCCAGAACTTTGATGTAAAATGGGGATCTCTATCAGATACTATACTTTCTAGGACACCATGAAGTCTGACTATATTATCCATATATAGCTTGGCCAGCTTCTCCATGGAATACTAAGGTCTGATAGCGATGAATCGATCTGTCTTGGTAAGTCGATCGACTATAACCCATACTGGATCCATTGACCTTGGTGTCAAGGGTAGGCCAGTGACAAAATGCATTGTGATACAATCCCATTTCCATGCGGGCTCCGATAGTGGTTGTAGCAAACCTACGGGTCTCTACCTTTCAGTTTTAACTTGCTGGCAATTCAGACATTGGAATACGAATCGAGCTACATCTGCTTTCATACCCCTCCACCAATATAATCTTCTTAAATCATGGTACATCTTGGTGCTTCCTGGATGTATCGAATATGGGGTGTAATGAGCTTCTGTCATAACTCGATCTCTGATATTTGAGTTCTCACTCTCAGGTATACATAATCATCCACGATACCTGAGTACCTTGTCTGAATCCAAGGTAAAGTCAGGATTGGTTTTACCCTTCTCTAGATCTTCTTGCACAGTCTTGAGGTGTGGATCTTGTAAGATTGCTACTTTGACCTCATCTATTAGATCCGATGAGATTTTTAAAGCTGCGAACATCAATGTAAACTTATGAATTATGCCCTGTTCCACTGGATCTCTTGCAATTTTTAATATATACTCTTCATCATTCTCTATTAAGCTTGAGGCTGCAGCACACAATGCAGCATTTGTACTAGGTCCTACCTCAGGCTTCAATGCCCACATTCTGCTTAAGGCATCGGCCACAACATTTGCCTTATCCGGATGGTACTGGATGTCACAATCATAATCTTTTAATAATTCTAGCCATCTCCTCTATCTCATATTCAGGTCCTTCTGAGTGAAAAGGTAAGTTAAGCTCCTGTGATCCGATTTAATCTGAAACTTTTCACCGTAAAGGTAGTGTCTCAAAGTCTTGATTGCATGAATAACCGCTGCTAACTCCAGATCATAAGTAGGATAGTTCTTCTCGTGCTCTTTCAGCTATCTTGATGCATAGGCAATCACCTGTTCTCCTTGCATCAACACACATCCAAGACCTAACCCTGAGGCATCCATATATAGGGTAAACGGCAAGCCTGGTGCTGGGATGGTCAAGATAGGTGGAGAGACTAGTCTTGACTTTAAAGTCTGAAAGCACTTTTCACACTCATCTATCCATATGATCTTCTCTCCTTTCTTGGTTAATCTGGTAAGTGGAACTGCAATTCTTGAGTAGTCTTCCACAGATCTTCTATAGTAACCAGTCAATCCAAGGAAACTACTACTAATCTCTGCAACTGATTTCGGTGTATCCCATCCTACTATAGCTGCGATCTTGCTTGGATCTACCTTGATACCATCTACAGATACTACGTGACCCAAGAAGGCCACTTCCTTCAGCCAAAATTTACACTTCTTGAACTTGGCGTAAAGCTTCTCCCTTCTCAACCATTGAAGGGCTGCTCTCAAATGTGTTGCATGAGTCTCCTTGTCCTTTGAGTAGACCAATATGTTTTCAATGAATACAATGATCGAAGTGTCCAACATGTCATGAAACACTCGGTTCATTAGTTCCATGAACGACGCTGGAGTGTTAGTCAACCCGAATGACATTACCAGGAACTCATAATGCCCATACCTTGTTCTGAAAGCAGTTTTTGGAATATCTACGGCCTTGATCTTCAATTGGTGATACTCTGATCTAAGATCAATCTTCGAGAAAACCTTTGCACCCTGCAACTGATTGAACATATCATCGATCCTAGGCAAAGGATATTGGTTCTTGATGGTTAACTTATTCAGCTCTCGATAGTCGATACATAGCTGTACACTACCGTCCTTCTTCTTAACAAACAATACAGGTGCTCCCCATGGTGATATGCTTGGTCGTATGAAGCCCTTATCTAGTAGTTCTTGTAATTGAGTCTTCAACTCCTTTAATTCGGTAGGGGCCATCATGTACGGTGCCTTAGACACCGACGCCGACCCTGGCATAAGGTCTACCACGAACTCTGTAGCCCTGTCTGGAGGTAAACCTGGGAGATCTTCTAGAAATACATCTGTAAACTCTCGTACCACATCTAGATCTTCCATCTTTGGCACCTCAGCAGTTATGTCGACCACAGACACTAAGTACCCCACTCCTCCCTTCTCTAAGCATCTCTTAGCTTTTAGGGCGGAGAGGATCAGCTTCCGCTTCCTAGGTAACTTGGTCCCAGTGAAGCTAAACTCTTTCCCCTTCTCATCTTTAAGCACAAGTTTCCTTTCACCACATAATAAGCTAGCTGAATGATGGCCTAGCCAATTCATTCCCAAGATGACGTCAAAGTCTGCCATCTCGAGTTGAACCAGATTTGCTTCTAGGTTTCGGCCCTCAATACTAAATGTACACGGCCCATAGTATTCATTCAACGCCACTTCGACTCCCAACGGAGAGCGAACTATCAAGCTTGGGTTCAAACACTTGACAGTAATTCCATTCGGTTCCCAAAAGAAATAGAAACGAAGGAGTGCGTGGCCCCAGAGTCAAAGAGTACTCTGGCGGGTACACCAGCAATATTTACAGTCCCTGAAATTTAATTATCCCTTAGTTCTACATGCTCAAACACAACAAAATAGTAAGCCAAATAGGAAGGGATAGAATCATACCAGTAACCACATCAGGTAATGTGGCTGCCTCTTCAGTGGTGACTGCAAATACCTTTCCTTGCTACGGCATGTTGCTTCTTAGGTAGAGTACAGGTCTTTGCATAATGACCCAATTGCTGGCAGTTGAAACATTTAACATTTGGGTTCTGTCCAGCAAACTGTGATGGTGGTGGTGCAGTAGTGTTCCTTGTAGGCACCACAACGGACTGAGCCCTGTATGGGTGGAATGGTCTAGTATTGCCTCCATCTGAAGTCTCAGTAGCAAGCCTCTTCAATCCCCTGTTTTGAGCAAAGAAGTTGTCTCTTTGGCTGGATTCAATTACCCTGGCAATCTGTACAGCCTTATTATATATCTTCTTCTCCAAACCCAAGACGTGCTCTCGGATACTTCCTCGCAATCCCATGGTAAACCTACGGGTCTTGGTTTCTTCTTCTTGCATGCTTGCCGGAGCGAAGAAGAATAGCTCTTCATATCTCTGCTGGTAAGCATCAACCGTCGATTGGGATTGTTGCAGGTTTAGGAATTCCTTCTCCATTTGATCATAGAAGCTCTTTGGAAAGTACTTATCGAAGAATGCTCCCTTGAATATTGCCCAATCGATCTGAGTGTGTTTTACCTCTAAGTATGTCTGGGTAGAATTCCACCAGGCATTTGCGTCTTCCTTAAGCATGTGCGTAGCAAACAGCACCTTCTCATCCTTTGTACAAGTCATCAATCGGAAGTTCTTCTCTAATTCAGCAACCCACTGTGCAGGCCACAGTGGTTTCCCTGGTTTCCCTATGAAAGTAGGGGGGTTTCAGTTTTAAGAACCTATCCACTGCTCGGCTTAGGTCATTCTGCCCCTGTGCATTCATTTCATACCATGGTGGTGGGTATGGATAGATTCCTTGATAGACTGACAACAATGGAAATTGGTGTGGTGGTTGTAGATTCTGTCCTTGGCCCATCGGCCCAGTACTACCATCCATTGGCAGTGTGGTGTTATTTCTTCCAAACTCAGGCGTACCTTCTGTAGGAATATATCCCGGTGGCCTGAACATCTTCAGCAACTCGTTCAGGAATGTTTTCTGCTGAGCTTCCATCTGAAAAACCAGATTCGTCACAATTGTTTCAGAGTTTGTGTGAGGGGGTCCTCGCAAATTTATTGGTGCTCTGGGACTCTGCCTTTCTTTACCGTTTGTGTTCACATTTTGCTCATCAATAGTTCCTGTTTCCACGTTGTCCTCGTCTTGGCGTACCCTGGAGTGGTGACACCTTCGTGAGCCTCTATGACCGTTTCCGCCTACCATCTCAGATTAGTTTTCCTGCTTGGATCTGAGAAGAAGACATAACACATGAGGTATAATCGAATGGTCATAATGGTGTTAGTCTTTAACAAGTGCAAGGCGAAACTTGTAAGGAAACTTAAATCAAAATTTTACAAATTTTTCCCAAAATTTTCTGGGTTTCCATTAGTTGTTGGGTCACAACATACCGGTCACGGCACTGTATAAGCTAATGCGACCAGTATGTCCAGGCGGACAAACTTTTTGGATTCCCGAGGGGTACCGATTGATGTACCGGTTGCAACCCTGTGGAAAATGGAGCGACCGGTATAGTCGACCGGTCAGAATTTTCTACTGACCGAGGGGTATCGGTCGACTTTTCCAGGGGGTACCGGTCAACCGGTATGGGCAAAACCGTCGATCGGTATGCCCAGAATCCTCTTTAAAATCGGGGAAACTGAGATTTTTCTCACTTTTCCTTTCTTCTTCCTCTCCAATGGCGATTCCTCTCTGGCTCTGTGAGTTGCTACAGTCCGACCGGTGGTCTTAGAAGCTATTTTCTTCCAATCAAGTCCTAGAACATCGCCTCCAAATAAGTTCCTTCCTTTCATTCTTAATTTTTACATCGTTTCTTCATGGTTTCATACCCAAAAAACTAGGTTTTTCTTAGTTTGGAAGATTCTAACCGTAGGAACTCTTTTCCTTCAGCTTAGAAAGGGTTTAGGGACCTCTACGAGCAAAAGCCCTCAACCAATTTGAGGTTCCACCGAATGGTTTCAAAAAAATTGAATTTTTAGGTTTTTTTTTTAACCTAGGTTTTGATAAAAATCGAATTTTTCTTGAAAATTCCTAAATTTCTTGTTTGTTTGATGGATGTTTGGTTTCCATGAGGTGTTTGAGGGTTACGTAAGTCCTCCTCCCTAGGTTTTGGGTGAGTTCGAGGCTTTTGCTTAAATTACTATCGTTATGCTGCCGAAATTTCAAAAATTTCTAACCCATTTCTCTTTGTTTTTGTCTTTGTTTTGTAGCTCATCATGTCTCAACGCAGAGGTGCGGGTAAACGTTCATTTGGTCTTGGCATGAATCGTCTGCATCCTCCTATTCCACAGCTCGATGAGCGGTGGTTTCGTTCCGAGGTGGCGCAAGCCCGCTTTCCTTGGTTTGACGAGAAGAATATTGAGTCTGGGCGACGGGTGAACCTGGAGCAGCTTCAGCGGTTTGATGTGGAAGCAGCTTTTGGTAGACTTGGGTGGTTGCCCGTTATTACGTACACTGTGACCACCCGCCCTAACCTAGTCAAACATTTCTACGCCAACTTAGAGATAGAGGGAAATGTTAATGACTTCAGCCAAGGCAGGGAACTCCGCCTTACCAGTCTCGTCAAGGGTGTCCCCATCTCCTTCAACACTCACCAGCTCACCGATCTCCTAGGGATTCCCAATGATGGGGACCTGGTCTACTGCGCCCCTAAGATGATGGGCTTTCTCACTGAGGATCTGCGCCAAGAGATTTCAGAGCAGATACTTAACCCTGGAGCGCTATGAAGGCCGCTAACTTGAGGCCTGTTCCCCGAGTATATTGTCACATCATCCAATACAATATCGTGCCTCAGAGCGGCCATTACAGTGAGTTGTCTCAGCTCACTCAGTATTTGACCTATTGTGTCTGCACTGGGGAGCGGGTCTGTCTCCCAACATCATTATTAGGACCATACGTCAGGCTACTCTGTCCGATCAGGCCAATAACCTTCCATATGGCCGACTCATCACCACTCTTCTGCAGCGATTACGAGTGAACATGAGGGGTGAGACTGCCATTGAGGACACTATGACCTCGGACATTGACTGGGATGCCATTCTTCTGATGCAGATGGACAACCTACTGATCAGCGATGAGAAGTTGAGGCTCGTCCTCGCCTACTCCGGAGGGTAGCAGCCGCGGCAGCAGCAGCAGCAGCCAATGCGGCTCATGCAGCAGAGGCAGGGGGTGATGATGAGGGTGATGATGATTAGGGGGAGGATGTTCCAGCACCAGCACCACAGCCCACGCATGCAGTGGGACCATCTCATCTTCCTCCCGATACTATGATGGGTATGTTCACGGAGATCCGAGATGCCCAGCGGGAGATGAGCCGTGACCTAGAGCACCTTACTCGCAGCCTCAGAGTCACCCAGGAGCAGGTTCTTGGCTCAGGGTAGCCTACGAGCGTGATTATGACATCGCTGAACCCATTCCTCCTATGCCCCCAATCCCATGATAAACCTCTTATTTTCCTCTCTTTCACAGCATGGTTTATATAACAGGGTAATTGTCCAGCTTGTGGACTGTATCCTATAGCACCATTACTTATCACTCTTTGGATGATTTATGATTATATTATTTTTACTCTTGATACAGTTTTCTTTTCAATTTAGTGGGAGTTTATGTTTCTTTCTCACTCATCATTCAGGTTCCTATCTAGAGCATGACTGTTTATTAATTTCACTTTTAGTCTAGTACATTATGCTCTTTCATATTTAGTCTCAAGCATCATACAAGTGCTTAAGGTGGGTTTTTATTAAAACTTTTAAATTCTTCCTATCTCAGTTCATCGACTTAGTTAAATGCAATATGGTCTGTTGGACAGAGCCAAAGAGCTCTGATACCAAGTTGTCACACCCCAATTTTGACTGAACTAGAAGTGTGAGTGAACTGTCACTGAACCAACGGTTCATACCAGGATCTCAATAAGACCGTGTTCACACATACAAACCATTGAACAAAACCACAATCAGAATATAATAAATACAGCGGAAGTCTTAAATTAAATGAATGAGTAATCTATTGATAAATTTAAATAAAATATTCAGTTATTCAAATACCCAAAACTTAAGTAAATATCTTTACATCAAATGTATTCCAATAGAAAATAACTAAAACAATTTAAATCAAATCCTAGAGGTACACGCAGAAAGGGCACTCGCATGAAGCGTCATGCTCGTCCTCTCCTGCTTGCACATCCAAAGCAGCCACGCCTCCGTACATTGGAGCGTTCATGTAATCCTCCACCGAATAACCTGCATCAACATCTAAAAATAGTGTGTACACAAGGGTGAGCTCACAACTTAGCTCAGTAAGACAATCAGACAATGCAACAAACATATGCATGAGTAACATTCACACCATGGTCTGGTTTTAAATTTGCAATGTGCTATAAAAAGGATTGGCGGCCACCGCACCTCTATACACGAGTGTGTGAAGCCGCCCAATGGATCAAACACTACTGTCGTCCCACATGCACCCTATCATGGAATAGAGATAGAGCTAAGGCGTCCGGATCAAACACCGCCAATACCTCCCCTGATACTCTACCCATACCAACACGTAAGCCCCTATTGGCGAGGGCTTGCAAACTGGACTCACAACTAACCAATCCTATATGTCATCACAGTAGGCCCTGTCCCAGCGTAGTTCCCTACGGCATAGAGATAGAGCTAGAGACTAGTAGCCAGGCCAGAGACCACAGTGCCACTTCCTCCCCCTGATTCCCTACCCGCACCAAGCATGCTAAGACAGAACGATACGAAAGGTGCTAGTGTGAGGAATGATCCCAGACCTCCAGTCCTTTCCATTCCACACACCAATGTAAACAATCACATGCCTAACAGTCACATCCTAGCATAGCGAGTATACATGAACAATAATAATAACTGAAAGTAAAAGATGACATGCGAGTATGCACAAACATCATACCATAGAATCATGGTTATTAGCAACGATTTACTGTTTATTAAATTATTAGGGTTTAGGTCCGATTCCCTGACCTGACGCTTGTTTGATAGCTTGCTCCGCATTACAGTATCCAAATGTACTATCACAAGGTCCTACACAATGTTAGGGTTGTATTAGAATAGTTTTCTTAGGGTTTACGTTGGTCGAAAAACCAACTGGGTCAAAAATACTCTTCACAAAGCAGACCAGTCACAGGTATCGGTCGCAGCACTGTGGGGAAAACCTGCGACCGGTATGGTTGATCGGTCCCCGCAGACCAGTCCCTGAGGGGTACCAGTCGCAGTACCGGTCGCATAGGGTGCGACCGGTATGGTCGATCGGTATGTCTCCGGGAGACTATACATCTAGTTTTCACCTTTCGTCGATCACCCCTTATTGATTCTAAGGTTTCTCCTACTCATTTTAGGTCTGAACACTGAGTTAGAGTTGTTTCCAACTCCATTCAAGTCCTAGTTTCGATGATCTTCAACCTAGAACTTGAATCTAGGGTTTACCACTAATTTAGGGTTTGTCGGCAAACACAGGGTTTAGATCAATACCTGCTTTGCATGGTAATGATCCAATTATAACTAACCATCCTAGAATACTTAATGTAGAGGAAGGTTTAAGTACTTATCGTCGACTCGTGATAATGTGTTCTTCGTCGAACGGTAATGGCGGCTCTTCCCTCTCCTCTCTAGCTTCTTCTCCTTCTTCAACCTCTTTCTCCTTTGTAGGGTTTGTAAGGATCAGTGGAAGAGGTTTTAGGAGGTTTAAGGGTCCTTATATAGACTAGGGTTAGGTTTATGAAGCCTCCTAACATTAGGAAAGTCCTTCGGTTTAAAATTTGGAAAGTGAGACCCGCAGAGATCCATTTCCAGATCCATGCTGCACAGGCCATACCGGTCGACCATCGACCGGTACCATAGACTAGTACCATCGACTGGTATGAAGTTTTTCATACTTGAATTGGTCCGATTGGTCCAATTTCATACTTGGTTGTCATCCGCTCGTCCCGTCTGGTCCAGTGATGATTGAAAGACCTGTTACGACATGAAACAAGGTTTAGATCGGGTTCATGGAGTGCGGGTCTTACAAAAAATATCACCTATGCGTGGCTTCAAATGGTTTGGTCAGAAGGGAGAGTTGTGTCCTAGATATATTGGACCATATGAGATTCTAGTTAGACGTGGAAAGGTAGCGTATCAGTTAGCACTACCCCCCATCTATATCGGGTGTGCATGACGTATTTTACATTTTGTTGTTGAAGAAGTATATCCGAGATCCATCACATGTTTTAGTAGTAGATCCACTGGATTTGATTGAAGATTTAATGTTCGAAGTGGTACCTTTTGAAATCACCAGTCGGAAGGTTCAACGTCTTCACAATCGTGACATCTATTATGTTAAAGTTACCTGGAGAAGCCAAGATGTGGAAGAAATTACATGGGAAGAAAAGAGTGCTATGTGAAAGCAATATCCTCACCTTTTCAACTCGGAAGGTATGTGCAAATTTTGAGGACAAAATTTATATAGGGGGGGCAGTTGTAAGACCCACACCTTACTAACCCAGTCTAACCATGTCGTGTCAGGCCTTTCTATTATGGCCGGATCTGGCAGGCCAAGTTTGTGAAGAAACCACAAGGCTAGGTATGTAAATCAACCCAAAACCAGTCAATTTGGAGTGTGTGGTAGCATACCTGAGCTGGTATGGTTGACCACACCTTAAGGAAAGTGAGACCGCTCCAAATCCATTGTGTGGTCGCATATTTGGTACATGTGGTCGACGGATTCTGCGACCATACGTGCGACCGCACGATTTTGAGACTGACTCTGAGTTTTTGAAAACTTTCCTAAACTAAGGGATTTCTTTTCTAGTTGAGGGAGAACCCTATATGGAGGTTTTTTCTCTATATAAAGGACATCCCTTAGCCTTTCTTACTCTTTTAGAACCCAAATTGAAACTCTAAACCTAAGAGAGAAAGAGAGAGAGAAAGAGAAGGTGAAAGAGATCTAAAGAGGCAAGCTGAGAGGAAGGAAGGATCTAGCTAGCTACAAAAGGCCAAGGTAAGGAACCATCTCTGTAGAACTAGATCACTTAGTATAGGGTTTTTTCCATTGAAATTTTAAATGTGGAATTGATCTCAACCCTGAGACCCCATGAACAAAAACTCAAGGGAGATCCATAGAGTAGGTTAAAGTGGATAACTTTACAAAAATTATAAATTTAAGGTCATAAACCGATCATAGGAGGAACCTTGTTGATAAACCAAGGAATTGACTCATGAAGGAATTGGATTGAGAGAAAAAATTGACCAACCTTTTTGTGGTCGTAGCCTATGGTCGACTACAGAGTGATTGATACATGAATTAATTAACACATTCTTGATCGTACTTAGTTTAATTTTATAATTTTTCTAGGACATTTAGTTTAATTTAATTAATATTTTGAGTATTTTTTTTAATTTATTTAATTCTTAGTTATTTTTAGTTATTTGGTAGGTTTTTGAATTGGATAAGGATTGAATAAGAGGTGTCAAGATAGCTCAAAGCTTGATGTTAGATTTCTAAATGGCCTGGAAGATAATTGAAAAAAATCTACCTTGAAATCAGCACTCTCCAACAAATTGGGTAAGTTGCAAGATTGTAAAAGACCGATTTTAAGGGGCTAGAAGCTTATAAATTAAAAAGAAGAAGAGAAGAAAAATGCAGAGAGCGAGAGGAGCTGTTCATAGAAGGGACTAGAGAGAAATCCTAGATTCAAGCTTCTTCTATTCCCAAAATGATTTCTTCCCTTTTCTCTGTGATCCTTTTATTTATGTTTTAGAATTGTCAATAATGATTGTTAGATTTCTTATTCTAAGATTAGGATGGATTCATTGGAATTGTGTTGATTAAACACTTGACTTTTGAGTGATCATGTTTTATGCAATCTGGTATTTTTGAAAAATTACATGTGATTAATTTATCACTAATTGCATGTCTCAAGGTATCAATTGATGGAGCGAAAGTGGAAGATTGATATTAGTTCATAAAATATCAGTCCTTGGTTGAGTGTTTTCTTAGAAATAAGAGCTCGTCGTTGTGATCTTTATTATAATTCTAATAAACTTAATGAATTTGTATTAGAATCCTGCAAACACAAAAGTAGATGAAGGATTAATACTGACATAATTTATTATTCTTGAAATATATAACGGAATATCTTAGGAAATTGATTGTTGCATCAACAGAAATCTATTAAATAAGTCTGGTTTGGTTAATCATAATTTAATTGAGGAATTCTGAATCCTAGAACTTGTGTCATTAATCTTTGGTTTCATAATCTGCTTATTAATTATTAATCCTGGTAATTCAGTTGTCTAAATAATAGAGAGAATTAATTAGGTTTGGTAATTGAACATTCTCCTTGTGGAAACAATACTCGACTTAACACTATATTATTTGCATGATCCGTTCACTTGTGGATTAGTCAACAAGAAAATTGGCACCGTTGTCGGGGAGCGGTGTTTTCAATATCAAAACAAACAATTCCCTTTATTAATTTAGATTGCTTTATTTTATTTTATTTTATTGTTCTTAGTGTTTCTAGTTTAATAAGGTTGTCGGGTGGATTTGTTGGTAAATTTTAATCCAATTGTGTTCAATTTATTATTTAGCTAGAATTTTATTTATTTACTTATTATTATTTTTATTTTATTTATTTATTATTATTTTTTTCTGGTTAACTGCTGCAGATTGCCATAGTGCATGCCACATACCCGTGAGCTAATTGAAACATTTGATCCTGAGATAGAGCGGACTTTACGGGCATTAAGAAAAAAGCAGAGGCTTAAGCAAAAATGAACAATAGCCATGGCAGAAAATCAGAACAATCAGAATCAGAGGTCGCTATGGACTATGCCATGCCAAGCACCAATGGCAACCAAACTAGCATACTAGACCTGCAGTCAATGCAAACAACTTTGAGATCAAATCTGGTCTCATTCAGATGGTGCAGCAAGAGCAGTTTGGGTTAGATTGTAACACCCCAGCCAACTAAGATGTTAAGCTAGCTAGTGATACATGGTTGATAGGAGATCTAAGTGTATTTTGGTAATTATCGCTAAGGCATCCAAGGTGAATTAATTTTATAATATGTTATTTAGTGATATTGGATGCATACGATTTAGTAAAATTATTGAATGAGTTAGGTTTACTCTATTGTGAACAAGTGTTTGTGGAGGTTTACTCTATTGTGAACAAGTGTTTGTGGTTGGCTAATTATGATTGAATATTTTAGTTGTCTATTGGTAATACGTATGTGAATGCATAAGTATTTTATTTGTTAAATTCAAAAAAAAAAAAATGATCACCTTGTAGGCAAGTGTTTTTATTTTAGAACTTTAGAACTATGATGTCTAGAGGTTAGAGGTTCAAGTCTTATGAGAGACATAGGACTAAATATTTTATTTTTAAACTAATTAAGTGTGGGGCCCACAATGATGTAGCCGCCCACTATTAGGTGTTTCTATTTTAAGTTCATTTATTATTGCAATGGCATTATTGTAAATAAGGGTTCAAGAGAAGGATAATAAATGGGTTGTGAAATGGCATGATGTAATTTATGAGTTTTGTCAAGGACATTTTTGGTTCCTAAAATAAAAGGGTACCATGCTTTACTTAAAGTGACTCAATGCATGTGAACTAAATAGAATAATTAAAGGGCATAAAAGTTAATTCATTTTTAGAGGATTCCATATAGGTATGGGTTTAAAACCCATGCATTGGGTGAGTTATAGGGGTATGTTAGGAATTTCACAAATGAGTGTATTTTGATTAGTGAAGAAAAGAATGATAAAAAATAAAATAAAATAAAAACTAAGACAAAACGATTTGGATAGGGAGTTGTATTCTTGAGCAACTCCTTGTTTTTGGATTTCTGGAGAAAGCATTAAAGAACTTGAAGATCATGTTGCTAGACTGATTTTGGGGGAAAGATCTTAGAAATTTGGGATGGTGTGGTGAGATTACAAGCTGATATCATTAGGGATTTCGGAGCTCTAACAAGCTGCTGGAATTTTCAGCTTGGGACAATTCCGATCCTCTTGCTAAAGCTTAGGAGAGCTGAGGTTTGGGAAGGAACTAGAAATCTTCAACGTGAGTTCTTTGATTTAAGTTATTGGGTATTGCATTTGGTTGGGAAGAGTGTCTTCATCGTTGCAGAGTTTGTGTTGGGCATTAATGGTTAAAATTACAATGAATGAAAAAAAAAAATCTTTTTTGTAAGTTTGGGTTGGGTGTTTAAACCAATGTTGGGCTGAAATTGCTTTTGTTCTTCATTTGGAGACATGTAAGCATTGATCTTTGAGATAAAACAATAAGAATGGGTTTTCATTGAATCTAATAGATGACTTGAACTCAGATTTTAAGAAGTTTACAATGCTGTTTTATTGCATTTTGTCAGAAAATCGTGAGTAAGTAATGTAAGATGTTGAGTTTGATTTATGTGGGAGGTAATATGAATGATATGAGTAGTTAAGGATATGATTTCAGAGGTTTCTGGAATCTAAGGTTTGTGATTGAGGAACCTAGTTACACATATCAAATTTGGGAAGTGGAACCAAGGAAAAGAAGTTACTGAAATTGGGATACTAAAACCTTGAAATTTCTCTAGTGTTCTTGGAGGTGGGTACTGCTGTACCATGACTTAAGAGTATTTGCATGTTAGTTTTGTAAGGGAGTCATCAAGGTTTTCAGACCTTGAAAGAAACTCTAATGGCTGAGTTTTGTAAGAGCAAGGAAAATCGATTTCTTGGTGCTTTGTGTTGGGTTTTTAGATGATTGGGATAAATGTATGAACTGGAAGGACTTTACCTTCTCATTTGGTCAAGTGAACATAATCCTAATGCTAAATCAGAATATTATGAGTCCTTACTAAACTGTTAAAGTCGACTAAAACTCAAATTTAGGATTTATGCACAAGCTGTATTTTCCTCTAGGCATTTTCAAATGTGATTGCATATTTGGGTAAGGTAAATGTGTTTCAAATGCTAAGAAAGTAAGTTGAGTTTTCATATCCATCAAAAATGACTTGAAAACTCAGGTAAACAAAACTTATATATATATATATATATATATATATATATATATATATATATATATATATATATATATATATATATATATATATATATATATATATATATATATATATATATATATAAGGCTTTAACATGTTAAAGTGTTGTGGTTCCTACATAGGGGACCTAAATGGACATGGAAGCTAATCAAAGGGATAGAGGGTCTTAGAAGAGAATTTCTCAATTGATGCAAGTCTCATATGGTCAGGTACTAAGGCTAGGACAACATGGAAAGGAGTGAAAATAACCAAGTAAGCTTAAGCTAAGGGAGGTCATTTTTGGTGAGAAGGTTCAGGTAAGGAGACACCACTCCCCAATGATTTTAGCATTACTTTTGGGGTTTGCTCACTCATTTTATAAGTAGAAAATGTGACTTCATGACTGTAGGAAGTGAAGGAAATTTATTGTTGCATTCAAACCTTGCTTAAAGTTCAAGAGGCTGTAACAAAGGGACTTGTGATTATTAAGGTGAGTAATTGACTTTTTGTAGTAAGCTAGTAATGTAAATATATTTATGTGCATACTGTGGTGATGAATGTTCTCTGGTTTTGATGTTTATACACTTGTTTATGGAAGAATGAAATGTTTTACTGTATTGGCATGTGGTATATGAGTTATATGATGCAAGGTGTTTAAGGCTGTAAATATTTTGATGTTTATTGAATAAGGACTGTGGTATTTGTGCTATTATGAATATGGAGGCATTCCTAATGTTTTGACACGGCTTCTAACCATGTATCAAGAGATGAGGTTATTTCAATGAAGTATATTACAAGCTAGGATAGTGTAAACTAATGGTTGAAACTAATGGACAGCAACTTTATAGTTGTTTGTTATGTATTGTTGCATGATGTTGGTGGTAAGAACACCAATATTAAACTGCTGCAAACTTGTAAGAGCTTCGCACAAACAAAGAAAGGTAAGAAATATGCATACTCTAGTAGAAGCAAGAGTAAAAATGGAGTAAATATATACTATAGCAGAAAATGTTATTTTTTTCCCAACTTGTTAAGAAAAGTAGGGACAGCAATAAGGTTTTATGGTGGCATCGATGACTTGTGGTGGATGTTAATGAAAGATAAATGGGTACGTAGTACTATCAGTAGTTGCATACACAAAATGCAACTAAAGGGATAGCAAACTGAAATTAATGTTTAACAGAAAATAGAACCTAGATATTTAGTCTAGGTAAGCAAGAACATCATGGTAAATGGCAAGAAACGGGAGTATCCGGTAAGTCAAACAAATGGTAAGAAACGGGAGCATCTGATGAGCCAAGCAAACTGCAAGAAACTGGAGCATCCAGTGAGCCGAACAAATGGCAAAAAATGGGAGCATCCGGTGAGCCAAGCAAGCGGTAAGAAAAGGGAGCATCCGGGGAGCCGAACAAGTGACAATAAACAGAAGCAGCCGTTGTGTCAAATAAGTGGCAAGAAACAGAAACATCCGGTGAGCCAATCAAGTGACAATAAACGAAATCATCCGGTGAGTCAAATATAAGACAACAAATGGATACATCCAGTGAATCCATAAATTCAAGTTCTACCTGATGTAAAGCTAAGTAAGAATAGAGAAAGTAAAGTAAAGATGAAGGCCAAGCCAATGAGGTTTGAGAATGGAAATAAATAGCAAGCACACAGAACTATAGATAGTATTGTGGAATTAAGACAAAGTTGAAATTTCTACATGTGTGACACTAGAACCATGGTAGGATGATGTGAAAATATAACAAATGTGAGACTTAACCAAGTAAAATTATTTTATGCATATTTATCAAAGAAAAGCTATTATGGTTGTTCCATGAGATGTTTGATACATTATTTAATGCATGTATTTCTGCCAAGGTGTTAATTATTTACTGAGCTTCAGCTCACATCAGTTGATTCACATATTTTACAGGTCATTACAGCAAGTCCATGAGAGAGTGAGAGAGGCATACAACAGATGAAGTCCAAGAGGAAGTTTAACTCTCTTGGCTATTAAGAATATTTTGGTCAGGAATGTTTAAGATGTAATGCTAAGTAGTTGATGTTTTGGCTATATAGGTAGCAACTTTTGTATTAAGCCATACCATTGATGTAATTTGAGTAATTAAGTTTATTTAAGTAAGATGCAATATTGCCACCAGCTTACTAGTATGTAAAGTTTAAGACTTCCGCTGTAGGTATTATAGAAATGAGTATGGATCAAAGCTGGTAATGAAATAGCAGGTATTATAAGCTCAGATGATATATGATATACAAATAAAAAATAAAAAATTATTCAGGTTTATCCAAGATTTTATGTGTATTGTTGACCGACCAGTGATTCATTCCCTTACCTGGGAAGGGATGTTACAGAGATATATATGAAGATCCCAATGCGTATTTGGCCAACTTCTTGTAGATCTGTGATAAATTAAGCTGAATGGGGTGAGTGAAGATGCAATCAAATTACGGCTCTTTCCCTTCTCTTTGAAAGACAAGGCCAAAGGATGGTTGAATTTCAAGCCCCCCAACTCATTTACCACATGGATTGCATTATCTCAAGCATTCCTCAATAAGTACTTTCCACTAGGTAAAACTGCCAAACTCAGAAATGATATCACTACTATTGTGCAACATGATGGTAAGTCATTATATGAAGCTTGGGAAAGATTTAATGGTTGATTGTGCAATCTTTTACAGAGACGGTGTTCATACCATGGCCTTCTTGAATGGTTGATTGTGCAATCTTTTTATAATGGTTTGACACATTCAGTTAGAATCACCATAGATGCAGCTGCAGGAGGAGCTTTGATGGGTAAGTCAACAGAGACAGCATATGAGTTGTTGGAAGAGATGGCTTCTAATAATTATCAATGGTCCAATGAACGAGGTCTGCCAAAGAAAGCTTTAGGTATGTATGAGATTGATGGCATTAACATGTTAAATGCAAAAGTTGATAACTTGGTGAAAATGTTTGATAAGTTGGGTAATGTGAATTATGTTACAAACCTTAACCTTGCTTTGAGTTGTGAATGGTGCGGAGGCGCACACATTAGTTTTGAGTGTTTGCAGGTTGAATAGGCACAGTTCGTGTCAAATATAAATAGGCAGCAGCGACACCATCAACAGTTGAACAATCCTTACTCACAATCCTACAACCTAGGCTGGAGGAATCATCCTAACTTTTCCTGGAGAGACCAAGGAAATCAAGGTAGCAGCTCAAAACCTTTTAATCCTCCAGGTTTCCAACCAATGCCTCAAGGAGTGGTGCAACAGCTTAAGACCAAACCATCGTGGGAGCTGACTATTGAAAAATCAGCCAATATGACTTCAGAAAGAATTGAGAGGATGGAAACCAAAGTTGACCAGTTAACTACTTACAACCGCAACCTAGAAATTCAAAGGGGCCAATTGGCTAATGCTTTCAACTCAAGAGGATAAGGCAATTTACCTAGCAAAATAGAGATTAATCCAAAGGAGCAATGCAAGGCAATTACCTTGAGAAGTAGTAAGCAATTCGGTCAGATAAGTAAAGAGGTAGTAGTGAGTGATGGAGAAGAAGTGGCTCATGAAGAGGTAACCAAAGAAAATGAAACCGAAAAAACTGAGCATAATGAGACATAATCACAACCACCACCGGAAGTAAAACCTTATGTGCCTCCCATTCCTTTTCCCCAGAGATTTAAATAAAATAAAATTGATAAACAATTTGAAAAGTTTCTTTAAATGTTTAAACAATTACATATTAACATTCCTTTTGCAGATGCCTTAGCACAAATTCCTGCTTATGCAAAGTTTCTTAAGGAAATAATGTCAAATAAGTGAAAATTGGAGGATTATAAAACTATTGCTTTAACTGAGGAATGCAGTGTAGTCATTCAAAATAAGCTGCCACCAAAGCTAAGAGATCCAGGGAGTTTTTCAATTCCTTGCACTATTAGTGAAGTTGATTTTTCTAGAGCTTTGTGTGATTTAGGTGCTAGTGTTTCATTAATGCCTTTATCTGTGTGTAGGAAATTTGAGTTGAAGGAGCTAAAACCAACCACTATTTCTTTATAGCTAGTTGATTGATCAATAAAGCATCCATTAGGTATTTTGGAAAATGTGTTGCTCATGGTAAAAAAAAATTCATCATTCCTGTCGATTTCATTATGTTAGAAATGGACGAAGATACCGAGATACCTAATATTTTGGGCTGGCCTTTTTTGGCCACAGCTGGGGCTGTCATAGATGTTAAAAATGGTAAGTTCACATTTAAGGTTGGTGAGGAAGAGATAGAATTTAATTTGTTTAAATCAAATAAATATCCTTCTTTTACTGACCATGTTTTTCAAGTTGATTCTATACATCTAATCACTCGAGAAGTTTTTAAGCTTGAAAATCCTAAAGAACCTCTTGAGAAATGTTTAGTGAGTGTAGGAACAACAAATGATGAAAATTTAGAAGTTACAGAAATGGCATATGCTTTGGAGGACACATGGACTAAATCAAGGAAGAAAGGTTTTCATTTTGAGAATCTAATCAAAGGTAAATCCCTACCTCCCCCTTCTAATGTGCAAACTCCAGTTTTAGAGTTGAAACCATTACCCCTACATCTCAGGTATGCTTTTTTAGATGAAAATGATAGCTTACCTGTTATTGTAAGTTCTTCGTTATCTAATGTTCAACTTGATAAATTATTGCATGTGTTGAGATTAAGAAAATGAACCATAGGATGGACTATTTCAGACCTTACAGGAATTAGCCCATCATTGTGTATGCATAGAATTTGAATGGAAGATAACCATAAACCTGTTGTTGAAAATCATAGACGGTTAAATCCTAACATGAAAGAAGTAGTGAGGCCTAAAATTCTTAAATGGTTAGACACAGGAATTATTTATCCTATATCTGATAGTTTATGGGCTAGTCCTATGCATGTAGTACCTAAAAAGGGTGAGATGATTGTTGTGCATAATGAACATAATGAATAATTCCCACTAGAATAGTGACTGGGTGGAGAGTTGATGCAAAGAGGGTTTCCACACAACACAAATCACAAAATCCTCTTTTGCAATAGGATCTTCACAGTCCAATCAAAACAGAAAATAGAAAGAATTTAATAAAAATCACTTATCTCAAAATCTGGCCATAGGAAAGCTTCAAAAATGGCGACAATGTTCCCTAGGATGTAATGATTGACATACCAGAAGCCGAGTTTGATCCAACCATGAAAACAGAAACCACAAAGCATCGAAATCGACCTATTCTAATTATTTCACCTCTGGCCTTTCAGACTTGACAATTCTGGTTGCTATCTTTAATTCTTCAGAGTTGAGTGGTTAGGAACAGCAACATTCATGTCGCAAACCAGTGAGGATGAGGGAGAGATTAAAAGTATTAAAAAAAACACAAGGGAAACCAATAAAGGGATCTTCGGTTGAGTCTCACAACCTATGAGACTCAACCAAAAATTGATAAATAATTTTCTGGCCAACTCTAAGAGCTAACACCAGCTTCTACTCCTCTTATTTATAATGAGAATCCTTACAATTAAAATAGGAAAGAGAGAAAACTACTAAAAACTAAACCTCCTTATAACACAGGAAGGTTTTAATACAATGGAAAAAAAACTTTCTAAATCTGAAAATAGAAAAGTAAATACTTGGTCTCCAAGTAATTGAAACCTACTATCAATCTATCATAAATATTAGGAAACAAACTAAACAATGAAATTATGAAAATTAACTTTTAGAAAGAAATAACAAAAGAGTGAAAAAATCTGCTGTTGGTACTGTTCACGTGAACAGTTTTACGTGAACAGTGTTGACCATGTGGGTTGGTTGCCTTCTTGGACTGCATCAACTCCCCCCCACTTAAATGAACTCGTCCACGAGGTAGGCAACGTCTTCTGATTTTGAAATTTTGGTTGTGCTTGCAATGTTGGAAGAAAATCCATCACTTTCGGTCCACTTTCTTCAAGATATTTAGACGATATCACAAAGTCAATATGCTCAACATCTTGAGGAAAGTCAAGTAGAATCATGGTATTCATGGGGACTATCTTGTTCAATTCTTCATCTTCCGCAATTGTCTCCATAACACCTTGGTCTTCATCAGAACTGTAGTCACCTTTGTCAATCCCTGGAGCTTTAGCAAAGGCATCAAAATTATCCACATCTACTTTTTGGGCAATCAAAATCATACTGCTGATTATATGGATTCCATATGAATCTTCACCATCATCCATGACATCCATATTAGGAACAGGAGTTCCATTACTTTGCGGCTCACATACCTATGTATCTGGATTGGCTTTGATTGCAGTAACTAAAGAGTTTACCTTTAATTTTTGTGGACAATCTCTAGCAAAGTGACCATATGCATTGCAGTGATAGCATTGTACATCCGTAACTGCTACCATGAGAGTTTTACCTTTATCTGTCGTTGGAGCAGCATGAGATGTAGTCCCTATGGCTTTACTGATTGGTGTGGGTGTTTCACTTCATAAGAACTGGAGGTGGGCTTTAGTGTTGACTTCAAAAGGTCCTCGGCTTGGAAAGCTTTATCAACACAGTCGTTAAGACTAATAATATCAACCACACCCATTTTTTCTCTAATCGCAGGTCGCAACCCCAACCAAAATCGAGATATCATCTGATCATTATTGTCTCGTGATCCAGACCATGCACATAATTGGTCAAACTGTGAGACATAATCTTCCATACTCATAGTGCCTTGTCGAAGAATATTGGTAAATATTTTTCTTTCAATTCTTCCTTCATCTCCTCCCAAGTAATGGGTTCTCTACGACTCCTCATGGTTACGCCACCAATCACGAGCACCCCCCCCCACTAGTTTGAAGCAGACAAATTGCAGCTTTCTAGGTTCGGGAAGGCTAAACCAATCAAAGTAGTCATCTAAGGAATTCAGCCAATCTTGAAAGGCTTCAGGGTCTTGCCTCCCATGAAACTCCTTGAGGTCCATCCGTACTTTATGGGTTTGGTAACGGATAGGTTCATCATAGTCGTCATAGGGTGGGTTGTGGTATTCCTCTCTAGGGACTCTTTGAGGAACCCTAAGAATACATCTTGGCATTAGGTTGGCATTAGGGGCTTCCACTCTAGCCAGCCTAGAATTATTTTGTTCCTTACTAATTCTTCCATCCATGCTATCTAACTTGGCATCCATTTTGGCCAATCGTTGGAGAACCAGATTAACAAGGTCATTGAGATTGTTGGACTAATTAGGAGAGTTAGAACTCTCCTCAACCATGCTCTGATACCAAATTGATGCAAAGAGGGTTTCCACACAATACAAATCACAAAACCCTCTTTTGCAATAGGATCTTCACAGTCCAATCAAAACAGAAAATAGAAAGAATTTAATAAAAATCACTTATCTCAAAATCTGGCCATAGGAAAGCTTCAAAATTTGGCAACAATGTTCCCTAGGATGTAATGATTGACATACCAGAAGCCAAGTTTGATCCAACCATGAAAATAGAACCCACAAAGCATCAAAATCAACTTATTCTAATTATTTCGCCTCTGGCCTTTCAGACTTGACAATTCTAGTTGCTATCTTCAATTCTTCAGAGTTGAGTAGTCAGGAATAGCAGCATTCATGTCACAAATCAGTGAGGATAAAGGAGAGATTGAAAGTATTAAAAATAACACAAGGGAAACCAATAAAGGGATCTTCGGTTGAGTCTCACAACCTATGAGACTCAACCAAAAATTGATAAACAATTTTCTGGCCAACTCTTAGAGCTACCGCCAGCTTCTACTCCTATTTATAATGAGAATCCTTACAATTAAAATAGAAAAGAGAGAAAACTACTAAAAATTAAACCTCCTTATAACATAGGAAGGTTTTAATACAATGGAAAGAAAACTTTCTAAATCTAAAAATAAAAAAGTAAATACTTGGTCTCCAAGTAATTGAAACCTACTATCAATCTATCCTAAATATTAGGAAACAAACTAAACAATGAAATTAGGAAAACTAATTTTTAGGAAAGAAATAACAAAAGAGTGAAAATATATATTGCTGGTACTGTTCACGTAAACAGTACCACGTGAACAGTGTTGACCATGTGGGCTGGTTACCTTCTTGGACTGCATCAAGAGTGTTTATTGACTATAGACAACTTAATAGTGCTACCCGTAAGGATCATTTTCCTTTGTCGTTTCTTGATCAGATTCTTGAAAGACTTACTGGGTAAGAATATTATTGTTTTTTAGATGGTTATTCGGGATATAATCAAATTCCTATTGCCCCAAAAGACCAAGAAAAAACCACTTTCACTTATCCTTATGGTACTTTTGCATTTTGGAGGGTGTCTTTTGGATTATGTAATGCACCTGTCACATTTCAACGTTGTATGATGGCTATTTTTTTTTTATTTTGTTGAAAAGATCATGGAGGTTTTCATGGATGATTTTTCTGTGTTTGGATCTTCTTTTGATAGTTGTTTGGCTAACTTGTCAAAAGTCATGCAGCGTTGTGAGGAGACCAACTTGGTCTTAAATTGGGAAAAATATCATTTCATAGTGCAAGAAGGCATTGTGTTGGGCCATAAGATCTTAGCAAGGGGTATTAAGGTGGATTGAGCAAAGACTGAGGTTATAGAGAAATTGCCACCACCTATGAATGTGAAAGGAGTCAGGAGTTTCCTTGGTCATGCAGGGTTTTATTGGCATATTATTAAGGATTTTTCTAAAATTTTAAAATCTCTATGTAACCTATTGAATAAAGATGTTGCATTTAATTTTGATACTGATTGTTTGAATTCTTTTAACAGGTTGAAGCAAGAGTTGGTGTCTGCACCAATCATGGCTACATCAAATTGGAGTTTACCATTTGAGCTGATGTGGGTTGCAAGCGATTTTGCATTGGGTGCTATTTTAGGCCAAAGGAAAAATGAGAAGTTGCATGTTATTTATTATGCTAGCAGACTTATGAATGATGCTCAAATAAATTATGCCACTACTGAAAAAGAATTGTTTGCTGTTGTGTTTGCATTTGATAAGTTTCGATCATATCTTGTAGGGTCTAAGGTGATTGTTTACATTGACCATGCAGCATTCAAGTACCTATTGACAAAAAAAGATGCGTAGCCAAGGTTGATCGATGGGTGTTGTTGCTTCAAGAGTTTGATTTAGAGATTCGAGATAAGAAGGGAATGGAGAATGTGGTAGTTGATCACTTATCCAGGCTGGAGGTTCAATCAAAAGTAGAAAATGTACCAATCAATGAAAGCTTCCCAGACGAGCAGTTGCTTGTGGTTGTTGTTGTTCCTTGGTATGTTGATTTAGTAAACTATCTGGTTAGTTATATTATTCCTCTGGACCTGAATTACCATCAAAGGAAGAAATTCTTGTGGGAAGTGAAGCATTACTTATGGGAAGAACCTCTATTGTACAAACAGATGGAATGATCAGAAGATGTGTACTTTAGGAGGAGATTCATGACATACTATGCCATTGCAATTCTTTGGAGTGTGGTGGACATTTCAGTACTTTTAAGACAGTGGCAAAAGTGTGGTAGTCTGGATTCTATTGGCCAACCATGTACCAGGATGCCAGGTTATATGTAGCTACATGTGATCGGTGTTAGCGAGTAGGAAACATGACCAAAAGGAATGAGATGCCACAAACCAGCATTCTGGAGGTTGAATTGTTTGATGTGTGGGGCATCGACTTCATGGGTCCATTTTCATCGTCGTTCAATAATTAGTTCATACTGGTAGTAGTAGACTATGTTTCCAAATGGGTGGAGGCAATAGCAACTCAGACCAATGATTCTCGGGTGGTGACTAAGTTTCTTAAGAAGAACATTTTTTTGAGGTTTAGTGTACCAAGAGTTATCATCAGTGATCAAGGATCCCATTTTTGCAATCAATCCTTTGACACTCTATTAAAGAAATATAGAGTCACACACAAGGTGGCACTTGCTTATCATCCTCAAACAAATGGGCAAGTGGAATTAGCTAACTGGGAACTAAAGCTGATTTTGGAGAAAACTGTTGGAAGATCAAGGAAAGATTGGGCAACCAAACTTGATGATGTATTATAGGCATACAGGACAGCTTTCAAGACACTCTTAGGCATGTCTCCATATAGATTTGTCTTTGGGAAGTCTTGTCACCTACCAGTTGAATTGGAGCATAAGGCTTATTGGGCAGTTAAAGGACTGAACATGGACTTGAAGGCTGCTAGAGAAAAGAGGTTGTTATGGTTAAGTGAATTGGAGGAGTTTAGGCTAGATGCTTATGAAAATACCTAGATTTATAAGGAAAAAACCAAGTATTGGCATGACAAGCACATTCAGAAAAGAGACTTTGAGGTTGGGCAATGAGTACTACTCTTTAATTCACGACTTAAGCTATTCCCAGGCAAGCTTTGGTTGAGGTGGTCTGGCCCATTTACGGTAATATCCATATGGTGCTGTTGAAGTTCATAGTGAGGCTACTGGTACATTCAAGGTGAATGGGTAATGTCTAAAGCCCCACCTTATTGGTTATGTGATACTTAAAGGTGTAACATACTGCTTGGAAGAACCTAGCTACGATTGATGGGTTGGTAGTCAAGCTAATGACTATAAACAAGTGCTCCTCCCCCGTGGCAGTTCGGGGGTTATCGAGCGCCCGAGCCCCCCGTTCCAACCATGGACCCTCTGGGTCGAGGGCTTGCTCTCTTGTCTATCTGTCCATTGATTCTATCTATGAATCAAGTCAAAAGAGTTCGTTTTTGGGTTCCCCGAAGCCCCGAATATATTGGATCGTTTCTGCCAACGAAATGAACGCGGAGCCCTTTTTGGGAGGCAACCCAAGCTACACTATCCTATCTTTCTCTTTCTTTTTTATTATTATTGTTATTATTTTTTGTTCTAGTTGTTGAATAAGTATGATCGTACTTACCCTCTTTTGGTTATGTTGTTTAGGTACGAGCACATGAAGCAATAAATCGATTTAAATGTTATTCTTCCTTTCTTATTTATTTTCACATTGAGGAAAATGTTTAAATTATGTTTGGGGGGTGATTGATAATTCTTATACTTGTTTACCTACTAGGTGTAATTGTTTATACTTTTTTACCTGCTAGGTATAATTTAAAAAAAATATATATATGCATCCTTGGCTAACCCTCGAACTTATGAGAAAATAAGAAGAATAAACTTGTTATCTGGAGTCATGATTTACATTCGGGTTTCTTTTTATGTTCAAACATTGAAGTTTTAACTTAGAATGGACAATATCTTATAAAACGAGATTAAGCATGCTTGTTTTCTTTAAAAGATTATTAAAATTCATGTTCTAGGCAAAGTTGTGTGAGTTGTGTGACTATGCATAAAATATGAGTGCACTTCTTTTCTTGTGAGTATTCCCTTTGATTTAGGCCTAAACATGGTTTAAGTAAATAGGGTGGTATCTAATGGGAAAGCATGTGATGGAGTTGAGAAATGAATAATAAAAATTTTTTACACAACCATAAACACATGTGTATAGTGGGAGAACATAAAATGTAATCACTATTCCGAACATTGCTTGAGGTGGGAGAGCATAAAATGTAGCCACTAATAATAATAAAAAAAAATAGAGTGAGCCCTAGTTTGCTACCATTGTTTATAGTAGTGAGAAGGGATGATTGCAAGTTTAATTGTACACAAATAGATTATGTTGGTTGCATGATAAGAATGATTAGTTTAGAATTATGTGTGGATGTTTGAATTTGAGAATATGAGTATGCTTAGTTTTTCTTTATTTTCTATTGTTGTGTTAAAGTTAAAAATTTGATGTTTGCATGGTAGGAGTCTTGAATGTGAGGAGTGATTTTAAATATGCTTCGTGTCCTTTGTTCTAAATGTGGTTTTTCTTTTGCTTGAAGACAAACAAATATTTAAGTTTGGGGGGATCTGATACGTAAAATTAATTAGCACATTCTTGATCGTATTTAGTTTAATTTTGTAATTTTTTAAGACATTTAGTTTAATTTAATTAATATTTTGAGTATTTTATTAATTTATTTAATTTTTAGTTATTTTTGGTTATTTGGCAGGTTTTTGAATTGGATAAGGATTGAATAAGAGGTGTCAAGATAGTTCAAAGCTTGGTGTTAGATTTCTAAATGGTCTGTAAGATAATTGATCAAAATCTGCCTTGAAATCAGCATTCTCCAACAAATTGGGTAAGTTGTAAGATTGTAAAAGACTGATTTTAAGGGGCTACAAGCTTATAAATTAAGAACAAGAAGAGAAGAAAAATGCAGAGAGTAAGAGGAGTTGTTCATAGAAGGGGCTGCAAGGCACATGGAGGTAGAGAGTTCATGAGGGATGGAGCTAGAAGACTAGTGAGAAATCCTAGATTCAAGCTTCGTCTATTCCCAAAATGAGTTCTTCCCTTTTCTCTATGATCCCTTTGTTTATGTTTTAGAATTATCAATAATGAATTGTTAGATTTCTTATTCTAGGATTAGGATAGATTCATTGGTATTGTGTTGATTAAACCCTTGACTTTTGAATGATCATGTTTTATGCAATCTGGTATTTTTGAAAAATTACATGTGATTAATTTATCACTAATTGCATGTCTCAAGGTATTAATTGATGGAGCGAAAGTGGAAGATTGATATTAGTTCATAAAATATTAGTCTTTGGTTGAGTGTTTTCTTAGAAATAGGAGCTCGTCATTGTGATCTTTGTTATAATTCTAATGAACTTAATGAGTGTGTATTAGAATCCTGCAAACATGAAAGTAGATGAAGGATTAATACTAGCATAATTTATTATTCTTGAAAGAGATAACAAAATATCTTAGGGAATTGATCGTTGCATCAATAGAAATCTATTCAATAAGTCTGGTTTGGTTAAGAATAATTTAATTGAAGACGTCTGAATCCTAGAACTTGTGTCATTAATCTTTGGTTTCATAATCTACTTATAAATTATTAATCTTGGTAATTCAGTTGTCTAAATAATAGAGAGAATTAATTAGGTTTGGTAATTGAACATTCTCCCTATAGAAACGATACTCGACTTATCACTATATTATTTGCACAACCTATTCACTTGTGGATTCAACAACAAACAGTGATCAGAGGTCGACCTCACTCTCTCAGGAAGATCCCAGAGAAGATATGGTCGCATGTGTGGTGGCATGGTATGCGACCATACATATCGACCACACACCCTATGGTCGCCAATACTGAGACCACAGGTTCAACCACACCTGCGACCACACAGTTTCAGGAAGCCTGTTTGATACCAAGTTAGGTTTTCGACTACTGCAACTTGGTAAACTTGAACCTTAACTTAAGATCCATAAATTTCTTAGGTGTTTAAGTAGTTCAAAAGTGATTTTCAAAGCTTGGAGAAGAAGATTGAACATCGTTAAAAGGTGAAGGAACAAGATCTAAACTAATTGGATAATAACAAATTATTTTATTTTATTTGTCCAATGCAATGAATGATTCTATGTTTGTATTCTTGCAATGTGCATCTCACATGTCATCCAATATTACTACTATTTCTGCTCATGCATATTTATTTCTGTCTATTTATAACATGATGATGATGATGCTAGGAATAGGCATGTAATTATGTGTAGTTAGTGTGTTAGATGTGAGTGGAGCATCAGGACGAGGATATGGCACTGTGGTCTCTGGCTTGATCACCAGACTATAGCTTCTCTACTCAAGTCTTGCCCACTGATATCATCATATCGCCCTTACGGTGTGGTCTCTGATTCTATCGGGGGGCCTTAGCTATATCTCTATGGACGTATTGAGGGATGCTGGGGTACGGCCTTGGATACATTGGATGACGTTAAGATTGGTTAGTTGCGAGCCCAGTTTGCAAGCCCTCACAAGTAGGGGCTTACGTGTTGGTATGAGCAAGGCATCAGGGGAAGTGTTGGCAGTGTATGATCTGGACACTTCAGCTCTATCTCTATTCCATGATGGGATGGATGTGGGACGACAATGGTGTTTGATTCATTAGGTGGATTCACACACTGGTGTATAGAGGTGCGATGGTCGTCAATCCTTTCTATAGCCCAGTTGTAAACTTAAAACCAGACCAAAGATATGAATTGAATGCATGCATATATTTACGCATTGTTTTGTTTGCTCACTAAGCCGTGATGTGTGTTCACCCTTTTGACATTGAATATTTTTAGTTGTTGATGTAGATTTTACCGTTGAAGATTATGGGAATACGTCTATGGACGTAGAAGTTATGGAAGAAGTGCATGATCCGTCGTGCAAGTGCAACCAATGTGTTTTTTTTTTAGTTTAGCTATTTTTTACTATTGGGATATGTAATTAATTATTTTACTTATTGTCTTTAGTCATTTAGAGATAATTGGATTTACTTATTTATTTATCATTGTTAGACCTTAGTTCATTATTAATAAAAACTTCTACTATTTATTTATTTATTTACTCTGATTATTATTATGGATTGTATTTGGTTTAACTGGGTGGGCATGGCCTATATGTGATCCTGGTTTGAACCGTTGGTTCTCATGACGGTTCATCACACCACTGGTTAGTCCAGAATTGGGGTGTGACAGACCAAATAAGAGGTTCGGTTGGGAAAAAGAAGTCCAACTGTGCACCTGCCGCACGTAACCACGAACACGGTTGGTGACCAACCATGTGTGGGACCTGAGGTTTGGATTGGACTGTCATCCAATCTAGGTAGGATGATTGTTTATGTTTTGAAAATAAGGAAGGAGGGAGGGAAATCCTTCCAATTTACCATGTTGGAAAGCCATACCCATCTCCAACATGGATAGAGTAGAGTAGTCTCTGCTCTAATTCTCTTCATTCAGTCTAATCTAGTCTAACCAAGAGAGGAAGAGAGAGAGAGAGAGATGAAGAAGAAGCTCTGACGTGTCTAGAAAAGGAAGAAGAGAAAGGGAGGAGACGGAAAGAAGGAGTCTCGGTCACCATTGGAATCGAGCCTTCGACAAAATCATCGACAGGAAACAATTTCTAGTAACGAATCCCTAACTTTATTGATTCCTTCGAGTTAAATGAAATAAGTTAAACCATTGAGGGATCCTGTCTCCATGTTTCCCTGGACAGAATCCTCACTCACCATCAATGGTGAGCACCCATGGATTTTATTTAGGTGTTGGATCAATTTTAAGATGTACCCAAGACCTTAGGAATGATAGAGAAATGGGTAAAGCCAATAATAAATGGATCTAAATGGCCTACGTCTTCCATGATTGATAAAAGGGACCCTAAATGGACCAAAGCCAAGGAAAACTCTTAGAATGAATTGGTGGAACTCGGATCCAAAGGTTTCTATACCAGATCTAGCATTTCGGCTATTGGTTAAGTAGGAATGATATCCAAATAGCAATGTAGACAAGGATCCAAACCTCCAAAAGTAATAGGCACACTTGGGGGAGCCTAGGTAACATCCCAGAAGTGAAGCCGCCAACATCCGGCCACTTTACAGCATGCGGCTGCGACCACCAGTAGCACGCCTAGTAGCTGTGGCATGCGGCCGCGACCTCTAGCCGTACGTGTTTTTGCTTCTGTTGTCGGCCATGCTCAACCAGTGGCTTGTTGTAACACATCTTAGGCTACCTATGGGCTTGGAACCCTATGATCATATCTATCAATGTGTTTTCTTCATTATTATGAGAGTTAGTGTCATGAAATCTATTTATAAATTAAATGTCCACTTTTTACATCACTTGTAACACTTGGACAACAAGTGTAATGTGTTAGGACTTAACTAACAGACCATTTGAAATTATTAATAATTGATTATATGCTATGATGAGCAAGCAGTAAGGATGAACAGTAAACAAAGGATTAATAGTAATTTATTGTAATGCTATTAAAGGTATGGGAAGATTAGGAAGGCTGTTTGAGCTGTGCTTCACTAGTATCTCTATTTCCACTCAGGTAAGGGGGTTAACAGACTTGACTAATAGACCATTTGAAATAATAAAGCTTTTCGTACCACTTATACCATGGTGAGGCCTACCATGGCTAAGACCGCACCCGTAGGAAACTGTCCAGCTGTTCCATCTGTCACCAACCTCATGTGCTTCAACTATGGTCAGACAGGGCACTTTTCCAGATCTTGTCCTCACCCTCCTAAAGCAAATGGGAAAGGTATATGTTGCATCTGCTGAAGAAGCAGAAGCTTCCTCAGATGTGGTGACAAGTATGTGTAAGCACCCCATTTTTGCTACCCCCAGCATAAGTGAATCCATATGACAAGTTTTTGGCTTTTAACCCAAAGGTTTGTGATTCTTTAATGAGCCCCACAACAAGGTCATAGGATATTACCTACTTGGATGTATAGGTCGTGAAATTATCTTCAAAATGAGACCAAAATCATCAAATTCTGAAATCAAACAAGGAAGGTATCACAGTTTGAAAGTGCAAGGGCATTTACATAATTATCGTATGATGCATGCATTATCATTTAAACTTCAAATCATCATATCTTGGTCATCCAATATCGGAATTAGATAATTCAAAGACCAATATTCCTTAATTTCAATCCTCTTCAAAGTGGACGTGAAAAATCTCGGATAGAAGTCACCGGTGGGCCCCATGCAAGCTTTCATGCAGAATTATTGATAAAACTTCAATGCCTCATATCTTTGTTGTTCTATGTCCGATTCAGATGATTCAAAGGCCATTATTCTTCATTTGTGGTGTTCTACAAAGTGGATGTGAAAAATTCGGTACAGAAATCTCCGAAGGGTCCCATGCAAAATTACATGTTGAAATGGTCATTCAGTCTTTAAAAATTCATATTTTGGTCACCCCACATCCAAATCAGGTGATTTCAGCTTCAATATGTTCCATTTTAGTACTCTACAAAGTGGACATAAAGGATTTCAGGCAGAAGTCTCCGAAGGATCCCATGCAGAATGGTTAGTCAAATTATCGATAATTGGCCTGCTTAAACTTTAAAAATTCATTAGTTGGCCATTTTATTTCCAAATGAGGTGATTCAAGTTCCAATATTCCTCATTTTTAGTGTTCTACAAAGTGAACGTAAAAAATTTAGAATAGAGGCTATCAAAAAATTCCATGTGGAATGGCGACAGAAATGGACTATGAAATGATAGAAGAAGTCAACTTGGTCCAAACCAACTCAACCCAACTTAGTCCAACTCAGTTCGACCCAGCTCAGACCAATCCGGACCAAGTCACGTCGGCCCATATGCATGCATTTCTTTTATATATATATATATATATATATATATATATATATATATATATATATATTATAGGAAAGAAAGGAAGAAAGCCGTAAGAAAGAGAGAAGAGAAGAAGCCAAAAAAAGAAAAGAAAAGAAGAAAAATGTGGAGAAGAAGGAGAAAGAGGAAGGAAGAGAAGAAGGAAAGAAGAAGAAAAGGAAAGAAGGGATTTTCTAGAAGAAGAAAGGAGAAAAAGAAAGAAAAGAAGAAGAAAAATGTGGAGAAGAAGGAGAAAGAGGAAGGAAAAGAAGAAGAAAATGAAAGAAGGGATTTTCTAGAAGAAGAAAGGAGAAAAGGAAAAAAGAGAAGAAGGGGAAATCGTGAGAAGCAAAAGCCATGGAGAAGAAGGAGAAAGAGGAAGGAAGAGAAGAAGGAAAGAAGAAGAAAAGGAAAGAAGGGATTTTCTAGAAGAAGAAGAAGAAGAAAAGGAAAGAAGGCATCTTCTAGAAGAGGAGAGGAGAGGATAAAAAAGGCCGAGAGAAAGAGAGAGAGGGATTTTTTTTTCGAGAAGAGAAAAAAAAGAGAAAATGTGAAAGAGAGAGAGGCTGAGAGAGAGAGAAGAGAGAAGAAGAAGAGAAGAGAAAAAAAAGAGAAAACGTGAAAAAGAGAGAGGCCGAGAGAGAGAGAAGAGAGAAAAAAGCAGAGAAGAGGAGGATGAGGATTCACCTTCAGAAATCTTGATACGATCTCCAAAAAAAATCCTACATCAAAGGTTTCGCTCCATTTGAGCACAAGGTTGGTACCCTAAAGTGAATTTAGTGGTCTTTAGAAGGTTTGAATGTTGATTTTGCTTGAAAATGCTTATTTTCATTAAATCTCGATCAGGAATGTCCTATTGCATGCATGTTGATCTTAGGATGCTCATGTCTAATATTTTTTATGTATGATAATTTGTTTAAACTGTTCAATGATGAAGATTTGAGTGATATATGATGATGTTTGATGTTTTTGATAAATTCTACAAAGTGGATTTCTAATCTGAAATTTCTAGATTTAGGATCCAAATTATGGATGTACATCTCATGTGGTTTTGTTTAGATTTTAAAGCCCAAATTTTTATGGGATTCTCTCAGATATGTTAGAAGACTCTCCTAGAAATTTCTTTCCATTTGGAATTGGGAAAGTCCATCAAACAAATTCTTCATTGGCATTGCTGTCTTACTCGGGTATAATGCAATCCCCTATCAGAAAGTCTTTAGAAAAGGGTCTTATAGCCATAATCAGGAAAACAACTTCATACAAAATTTTTAGATATGAAAGTCTTCTAAAAAAATAGCACTAGTTTTGGATTTTTTCAATTTTTCATTAAATTGGTATTAATTTTGAAGTGCATAGTGCTCTGTTTTTGAATCTGTTAGGATATACTGATTGGCATGACTGAAAAGTATCTTTTTCACAATGAGAATGTTCTATTTGCACTTGTTTTTCTTAATTAAATTTTAAATCTGTCAATTACCTACATGTACATATGTTTTGATTTAATTTTTATTAAGTATGAGATTTTATACAGAATTTATAGTGCAACTGGTCAAAAATCTGGAACAGACTTGACCAGTGCACATATCCAGTCTTGTGGCATTCATTTGACCTTGTTTCGTCCACTGTTGGGATTAGATGCTTTGAGACAAAAGTTATCTTTTTAAATCTTCTTTCTAAGGGTATGTTTTGAGGTTAATTATAATATATTTAGGTCTCCATATGCCCATTATGGTACAGGGTGATAGAATCTGCCACCATGCATGTGCACTAAATTGTGTAATATTTTTTACCCATATGTGCTCTCTGTTGGGATTCGACCACTTCAGATGAAATGTAGCATGTGAAGTCATATTTCTGTTAAAAAAATAGGGTTTAATTTGAGTTACAGAAGACCTACTTATGATCATTTTGGTGTAATATGTCAGAATTTAAAATCAGTTCCTAGTTTGTGCAATACTTGAAACTTTGTGTCACAATTTTGACATTTTTGAGTCATTATGTATTTCAAATGTCTTCGTAAAAGTTACAATATTTTCAAAAGAACTTCTTGAGAATATGTTTTTGATAATTTTGGTTTTTAGAAAGGTTTCATCATGTCTCATTCACTGTAATATGCAATTGGTTGCTTGAGTGATTTGATGAATTCTACCATGTTTGATTGCATACTTGCTACATTTAGAGTGTCCACATGCCATATTTGGATAAATGGCCACATTTAGAGTACTCACATGCTTTGTTTGAATTGCTCACATACCATGTTTGCCATATCCATGTGTTGCTACATTTGGTAGAATAAATAGATTTTTTTGCCATATTTAGCAATATCTCGATAATTACCATATTTAGACAAGCCATGTTTAAACTTGCCATGCTTAGAATATAGCATAGTAAGTTTTACCATGTTTAAATAGATATTTATGGTATCATATCTCATATTAGGGAGATTTTCATAATCTTGCTATATATTGTTAGTTACCATAAACATCATACATGCCATGCTTAAATAGAATATTCCATTTGTGGCAATAACTTCATTTTTGAAATACCCTAGATGAACTACCATATATGCACACTTCTATAAGACAATCTATACGTGGAAACGTGCATTTAGGCACCCACATTCTTGGAAAGGGTATAATGGGAAATAATAAAAATCTTAATAAAGAAAGAGAATGCTTTGCCAAACCTTCCAAAATTAGAGCATAAGATGAAAAGGGTAGCTCAGGACGATTTCTGCCCCTCAGTAAATCCTAAACCTAGAATAGGTTCTATATCCTAAACCTAGAATAGGTTCTCAATCCTAAACCTAGAACAGGTTATTTCAGTCATTTCGAACTACGTGGATTCTGATTCCTAGGGCAAACCCTAGGATAGGTAGGCTATTTGGGAGAATCTATCACACCCCAATTCTGTCTGAACCAGAAATGTGAGTGAACCATTACTGAACCAACGGCTCACACCACGATCTCAATAAGACCGTGTCCACTCATACAAACCATTGCACATAACCATAATCAGAATAATATAAAATACAACGAAAGTCTTAAATAAAATGAACTGAGTGATCTATTGATAAATTTAAATAAATATCAAGTAATTCAAATATCGAAACATAATTAAATATCCTTACATAAATTGTATCCTCAACCAAAAATAATTAAAATCAATTAAATCAAATCCTAGAGGTACACGCAGAAAGGGCACTCGCATGAAGCGTCATGCTTGTCCTCTCCTGCTTGCATGTCCAAAGCAGCCACGCTTCCATACACTGGAGTGTCTACGTAATCCTCCACCGTATAACCTACATCAACATCTAAAAACATGTATATATACAAGGGTGATCTCACAACTTAGCTCAGTAAGATAATCAGACAATGGGACAAACATATGCATGAGTAACATTCACATCATGGTCTGGTTTTAAGTTTGCAATGTGCTATAGAAAGAATTGGCGGCCACCGCACCTCTATACACGAGTGTGTGAAGCCACCCAATGGATCAAACACCACTGTCATCCTACATGCACCCTATCATGGAATAAAGATAGAGCTAAGGTGTCCGGATCAAACACCGCCAACACCTTCCCTGATACTCTACCCATACCAACATGTAAGCCCCTATTCGCAAGGGCTTACAAACTGGGCTCGCAACTAACCAATTCTATATGTCATCACAGTAGGCCCTATCCCAGCGCAGCTCCCTACGGCATAGAGATAGAGCTAGAGTCTAGTGGCCAGGCTGGATGTAAGACCCGTGTCAATCTAACCCGGTCTTACCACCTTGAACCAGGTTTACCCATCATGGTCGAGTCAAATGGACCAAGGGCGTAAAGGAGATCGAGATCCCAGGTATCAAATCGACCCAAAAACACTTAATTCAAGGGGAGGGTCGCATACCCAGCCAAGGAGGGTCGGACCCCCCAAAACAGAAAGTCAGACCCTCAGTTTTGAAGGGAGGGTCGGACAACTTAGAAACCTAGGGTCGACGGGATCATCGACCCTCCCATCGACCCTCAGTTGTCGCCGAAACTGAAATTAGGAAATTTTCTAATTTTTTATTGGGATTCTTTCCTAATCTCAATGGGACTTATTTTAGGATGTTCCTACTCTATTTAAAGGACGTCCCTAAGCCTCTTTCACTCCTTTCACAACCCTATTTGAATTGAGAGAAAGAGAAGAGAAGGCAAAGAAGAAGAAGAAAAACAAGGAAGAGAATTTAGCCAAAAGAGAAGTGTTGCAGAGAAGGAGTGTTCTTCTCAGGTATGGATACTAAATCCATGAGTTTCTACAGACCTTAGGATAGATATTGATGAGAGTGTGATCTCGGAGAAACCCAAACCATCAACCCATGGTTAGGTTTTCATAGAAAACCATGGGAGATTACATGAAAGCTATCTAGGTGGATTATTCATGGTTCTAGACCATGGAATGAATGTTGAATGGACTGTAGGAGAAAGCCATAGGACCCCAAACACTAAGGATGGACTAAAAAGAAGGAAATTGACCAAAGTACATCGAGGGTCGCACAGAGAGTCGATGACCATCCGACCTTAGGTGATCCTGAGTATCGACCCTCAGTATTCGGGAAGTTCAGATTTTAGGGAGGGTCGCACCCAGGGTCGATCAGGACTCCGACCCTACCTCCGACCCTCAGTTAACAGAACGGTTTTTAAATTCTGAATAAATTCTAATTAAATTTTATCAACTTTGTTAGATCTTTTAGCTATATAATAACAATATAAAGGTGATTCTAAAGCTTAGAAAAGTATCTATTAGCAAGCTAAGGTGAGGAAACGAAACTCTAAACTAATTGATTAATAACAAACGGTTTTCTCTTTTCTTGAGTCCAATGCCATGCTTGATTCTATGCGAATATGTTTGTAATGTGCATACAACATGTCATCCAATATTTCTATTATTTGTTCATGCATATTTACTTTTCTATTTATAACCTGATGCTGCTGATGATGATAGGAATAGGCATGTGATTGTATGTGTGTGGTTGGTGTACTTGACGCGAGCGAGTATCAGGGGAGGTGTGATGAAAACGTCAATAAACGTTAACCTTCGGCGGGTCTCAGCACTTTAGCTCTATCTCTAACTCAAGTCTTATGCATTAGTATCGTCGTATCGCCATTACTTTAGCAGAACTATTATGTCTTAGAGTATCAGGGGAGGTGGTCTCGGTCCTTGTAGTCCCTGACTCTACCGGGGGCCTTAGCTCTATCTCTATGGACATTCTGATGGATGCTGGGGTGAGGCCTTGGATACACTGTTTGGCATTAGGATTGGTTAGTTACGAGCCCAGTTTGCAAGCCCTCGCCAACAGGGGTTTACGTATTGGTATGGCACTATATAGCAATAAACGTTAACCTTTGTTATATAATGATCATGATTAGGGTGGATGGGGACAACTATAAACGTTAACCTTCGGGTGGACTTTCACACCTTGTGTATAGAGGCGGGGTCAATAAATGTTAACCTTTGACCACCCAACATTTCTATTGCGCATTGCAAGCTATAAACCAGACCAAAGATATAAATTGATTGCATGCATATGTATTGTTACATTGTTTTGTTTGCTCACTAAGCAATGATGTGTGCTCACCCCTCAACGTCAAATATTTTAGTTGATGATGCAGGTTATACCATTGAAAACTATTTAAATGCTCCAGCGTACGGGAATGTAGCGGCGATGGAAGTGGAAGATGAAGTGGATACACATGACGTCACTTGCGAGTGCAACTCATGTGTATTCAATTAGATTTTGGTTTATTTATTTGGATTTATTTAAAGACATGTATTTGGTATTTAATTAATTATGTCTCAGTTGATACAGAATAATTTGTTATTTAAATTTTAATATCACATAGATTCTCAGTTCATGTTATTATAAGACTTCCGCTATTGTGTATTTACTCTGATTATGACTGTGGATGTATGGGGTTTAGATAACACGGATATAGCCTATTCGAGATCCTAGTTGAACCGTTGGTTTGCTAGCGGTTCATCGCACCATTCTGAATAGTGCGGAATTGGGGTGTGACAACTTGGTATCAGAGCGTCTCAGGCCTTGTCCGCTGAACTAACATTCAAGACAATTATGAACTGAGATAGGATAAAAGTAAAAACAGTAATATTAACACATTATAAGTACAAGTGATGGTTGAGACCAAATTTAAAAGAGGATAATGCATCTATTAAAGGGGAAACAATGTTACATTCAATGAGAGAGAAACAAACGTTTATACATAACAAAAGCAGAGTACAGTCCACAACTCGGACAGTTACTCTGTAGTACAAAGAAAAATAAATACAATCAAGAAGCTGGAGGTGAAGGAGGAGGTGGCGCCTCACGGTCTCTGTCGTAGTCCTCGGCATAGACTCTAGTCAACCAGGCTATCTGAGTCTGGGTCGTCTGTAGAGTAGTCATAAGATCGGCTACCCTCCTATCTATCGCACGCTTAACCTCTAAGAGCTCTCCCATCCATGTGTCTGATATGCGTTGGGCGGCTAGCAGCTCATCCACTCTCACACGCTGAGCGTCTAGTAACTCCTCCATCCTCAGGTCAGATCTGCGCTGAGCCTCCCTGATCTCCTGCAACATCTCCATCAGGTCAGAAGGTGGGCGTGAAGGACCGGCCGCATGAGAAGGACCAGTCTCAGGTACAGGATCCGCCGCAGAAGAAGTACCAACTCCAGCCGCATGCGTAGGTGAAGGCGGTGGTATCGAGTCGACATCCATATACATACGATCGTCATCATCGACAGGATCCACATGAGCTCTAGCAGCGGCAGCAGCGGCCTCAGCGTCAGCCATCTCAATGCGAGTGTGAGGGCGTACCATCTCGTTCCTCTCCTCATCACTGACTTGGGCATCCCGCATGCCCATCTTGCAGATAGCCTCCCAATCTAGAGGCGACGAGAAGGTTTTCTCCAGAATCTTCTCATCTACTAAGTCAACCCCCAGGCGGGTCAGTAGAACAGTAATCATACGTCCATAGGGTAGATTACCCCTATGACCGGACAATGTAGCACTAATCATGGTCCGCATGATGATGTAGGGAAGGCAAACTGGCTGTCTGGTGCAGATACTATATATCAGAAACTGGGTCAGCTGAGAAACTCTCTCATAGTGCCCACTCTGCGGAATCAGATTATGCTGGATAATCTTACAGAAGACACGTGGAGCTGAACGCAGGTAACAAGCTCTTATCTGCCAGCGATCAGGTCGTAGAAGCTGATTGTCGATCTCTGCCCTCATCTCCATGGAAACAAACTGGGGCTCTCCAGGCGCACAATAAACCATGGGGCCATCGTAAGGAATGCCCAGTAGGTCGGCCAGTTGCCGATAGTCAAATGAGATATTCACCCCTTTGATGTAGCTGGTGATGCGCAACTCTTGACCCCTCTCGACATCATTGTAATTCCCCAGCACCTGGAGATTACAATAGAACTAGCGCACCAAATCTGAACATGTGCATGCGTCGTAAGTGATGACAGGGAGCCACCCCATGTCACCGAATGCTCTCTCTACGTTGAACAAGGCTAGCTCAGCCAAGTTCACCATACGACCACCCTCCACTTTCTTACGAGCATAGTCGGCATACTGTGCCTCGACTTCATTGGAGTGGAAGCGAAGCGGATCACGAACTCTGGGTACCTTGGTACGAGCCATGGTATCTGCAAATAAGAAAGAAAAAGGGAGACAAGGAGTTAATAGGATAAAAATCCAAAAGTTGACATTATAACGATGTAAATTGGCCAAAAGCCTCACTTTTCACCCGTACACGCGGGCAGGAGGACTTATGTAGGTTCCAACATATCCTACAACACTCACGCAGTAGGAATTTGGAACTAATGGAGTCCAATTTTAAGGAATTTCAAGAAATCAAAAAATTTCGACAAATTAGGGCAAAAAGAGCAAAAATCCAAGTTTTTCGATAACCAACCGATGAAACTCGAAAATTTTTGAGAGCTTTCATTCCTCGATACACCAATAACAAAAGCCCCCAATAAAAATCAAATTTTTACGGTTGAAAAAAGTTTAATTTGAAAAATACACGTTAAATGGGCAAAAACCTAGAAATGTAAACCTAAAAATAGTTAAAAATGAGAAAACATACCTGTAGAGATGATGTAGACGTCGAAACCCGGACTCAAACCGACCAAGAATAGTGGAGTGGCACTGTAGCAACTCAGAAGGGAGAGACGAGTCAAAACGGGAGGGAAATAATAAGAAAGGACCCAAAATCGGATCTTAAAAATCTGATTTTTGGTCTAAGGGTCGGACAATTCGATCAGAACCATCGACCCTCGGATCGACCCTCCCATCAACCCTCGGCTCTCGGGAATCTGACAGAAAACTAAGGGTTGGAACCGAGGGTCGGACACCCATCGACCCTCACATCGACCCTCAGCTCTCGGGAAGAACAGGTCATTCCCAGGGTCTGATACTAAGGGTCGGACATACCATCGACCTTCACCATCGACCCTGCATAGGAAAGACAGTAAATTGGTTATAAAATGAGTCAAAATTTAAAATTTTACATCGGTTAGCATGCCTACATGAAGTATAAATGACTTTCTCACCTTTTTGATGATTTTCAGGAACCACCAATATCAGAGAAAAATATGTCTGGACGAAGAGTGACCAGGCAGAGTCGGAATGCAGTTCCACCACCACCACTTGTGGAGGAGACCAATCAGGAAAATATGAATGTACCAGAGAACCCAGACCAGGAAAATCCTACCAACTTGCCACCTCCACCCCCGGAGTTAGCAACTGTGGTAATGAATTTGGCGCAACAACTACAACAGATGCAACATGCGCAGGCTCAAATGCAAGTTGCAATGGGAATCATGTTCCAAGCTGCTCATGTTACACCCATGCAGACGGGACAAGCCAGTGCAGCACCGGTGGGTAACCACCCAGCACCTCAAACACCTCAACAACCTGCTGCACAGATTCTAGTACCTGGTCCGGAAGCAGCTCAGGTTAATTATCAGTATCCACCACCTATGTTTGGGGCATACCCCCAAAATCAGTTGGATCACTCTCGACTGGTTGAGAGATTCTTGAAGATGAAGCCCAAAGAGTTTAATGGCAAACCATCTGATCCTTTATGGCCAGCACACTGGATAGACGAGATGGAGAGAAATTTTTTTATGATGACTATCATCGAAGAAGAAAAAGTACTATGTGCCACCTTCATGCTAAAGGGTGACGCACATCATTGGTGGAAATCTGCTAGGGCTTACTTATTGACCAAGCACACCCTATTGACTTGGGCTATATATAAAGAAGCTTTCTTTGAGAAGTATTTTCCACGAAGCTTCAGAGATTCTATGGAGAAGGAGTTCCTAAGTTTATATCAGGGACAGATGTCAGTGGATGCATATCAACAGCGTTATGAAGAGCTATTTTTCTTTGCACCACTTAGTATGCAGGAAGAAGACACAAAAACCCGTAGGTTTGTCACGGGACTGAGAGGAAGCATCAGAGAGCACGTTTTGGGCTTGGAAAAGAAGGTATACAATGAAGCTGTCCAAATTGCTCGAGTCATAGAATCGAGCCAGAAGGAGAGTTATTTCACACAGAACAGGGGTATAAAAAGGCCAGCTAGAAATTCATACAACGGAGGCAATAACAGGACATATAAGCCTTTCCGCCCTCAGAATTTTACTGCTGCAACCAAGACTATCCCAGTAGCTCAACCTCAGACAAAGCCAAATTCTGAAAGCCCGAAGTGTTATAACTGCAACCAACCGGGACATATGGCAAGGGAGTGCCCTAGGCCCAAGAAGCAGTTACATCAGGGACAGGTATATGCTGTTACATCCGAGGATGTTGCCGCATCACCCGATGTGGTCACAGGTATGACTGAAACCTTTTAAAGTTGTAATTACATTGTATGAGCATGTAGACTAAGTAGAATAAATCACAGGTATCGTACTGATAAATGGCGTACCCGCCAGAGTACTCTTTGACTCAGGAGCTACTCATTCCTTTATATCTGTGTCATTCGGAAAGAAGATAAATTTACCCATCAAAACATTAGATTACAAATTACTTGTACGGTCACCGATGGGGTTAGAAGTGGAATTAGAGAAAGGTTATGGACCATGTCCAGTTCTCATTGGCGAGAAAACCTTAGATGCAGTTTTGATCCAATTGGAGATGGCAGACTTTTACGTCATCTTGGGAATGGACTGGTTAGCTCGGCATTCTACGAACCTATTATGTGCCGAAAAGAAGCTAACATTTAAAGATAAAGAAGGAGCAGAATTTAGTTTTGCGGGAACCAAACTGCCCCGTAAACGCAAGCTCATACTCTCAGCACTAAAGGCTAAGAAGTGCCTTGAGAAGGGGGCAGTCGGGTATCTAGTATCAGTGGTTGACCTAACCAAGGAAGCACCACGAATGGAAGATATTGATGTCGTGCGGGACTATCCCGATGTATTTCCAGAGGAATTACCAAGATTACCACCCGACTGAGCCACAGAGTTTGTGATAGATCTTATACCCGGAGCCGCACCAGTATCAAAAGCACCTTACAGAATGGCTCCTACTGAACTGAAAGAACTGAAAGTGCAACTATAGGAACTGCTGGACAAGGGTTATATTCGACCCAGTATATCACCATGAGGAGCACCGGTATTATTCGTAAAGAAGAAGGACGGTAGCGTTCGATTATGCATCGACTATCGGGAGTTAAATAAACTGAAAATCAAGAATCAATATCCACTACCTCGGATCGATGACTTGTTCGATCAGTTGCAAGGAGCAAAGGTATTTTCTAAGATCGATCTTCGATCAGGCTATCATCAATTGAAGATTAAAGAGGGTGATATTCCTAAGACAGCTTTCAGGACCAGATATGGACATTTTGAGTTCTTGGTCATGTCTTTTGGATTAACAAACGCACTAGCAACTTTTATGGAGCTTATGAAACGGGTCTTTCACGATATGTTGGACACATCGGTCATAGTATTTATTGATGATATATTGGTATACTCCAAGGACGAAGAAACCCATATCAAGAACCTAAACGCCGCCCTACAGAGTTTAAGGAAAGAGAAGTTATATGCCAAATTTTCAAAGTGTGAGTTTTGTCTAAGTGAAGTCGCCTTCCTAGGCCATGTAGTATCCGCTGAAGGAATTAAAGTAGACCCCAGCAAGATCGAGGCTATTGTAAAGTGGGAAGCACCAAAGGGCGTTGCAGAAATTAAAAGTTTTCTGGGTCTCGCTGGTTATTATCGGAGATTTGTGGAAGACTATTCCCGGATTGTCGTACCTCTCATTAGTCTGACTAAGAAAGGTGAAAAGTTTGTGTGGACGGAGAAATATGAGAAGAGCTTCCAAACTTTGAAGACCAGATTGATATCCGCTCTGATTTTGACTATTCCCATTTTCGGACAGCCATTTACCCTATACACTGATGCATCAGGACTGGGATTAGGATGTGTGCTTATGCAAGGAGAACAAGTAATTGCTTATGCCTTGAGACAGTTGAAGATACATGAGAAAAATTACCCCACTCATGATTTGGAGTTAGCGGCAGTAGTACATGCTGTCAAGATATGGAGACATTACCTATACGGAGAGAAATTTCAGATTAAGTCAGACCATAAGAGTCTTACTTATTTATTTAATCAGAAGGAGTTGAATATGAGACAAAGAAGATGGCTGGAACTATTGAAAGACTATGATTGTGATATCCAGTATCATCCAGAAAAAGCGAACGTAGTAGCGGATGCGTTAAGCAGAAAGGCAATGACAAAATTGTAAGGAGAGGTTAGCACAACTGCAGCAATGTGTACTACCGGAATGATATTCAATCACGGCAATGAGCAATACGTGATAGACGCAATGGATGAATCAGCCAACCAAGGGTTCATTCATCTGTTTTCAAATATGTTCGTCGTTTTGAAGATTATACCAGATATAATGGATGAAGTGAAGACAGCTATTAAATCAGATCCTTATCTGAGAACAGTACAAGAAGATATCGAGAAAGGGAGGACTAATCCTGAGTTCACCCTGGACGAAGAGAAAGTACTGAAATACAAAGGAAGAAAATGTGTACCTGAAATAGAAAGTATGGACATTAGACACCGACTGATGAAAGAAGCCCATACCACCATCTATTCGATACATCCTGGAAGTACAAAGATGTATCATGATCTAAAGAAACTATATTGGTGGAGAGAAATGAAAGCAGATGTAGCCAAGTTCGTGTCTCAATGCCTAAATTGTCAGAAGGTAAAGGCTGAACGACAAAGACCCGCAGGACTGTTACAGCCATTACCAGAACCAGCATGGAAATGGGACTGCATCACTATGGACTTCGTCACGGGACTACCACTGACTCCTCGAGTAGTTGATGCAGTTTGGGTGATTGTAGATCGTCTGACAAAAACAGCTTGCTTCATACCTATACGACCTCAGTATACACTAGAAAGGTTAGCAAAGCTGTATGTGGATAATATCGTTCGATTACACGGTGTACCATAGAGCATTGTATCCGATAGAGATCCACGATTTACTTCCAAGTTTTGGGAAGGATTGCAAAAGGCTATGGGTACAACCTTGAAGTTCAGTACCACATTCCACCCACAGACAGACGGACAGTCAGAGCGTATAATTCAGATTCTAGAAGATATGCTACGAGCATGTGTAATTGATTTCAAAGGATCATGGGATGAAAAGTTACCATTGATCGAGTTCGCGTATAACAATAGCTATCAGACTACTATACAGATGTCACCTTAAGAAGCACTGTATGGCAGAAAGTGTCGAGCTCCTTTATTTCGGAATGAAGTTGGAGAACGTAGTATTGTTGGACCGGAATTTATTGAAGAGACTTGCCGAGTGGTCAACATTATCAAGGAAAGAGTGAGAACGGCTCAGAACCATCAGAAGCAATATGCAGATACTCGACGCAGAGATCTGGAGTTCGCTGTAGGTGATAAAGTATTTTTAAAGGTATCGCCTATGCGAGGATTGAAAAGGTTCGAACAGAAGGGGAAACTAAGTCCAAGATATGTCGGGCCAAATGAAATTCTAGCTAAGCGTGGTAAAGTGGCTTATCAGTTAGCACTACCACCATCTATGTCAAGTGTGCATGACGTATTTCACATTTCCCTATTGAAGAAGTACGTCAAGGATCCAACACATGTTTTGACAGTAGATTTGCTGGGATTGACTGATGATTTGACATTTGAAATAACACCAACAGAAATCACCAGCCGAAAGATTCAACGTCTACGCAACCGAGATATCTATTATGTTAAGGTCACATGGAAAAGTAGAGACATGGAAGAAATTACATGGGAAGAAGAAAATGCTATGCGGAAGTAATACCCTCACTTATTTGATTCAGAATGTACGTATAATTTCGAGGATGAAATTTTTATAAGTAGGGGGGAGTTGTAAGACCTGTGTCAATCTAACCCGGTCTTACCACCTTGAACCAGGTTTACCCATCATGGTCGAGTCAAAAGGACCAAGGGCGTAAAGGAGATCGAGATCCCAGGTATCAAATCGACCCAAAAACACTTAATTCAAGGGGAGGGTCGCATACCCAGCCAAGGAGGGTCGGACCCCTAAAAACAGAAAGTCAGACCCTCAGTTTTGAAGGGAGGGTCGGATAACTTAGAAACCTAGGGTCGACGGGATCATCGACCCTCCCATCGACCCTCAGTTGTCGTCGAAACTGAAATTAGGAAATTTCCTAGTTTTTCGATTAGGATTCTTTCCAAATCTCAAAGGGACTTATTTTAGGATGTTCCTACTCTATTTAAAGGACGTCCCTAAGCCTCTTTCACTCCTTTCACAACCCTAATTGAATTGAGAGAAAGAGAAGAGAAGGCAAAGAAGAAGAAGAAAAACAAGGAAGAGAATTTAGCCAAAAGAGAAGTGTTGTAGAGAATGAGTGTTCTTCTCAGGTATGGATACTAATTCCATGAGTATCTACAGACCATAGGATAGATATTGATGAGAGTGTGATCTCGAAGAAACCCAAACCATCAACCCATGGTTAGGTTTTCATAGAAAACCATGGGAGATTACATGAAAGCTATCTAGGTGGATTATTCATGGTTCTAGACCATGGAATGAATGTTGAATGGACTATAAGAGAAAGCCATAGGACCCCAAACACGAAGGATGGACTAAAAAGAGGGAAATTGACCAAAGTACATCGAGGGTCGCACAGAGGGTCGATGACCATCTGACCCTAGGTGATCTTGAGTATCGACCCTCAGTGTTCGGGAAGTTCAGATTTTGGGGAGGCTCGCACCCAGGGTCGATCCGGACTCCGACCCTACCTTCGACCCTCAGTTAACAGAATGATTTTTAAATTCTAAATAAATTCTAATTAAATTTTATCGACTTGTTAGGTCTTCTAGCAATATAATAACAATATAAAGGTGATTCTAATGCTTGGAAAAGTATCTATTAGCAAGCTAAGGTGAGGAAACAAAACTCTAAACTAATTGGTTAATAACAAACGGTTTTCTCTTTTCTTGAGTCCAATGCCATGCTTGATTCTATGCGAATATGTTTGTAATGTGCATACAACATGTCATCCAATATTTCTATTATTTGTTCATGCATATTTACTTTGCTGTTTATAACCTGATGATGATGATGATGATAGGAATAGGCATGTGATTGTATGTGTGTGGTTGGTGTACTTGATGCGAGCGAGTATCAGGGGAGGTGTGATGAGAATGTCAATAAACGTTAACCTTTGGTGGGTCTCAGCACTTTAGCTCTATCTCTAACTCAAGTCTTGTGCATTAGCATCGTCGTATCGCCATTACTTTAGCAGAACTATTATGTCGTAGAGTATCAGGGGAGGTGGTCTCGGTCCTTATAGTCTCTGACTCTACCGAGCGGCCTTAGCTCTATCTCTATGGACATTCTGAGGGATGCTGGGGTGAGGCCTTGGATACACTGTTTGGCATTAGGATTGGTTAGTTGTGAGCCCAGTTTGCAAGCCCTCGCCAACAGGGGTTTACGTGTTGGTATGGCACTATATAGCAATAAACGTTAACCTTTGTTATATAATGATAATGATTAGGGTGGATTGGGACGACGTTAAACGTTAACCTTCGGGCGGACTTCCACACCCTATGTATAGAGGTGGGGTATATAAACGTTAACCTTTGACCACCCAACCTTTCTATTGCGCATTGCAAACTATAAACCAGACCAAAGATATAAATTGATTGCATGCATATGTATTGTTGCATTGTTTTGTTTGCTCACTGAGCCATGATGTGTGCTCACCCCTCGACGTCGAATATTTTAGTTGATGATGCAGGTTATACCGTTGAAGACTATTTAAATGCTCGAGCGTACGGGAATGTAGCGGCAATGGAAGTGGAAGATGAAGTGGATACACATGACGTCACTTGCGAGTGCAACTCATGTGTATTCAATTAGATTTTGGTTTATTTATTTGGATTTATTTAAAGACATGTATTTGGTATTTAATTAATTATGTCTCAGTTGATACAGAATAATTTGTTATTTAAATTTTAATATCACATAGATTCTCAGTTCATGTTATTATATGACTTTCGCTATTGTGTATTTACTCTGATTATGACTGTAGATGTATGGGGTTTAGATAACACGGATATAGCCTATTCGAGATCCTGGTTGAACCGTTGGTTTGCTAGCGGTTCATCACACCATTCTAAATAGTGCAGAATTGGGGTGTGACACCGGAGACCACAGTGCCACTTCCTCCCCTTGATACCCTACCCACACCAAGCATGCTAAGACAGAACGATACGAAAGGTGCTAGTGTGAGGAATGATCCCAGACCTCCAGTCCTTCCCATTCCACACACCAATGAAAACAATCACATGCCTAACAGTTACATCCTAGCATAGCGTGTATGCATGAACAATAATAATAACTGAGAGTAAATGATGACATGCGAGTATGCACAAACATCATACCATAGAATCATGGTTATTAGTAACGATTTACTGTTTATTAAATTATTAGGGTTAAGGTCCGATTCCCTTACCTGACGCTTCATTGATATCTTGCTCCGCGTCACAAGGTCCTACACGATATTAGGGTTTAGTTTGAATAGTTCTCTTAGGGTTTACGTTGGTCGAAAAACCAACGGGATTACAAACACTCCTCACAGAGCATACCAGTCGCAGTACCGGTCGTGGCACTGTAGGGAAACCTGCGATCGATATGGTCGACCGGTCCCCACAGACCGTTCCCCGAGAGGTACCGGTCACAGTACAGGTCGCATAGGGTGCGACCGGTATGTCTCTGGGAGACCATACATCTGGTTTTCGCCTTCCGTCGGTCACCCCTTATTGATTCTAGGGTTTCTCCTATTCATTCTAGGTCTGAGCACTGAGTTAGAGTTGTTTCCAACTCCATTCAAGTCCTAGTTTCGATGATTTTCAACCTAGAACTTGAATCTAGGGTTTACCGACTAGATTAGGGTTTGTCGGCAAAACAGGGTTTAGTTCATAGAGGAAGGTTTAAGCACTTACCGTTGACTTGCGGTAATGTGTTCTTCGTCAAACGACAATGGCGGCTCTTCCCTCTTCTTCCTAGCTTCTTTTCCTTCTTCAATCTCTTTCTCCTCTCTAGGGTTTGTGAGGATCAATGAAAGGAATTTTAAGAGGTTTAGAAGTCCTTATATAGGCTAGGATTAGTTTTAGAAAGCCTCCTAACATTAGAAAAGTCCTTTGGTTTGAAATTTGGAATGTGGGACCTACAGAGATCCTTTTCCAGATCCAAGTCTGAGCAGGCCATACCGGTAGACCATCGACCGGTACCATCGACCGATATCCAACTTTTCATACCTGAATTGGTCCGATTGGTCCGATTTCATACCTGGTTGTCCTTCACTCGTCCCGTCTGGGCCGGTGATGATTGGAAGACCTGTTACGACATGAAACAAGGTTTAGATAGGATTCATGGAGTGCGGGTCTTACAACTCCCCCACCCTTAAAAGAAATTTCGTCCCCAAAATTTGCATGTAGGTTTCACAACTCCCCCACCCTTAAAATAAATCTCGACCTCGAAATTTGATCGTACCTTGGTCGTCAAAAAGGTTAGGGTATTCCTTTCTCATTGCGTTCTCTTCCTCCCAAGTAATTTCTTCCACATCTTAGCTTTTCCAATGCACTTTCACATAGTGGATATCCTTGCTTCGGAGATGTTGTACTTTTCATCTTGTGAGCATCACAGGTACAACTTCAAACGTCAAGTCCTCTGTCAAGTCTGGTGGGTTTGCTGTCAAGATGAGCGATGGATCCCTGATGTACTTCTTCAATAAAGAAACATGGAGCACATCATGAACGCTTAACATGGATGGTGGTAGAGCCAGTTGATATGCCACATTACCACGTATGGTCAAAATTTTGTATGGACCCATATACCTGGGGCATAGCTTCCCCTTCTTACCAAACCATTTTAGACCTCGCACAGGTGATATCTTCAAGAACACTTTATCACCCACTGCAAACTCCAGATCTCGACGTCGATTATCTGCATAGTTCTTTTGTCGAACTTGAGTTGTCTTCACTCTTTCCTTGATTTGATCAATCACTCGACAAGTTTCTTCGACGAACTCCGGTCCTACATTCTTTCTTTCTCCCACCTCATTCCATAACAGAGGTGTACGACATTTCTTCCCATAAAGTGCCTCATACGGAGCCATTTGGATCGTAGCCTAGAAACTATTATTATAAGCAAACTCAATAAGCAATAGCTTCTCGTCCCAAGCTCCTTTGAAATCTAGGGCACATGCTTGGAGCATATCTTCTAAAATTTGAATAGTTCTTTCTGATTGCCCGTCCGTCTAAGGGTGAAAAGCTGTACTAAACTTCAACTTGGTTCCCAAAGCTTTCTGTAATCCTTCCCAGAACTTTGATGTAAAACGAAAATCTTTGTCAGATACTATACTTTCTAGGATGCCATGAAGTCTGACTATATTATCCACTTATAGCTTGGCTAGCTTCTCCATGGTATACGGAGGTCTGATAGCGATGAATCGAACTGTCTTGGTAAGTCGATCGACTATAACCCATACTGCATCCACCGACCTTGGTGTCAAGGGTAGGCCAGTGACGAAATCCATTGTGATACAATCCCACTTCCATGCTGGCTCAGGTAGTGGTTGTAGCAAACCTGTGGGTCTCTGCCTTTCAGCTTTAACTTACTGGCAATTCAGACATTGGAAAACGAATCGAGCTATATCCGCTTTCATACCCCTCCACCAGTATAATCTTTTTAAATCATGGTACATCTTGGTGCTTCCTGGATGTACCGAATATGGGATGTAATGAGCTTCTGTCATAACTCTATCTCTGATATTTGAGTTCTCACTCTTAGGTATACATAATCGTCCACGATACCTGAGTACCTTGTCTGAATCCAAGGTAAAGTCAGGATTGCTTTTACCCTTCTCTAGATCTTCTTGCACAGTCTTGAGGTGTGGATCCTGTAGGATTGCTACTTTGACCTCATCTATTAGATCCGATGAGATTTTCAAGGCTGCAAATATCATTGTAAACTTATGAATTAAGCCCTGTTCTACTGGATCTCCTACAGTCTCTAATATAAACTCTTCATCATTCTCTATTGAGCTTGAGGCTGCACAAAATGCAGCATTTGTACTAGGTCCTGCCTCAGGTTTCAATGCCCACTTTCTGCTTAAGGCATCAGCCACAACATTTGCCTTACCCGGATGGTACTGGATGTCACAATCATAATCTTTTAATAATTCCAGCCATCTCCTCTGTCTCATATTCAGGTCCTTCTGAATGAAAAGGTAAGTTATGCTTTTGTGGTCCGACTTAATCTGAAACTTTTCACTGTAAAGATAGTGTCTCCAAGTCTTGATTGCGTGAATAACTGCTACTAATTCCAGATCATGTGTAGGATAGTTCTTTTCATGCTCTTTCAACTGTCTTGATGCGTAGGCAATCACCTGTTCTCCTTGCATTAACACACATCCAAGACCTAACCCTGAGGCATCCGTATATAAAGTGAACGGAAAGCCTGGTGCTGGGATGGTCAAGATAGGTGCAGAGACTAGTCTTGACTTTAAGGTCTGAAAGCACTTTTCACACTCATCCGTCCATATGAACTTTTCCCCTTTCTTGGTTAGTCTGATAAGTGGAACGGCGATCCTTGAGTAGTCTTCCACGAATCTTCTATAGTAACCAGCCAATCCAAGGAAACTACGAATCTCCATAACTGATTTCGGTACATCCCATCCTACTATAGCTACGATCTTGCTTGGATCTACCTTGATACCGTCTACAGATACTACGTGACCCAAGAAGGCCACTTCCTTCAGCCAAAATTTACACTTCTTGAACTTGGCGTAAAGCTTCTCTCTTCTCAGCCATTGTAGGGCTGCTCTCAAATGTGTTGCATGAGTCTCCCTTTCTTGTGAGTAGACTAATATGTCATCAATGAATACGATGACCGAAGTGTCCAACATGTCATGAAACACTCGGTTCATCAGTTCCATGAACGACGCTGGAGCGTTAGTCAACCCGAACGACATTACAAGGAACTCATAATGTCCATACCTTGTCCTGAAAGCAGTCTTCGGAATATCTGCGGCCTTGATCTTCAATTGGTGACACCCTGATCTAAGATCAATCTTCAAGAAAACATTTGCACCCAGCAACTGATCGAACAGATCATCGATCCTAGGCAAAGGATATCGATTCTTGATGGTTAACTTGTTCAGCTCTCGGTAGTCAATATATAGCTCTACACTACCGTCCTTCTTCTTAACGAACAATACAGGTGCTCCCCATGGCGATATGCTTGGTCGTATAAAACCCTTATCTAGTAGTTCTTGTAATTGGGTCTTCAACTCCTTTAATTCGGTAGGGGCCATCCTGTACGGTGCCTTAGACACCGACACCGACCCTGGCATGAGGTCTATTACGAACTCTGTAGCCCTGTCTGGAGGTAGACCTGGTAAATCTTCTGGAAATATATCTGAAAACTCTCATACCACGTCTAGATCTTCCATCTTTGGCACCTCAGCAGTTATGTCGACCACAGACACTAAGTACCCCACTCCTCCCTTCTCTAAGCATCTCTTAGCTTTTAGGGCGGAGAGGATCAGCTTCTGCTTCCTAGGTAACTTGGTCCTAGTGAAGCTAAACTCTTTTTCCTTCTCATATTTAAGCACAAGTTTCCTTTCACCACATAATAAGCTAGCTGAATGATGGCCTAGCCAATCCATTCCCAAGATGACATCAAAGTCTGCCATCTCGAGTTGAACCAGATTTGCTTCTAGATTTTGGCCCTCAATACTAACTGTACATGGCCCATAGTATTCATTCAACGCCACTTCGACTCCCAGTGGAGAGCGGACTATCAAGCTTGGGTCAAACACTTGACAGGTAATTCCATTCGCTTTCCCAAAAGAAATAGAAACGAAGGAGTGCATGGCCCCAGAGTCAAAGAGTACTCTGGCAGGTACACCAGCTATATTTACAGTCCCTGAAATTTAATTATCCCTTAGTTCTACATGTTCAAACACAACAACAGTAAGCCAAATAGGAAGGGATAAAATCATACCAGTAACCAGATCCGGTGATGCAGCTGCCTCTTCAGTGGTGACAGCGAATATCTTTCCTTGTTGTGGCAGTTGCTTCTTGGGTAGAGTACAGGTCTTTGCATAATGACCCAATTGCTACAGTTGAAACATTTGACATTTGGGTTATCTCCAGCATATTGTGACGGTGGTGGTGCAATAGTGTTCCTTGCAGGCACCACAGCAGACTGAGCCCTGTATGGGCAGAATGGTCTAGTATTGCCTCCACCTGAAGTCTCAGTAGCAGGCCTCTTCAGTCCCCTGTTTTGAGCAAAGAAGCTGCCTCTTTGGCTGGATTCAATTACCCTGGCAATCTACACAGCCTCATTATATATCTTCTTCTCCAAACCCAAGACATGCTCTTGGATACTTCCTCGCAATCCCCTGGTAAACCTACGGGTCTTGGTTTCTTCTTCTTGCATGCTTGCCGGAGCTTAGAAGAATAGCTCTTCATATCTCTGCTGGTAAGCATCAACAGTCGACTGAGATTGTTACAGGTTCAAGAATTCCTTCTCCATTTGATCACAGAAGCTCTTCGGAATGTACTTGTCAAAGAAGGCTCCCTTGAATATTGCCCAATTGATCTGAGTGTGCTTTACCTCTAAGTATGTCCGGGTAGAATTCCACCAGGCATTTGCATCTTCCTTAATCATGTGCGTAGCAAAAAACACCTTCTCATCCTCCATACAAGTCATTAGACGGAAGTTCTTCTCTATTTCAGCAACCCACTGTGCAGGCCACAGTGGTTTCCCTGGTTTCCCTGTGAAAGTAGGGGGTTTCAGTTTCAAGAACCTATCCATCGCTCGGCTTAGGTCATTCTGCCCCTGTGCATTCATTCCATACCATGGTGGTGGGTACGGATAGATCCCTTGATAGGCAGATGACATTGGAAATTGGTGTGGTGGTTGTAGATTCTGTCCTTGGCCCATCGGCCCTATACTACCATCCATTGGCAGTGTGGTGTCATTTCTCCCAGACTCAGGCGTATCTTCTATAGGGATATATCCTGGTGGCCTGAACATCTTCAACATCTCATTCAAGAACACCTTCTGTTGAGCTTCCATCTGATAAACTAGATTCGTCACAATTTTCTCGGAGTTAGTGTGAGGAGGGCCTAGCAAATTTGTTGGTGCTCCGGGAATCTACCCTTCCCCACCCTCTAGGTTCAGGTTTTGTTCATCCATAAGTCCAGTTTCCACATTGTCCTCGGCTTGGCGCACCCTAGAGTGGTGACGCTTTCGTGAGCCTCTACGACCGTTTCCACCTACCATCTCAGATTATTTTTTCCTGCTTGGATCTGAGAAGAAGACATAACACATAAGGTACAATCGAATAGTTATAATAGTGTTAATCTTTAACAAGTGCAAGGCAAAACTCGTAAGGAAACTTAAATCGAAATTTTACAAATTTTTCCCAAAATTTTTTGAGTTTCCATTAGTTGTCCGGTCGCAACATACCAGTCGTGGAACTGTATATGGTAGTGCGACCGGTATGTCCAGGCGGACAAACTCTCAGGGTTCCCGAGGGGTACCGGTCGATGTATCGGTCGCTACCCTGTAGGGTATGGCACGACCAGTATAGTCGACCAGTCAGAATTTTCTCCTGACCGACAGGTACCGGTCGACTTTACTAGGGGGTACTGATTGACCGGTATGGGAAAAACCGTCGACCGGTATGCCCAGAATGCTCTTTAAAATCGAGAAAAGTGAGATTTTGCTCACTTTTCCTTTCTTCTTCCTCTCCGGTGGCGATTCCTCTCTGGCTCTGTGAGTTGCTACAGTCTGATCGGTGGTCTTAGAAGCTATTTTCTTCCGATCCAGACCTAGAACATCGCCTCCAAGTAAGTTCCTTCCTTCCATTTATCATTTTTACATCATTTCTCCATGGTTTCAAGCCCAAAAACTAGGTTTTTCTTAGTTTAGGAGATTCTAACCGTAGGAACTCTTTTCCTTCGGCTTAGAAAGGGTTTAAGGACCTCTATGAGCAAAAGCCCTCAACCAATTTGAGGTTCCACCGAATGGTTTTCAAAAAAAATCAAATTTTTAGGTTTTTGACCTAGGTTTTGATAAAAATTGAATTTTTCTTGTAATTTTCCAAATTCCTTGATTGTTTGATGGATGTTTGGTTTCCATGAGGTGTTTGAGGGTTACGTAAGTCCTCCTCCCCAGATTTTGGGTGAGTTCGAGGCTTTTGCTTACATTAATGTCGTTATGCTATCGAAATTTTGAAAATTCTAACCAATTTATCATTATTTTGTCTTTGTTTGTAGCTCCAAATGTCTCAACGCAGAGGTGCGGGTAAACGTTCATTCGGTATTGGCATATACCGTCCGCATCCTCCGGTTCCATAGCTTGATGAATGGTGGTTTCGTTCCGAGGCGACGCAAGCCTATTTTCCTTGGTTTGATGAGAAGAACATTGAGTCAGGGCGACGGGTGAACCTGGAGCAGCTGCAGTGGTTTGACATTGAAGCAGCTTTTGGTAGACTTGGGTGGTTTCCCGTCATCACGTACACTGTGACCACTCACCCCAACCTAGTCAAATATTTCTATGCCAACTTGGAGATAGAGGGAAATGTCAATGACTTCAGCCAAGGTAGGGAACTCCGCCTTATCAGTCTCTTCAAGGGTGTCCCTATTTCTTTCAACACACACCAGCTTGCCGATCTTCTGGGGATCCCAAATGATGGGGACTTGGTCTATTGCACCCCTAAGATGAAGGGCTTTCTCATTGATGATCTGCGCCAGGAGATTTCGGAGCAGATACTTAACCCTGGAGCGCCTATGAAAGCCGTTAACTTGAGGCCTGTTCCCCGGGTATATTTTTGCATCATCCAGCACGACATCGTTCCCCAGAGCGGCCACTACAGTGAGTTATCTCAGCTCACTCGGTACTTGACCTATTGCGTCTGCACCAGGGAGTGGGTCTGTCTCCCCTACATCATTATCAAGACCATGCGTCAGGCTACTTTGCCTGATCAGACCAATAACCTTCTATATGGCCGACTCATTACTACTCTTCTGCAGCGATTCCGGGTGGACATGAGAGGTGATACTGGGATGCCATCATTTGGATGAAGATGGACAATCTTCCCATCAATGATGAGGAGTTAGAGGCCCGTCTTCGTCCACTCAGGAGGGTAGCAGCAGCAGCCGCAGCCAATGCGGCTCATGCAGAAGAGGCAGGGGATGATGATGAGGGTGACGATGATCAGATGGAGGATCTTTCAGCACCAGCACCACAGCCCATGCATGCAGTGGGACCATCTCAGCCTCCTCCCAATACCGTGACGGATATGTTCACGGAGATCCGAGATGCCTAGCGGGAGATGAGCCGTGACCTAGGGCGCCTTACTCGCAGCCTCAGAGTCACACAGGAGCAGGTGCACTGGCTCAGGGTAGCCTACGAGCGTGATTATGACATCGCTGACCTTATTCCTACTATACCCCCAACCCCATGATAGACCTCTTATTTTCCTCTCTCTCTCGGCATGGTTTATATAACAGGGTAACTGTCTGGCTTGTGGACTGTACCCTGTAGCACAATTAACTATCACTTTATGGATATAATTTTTTTTTTCTTGTTATGAAATTTATGATCGTTATACTTGTCACTACGATTTTCCTTTCTAGAGCATGCTTATTAATTCCACCTTTAGTATAGTACATTATGCTCTTTCATATTTAGTCTCAGGCATCAAACAACTGCTTAGAGTGTGTTCTTATTAAAGGCTTTAAATTCTTCCTATCTCAATTCATCGACTCAGTTAAGTGCAAATATGGTCTGTTGGACAAAGCCTAAGAGCTCTAATACCAAATTGTCACACCCCAATTCCGACTGAACCAAAAGTGTGAGTGAACCGTCACTGAACCAACGGCTCACACCAGGATCTCAATAAGACCGTGTCCACTCATACAAACCATTGCACATAACCATAATCAGAATAATCTAAAATACAGCGAAAGTCTTAAACAAAATAAACTGAGTGATCTATTGATAAATTTAAATAAATATCCAGTTATTCAAATACCAAAACATAATTAAATATCCTTACATAAATTGTATCCTCAACCAAAAATAACTAAAATCAATTAAATCAAATCCTAGAAGTACACGCAGAAAGGACACTCGCATGAAGCATCATGCTCGTCCTCTCCTGCTTGCACGTCCAAAGCAGCCACGCCCCTATACATTGGAGCGTCCACGTAATCCTCCACCGTATAACCTGCATCAACATCTAAAAACATGTATATATACAAGGGTGAGCTCACAACTTAGCTCAGTAAGACAATCAGACAATGCAACAAACATATGCATGAGTAACATTCACATCATGGTCTGGTTTTAAGTTTGCAATGTGCTATAGAAAGGATTGGCGGCCACCGCACCTCTATATACGAGTGTGTGAAGCCGCCCAATGGATCAAACACCACTATCATCCCACATGCATCCTATCATGGAATAGAGATAGAGCTAAGGTGTCTGGATTAAACACCGCCAACACCTCCCCTGATACTCTACCCATACCAACACGTAAGCCCCTATTGGCGAGGGCTTGCAAACTGGGCTCGCAACTAACCAATCCTATATGTCATCACAATAGGCCCTATCTCAACACAGCTCCCTACGGCATAGAGATAGAGCTAGAGTCTAGTGGCCAGGCTGGAGACCACAGTGCCACTTCCTCCCCCTGATACCCTACCCGCACCAAGCATGCTAAGACAGAACGATACGAAAGGTGCTAGTGTGAGGAATGATCCCAGACCTCCAGTCCTTCCCATTCTACACACCAACGAAAACAATCACATGCCTAACAGTCACATCCTAGCATAGCGAGTATGCATGAACAATAATAATAACTGAAAGTAAAAGATGAGATGCGAGTATGCACAAACATCATACCATAGAATCATGGTTATTAGCAACGATTTACTGTTTATTAAATTATTAGGGTTTAGGTCCGATTCCCTTACCTGACGCTTGATTGATATCTTGCTCCGCGTCACTAGGTCCAAATTTGCTATCACAAGGTCCTACACGATATTAGGGTTTAGTTAGAATAGTTCTCTTAGGGTTTACGTTGGTTGAAAAACCAACGGGATTACAAACACTCCTCACAGAGCATACCGGTAGCCGTATCGGTCGCGGCACTGTAGGGAAACCTTCGACCGGCATGGTCGACCGGTCCCCACAGACCGGTCCCCGAGAAGTACCGGTAGCAGTACCGGTCGCATAGGGTGCGACCAGTATGCTCGACCAGTATGTCTCCGGGAGACCATACATCTGGTTTTCGCCTTCCGTCGGTCACCCCTTATTGATTCTAGGGTTTTTCCTATTCATTCTAGGTCTAAGCACTGAGTTAGAGTTGTTTCCAACTCCATTCAAGTCCTAGTTTTGATGATTTTCAACCTAGAACTTGAATCTAAGGTTTACCGACTAGATTAGGGTTTGTCGGCAAAATAGGGTTTAGATCAATACCTTGCTTTGCATGGTATCGATCCAATCATAACTAACCATCCTAGAATACTTAATGTAAAGGAAGGTTTAAGCACTTACCGTTGACTTGTGGTAATGTGTTCTTCGTTGAACGGCAATGGCGGCTCTTCCCTCTTCTTCCTAGCTTCTTCTTCTTCTTCAATCTCTTTCTCCTGTCTAGGGTTTGTGAGGATCAATGAAAAGGATTTTAGGAGGTTTAGAGGTCCTTATATAGGCTAGGATTAGGTTTAGGAAGCCTCTTAACATTAGGAAAGTCCTTCGATTTGAAATTTAAAAAGTGGGACCCGCAGAGATCCTTTTCTGGATCTAAGTCTGCACAGGCCATACCGATCGACCATCAACCAGTACCATAGACTGATACCATCGACTAGTATCCAACTTTTCATACCTAAATTGGTCTGATTGGTTCGATTTCATACCTGGTTGTCATTCGCTCGTCCCGTCTGGTCCGGTGATAATTGGAAGACCTGTTACGACATGAAACAAGGTTTAGATGGGGTTCATGGACTGCGGGTCTTACAGAATCCCAAATTCGGATCCACACCTTAGTCTACTCGAACTTTTCATAGATCCACTAGGATGTCCATCCACATTTTGATCCAAATAAGGTTATCCACATTCCAACCCAGAAAAGGTTATCCACATTTTTTACCCAAATAGGGTTATCCATATTTTGATCCAAAAAGGGTTATCCATTCTTAGATCCACTAGGACTATGTATCAGTTCGCATGGACTATCCAGATCCTAACCCATAGGGTTTCTTAGCCTTTTAAGCATTAACTTCAACTTGAACAATGAACTTAATCATGCACAAGCATAAATTACAGCCATAATCTTTAATCATACCTGAACTACGATGATGAACCTGATTTTCAGAATAATTCCGTGATACATAGGCAATCTGATGGATACAGATTCGGTTCAATGATATCAAACCACTTGGTTTGGTTCGGTTTAATAGATAGAGTCTAGCATAGGAAAGGTATAGGAGATCGATTTCGATGGGGCGGTTTGGGTTCCTAACCCCTTCTCAAAACCGTAACCTGACGCTTACCCAATCTCTGATGAACCAAAATCCCAATCTAAAGGTCATGAGTCAATCAAAGTTTTACCTTAGGGTGAGATTTCACATTTCTAAGGTCCTAGACCTTAATCTAGGTGGCAACTTCCAAACAAATTACGATCTTTGTCCTCACAGTATGTACTTTCAATTATTGCATTAGTAAATTGTGTGCATAAGCTGAATTATAGTAATTACTGTAGGTACTGTAAACATTGCGGGAGTTCCAACGAAGGTACTCTTCAACTCGGGAGCTACCCATTCCTTTGTGTCTCCATCTTTTGGAGAAAGGATTGAAGGTGTCACAAAGCCCCTCAAGGAATTATTGGTTGTCCGATCGCCTCTTGGTATGGAAGTGATTCTTAATGAATAGCAAGGACCATGCCCAGTCTTTATAGATGGCAAAAGTCTGGATGCAAACCTAATTCAACCAGACATGTCAGACTTCGACGTGATTTTGGGTATGGACTAGTTATCCTTACACAAGGCAAGTCTTCCATGTGCGGAAAAGAAGTTGTTGTTCGATGAAGCTGATGGGAAGATGTTTGAATTCATAGGGGACAAGAAGCCCAAGAAAATGAAACTATTCCTCTTTGCACTTAAAGCAGTTAAGTGCTTACAAAAGGGTGGAGTAGGATTTCTGGCATAGCAGATAAACCTTGGTTAGAACATCTAGAAGTGGTAAAGGAGTTCACTAATGTTTTTCCTAAAGATCTACCAGGGTTATTGCCAAATCAAGCAATGAAATTTGTGATAGATCTACTACCAGTATTAGCACCGATATCCAAGGCTTTGTATCAAATGGCACCTACTGAGTTGAAGGAACATAGAATAGTAGAGGATCCAGCATGCAGAACACGGTGATTATTAGAAATTCATGAATTAGAAATGTTGTAATATATTCTTTCCCATAACTTCTCATACCAAACCTGTCACACCCCAATTCTGAACCAACTAGAATGGTGTGATGAACCGTCTATGATCCAACGGTTCAACCAAGATCTCGAATAGGCCGTGTCCCTTTTCTTAAACCATATACATCCACAACCATAATCAGAGTAAATAAACAATAGCGGAAGTCTTTAATAATAATGAATTGAGTATCTAACAGTGATATCATAAATAAGTATCCAATTATCTCCAAAAGACTAAGACATAAAATAAAATAAATTAATCAATTACATCTTTTAAATAATCCAATAAATAATCTAATCAAAGATGCATGAGTTGCACTCGCACGACGAATCATGCGACTCCGTCATAGCTTCTGCATCCATCGCCGCAACATGCTCGTACATGGGAGCATTCACATAATCTTCTACAGTAGGACCTGCATCATCAACTAAAATATTCGACGTCGAAAGGGTGAACACACATCATGGCTCAGTGAGCAAACAAAACAATGCAACAAACATATGCATGCATTCAATTAATATCTTTGGTCTGGTTCATAAGTTTGCAATGTGCAATAAAAAGGATAGGTAGCCACCGCACCTCTATACACGAGTGTGTGAAACCGCCCAATGGATCAAACACCATTGCCGTCCCACATGCACCCATCATGGAATAGAGATAGAACTAAAGTGCCCGGATCAAACACCGCATAACACTTCCCCTGATGCCCTACCCATACCAACATGTAAGCCCCTATTGGCGAGGGCTTGCAAACTGGGCTCGCAACTAACCAATCCTAATGTCAAACAGTGTATCCAAGGCCTCACCCCAACATCCCTCAATACGTCCATAGAGATAGAACTAAGGCCCCCAGGCAGAGTTAGAGACTACACGGTCTGAGACCACCTCCCCTGATGTCCTACGACGTAATAGTTCTGCTAAGGTAATGGCGATACGAGGATGTGAGTGGACAAGACTTGAGTAGAGATAGAGTTAGAGTCTGGTGACCAGGATGAATCACAGTGTCACGTCCTCCCCCAGATGCTCCACTCGCATCATGCACACTAACCACACACATACATTCACATGTCTATTCCTAGCATCATCATCACCATCATGTTATAAATAAACTGGATTAAATATGCATGAACAGTAATAACTGGAATATTGGATGACATGTGAAATGCACAATACAAGCATACAAGCATAGAATCATTCATGGTATTGAACTCAATAAATAAAAATAGTTTATTATTAGTCAATTAATTTAGGTCTTGTTCCCACACCTTTGATCGATAATAGATCCTCGTTCAAGCTTTGTAATTCACTCTTAGACCACTTGGAAACCTAATAAATTTGTAGATTTTAAATTAGAATTAATTCCCATGAGTTTTGACTAACAGAAACTGAGGGGTCGCAGGTGTGACAACACATGTGGTCTCAGTTTCTGTGACCATAGGGTATGTGGTCGCAGGGTGTGGTCGCATATCCTGCGACCACACCCTCCCTGGAAACTTTCTGAGGGCATGTGGTCGGACATGTGTGTCTCGTGTAGTCGCACATCATGCGACCACAAGTGTGATGGTCGACCTTTCACTCTCGACTCCTTTCCTTCATGTTTGGATTCCTTGGCTTATCATCATGGTCTTTCCTATGATTGTTCTATGGCTCAGAACTAGTATTTTATACTCAATCCATTGTCCACATAATTTTCTCCATGGATTATCTTGGAATTTATCCATGGATGGATGATTTGGGTTTCTCCTAATCCTATCTTCTTCATGAACTATTCTAGGCTCTCAATTTAACATGGGAAATATGTTCAGACCTTAAGCCTGCTGAAGATTCAGAGTTTTCTCTGAATTTTTGTCCTTCTTAGTCTTCCTCTTCAATTTTCCTTCTCTTCCTTTTCTTCTCTTTTTCTCACTTTCAGTTTGAGTTCTAAAAGAGTGAAAGAGGCTAAGGGACATCCTACTTATAGAGGAAAACCCTCCATAATATGCCCTAATGAGTATAGGAAAGGACCCCTTTCGGATTAGGAAGGTTTCCTAATTTCGGTTTTTGACTGGATTCGTGTGGTCGGAGGTGGTGTCACAGAATCCATCGACCACACCTTTTGAAAAGTGTGACCACACGACCAAAATTTGTGTAGTTGCACTATTTTGAGGTGTGGCCGGTCACACCTGTTTGGGTATGCGACCACGCACTCATAATTGACTATTTTTGGGTTGATTTCATACCTGGTCTTGTGGTTTCTTCACGTACTTGGTCCACTTGGCTCGACCATGATAGGAAGACCTGATACAAGGTGGTAAGACCGGTTAGTTTGATACGGGTCTTACAACTCCCCCCCTCTTATTAGAAATTTCGTCCTCAAAATTTACACATACCTTTCGAGTCGAATAGGTGAGGATATTGCTTTCGCATAGCATTCTCTTATTCCCATGTGATCTCTTCTATATCTTGGCTTCTCCAAGTAACCTTAACATAATAAATGTCACAATTGCGTAGACGTTGAACCTTTCGGTTGGTGATTTCAGTTGGTGCTATCTCAAATGTCAAATCATCAGTTAGACCCGGTGGATCTGCTGTTATAACGTGTTGGATCTCTGGCGTACTTCTTTAGTAATGAGATATGAAATACATCATGCACACTTGACATAGATGGGGGTAGTGCTAACTGATACGCCATTTTTTCACGTTTAGCTAGAATCTCATATGGCCCGACATATCTTGGACTTAGCTTCCCTTTCTGTCCGAATCGTTTTAAGCCTCGCATAGGTGACACTTTCAAGAATACCTTATCACCTACAACGAATTCAAGGTCTCAACGTTGAGTATCTGTATATTGTTTCTGATGATTCTGAGCTGTTCTAACTCTTTCCTTGATAATGTCGACTACTCGACAAGTCTCTTCAACAAATTTTGGTCCAACGATACTCCGTTCACCAACTTCATTCCAAAACAAAGGAGTTCGACACTTTCTACCATACAGTGCTTCATAGGGTGACATCTGTATAGTAGCCTGATAACTGTTCTTATAGGCGAACTCGATCAATGGTAGTTTTTCATCCCATGATCCCTTGAAATCAATAACATTGGCTCGAAGCATGTCTTCTAAAATCTGAATGGTACGCTCCGACTATCCGTCTATCTAAGGATGGAATGCAATACTGAATTTCAGCATTGTACCCATAGCCTTTTGTAATCCTTCCCAAAACTTTGAGGTAAAGTGTGGGTCTCTATCGGACACAATGCTTTCAGGTACACCATGCAATCTGACAATATTATCCACATATATCTTGGCTAACCTCTCTAGGGTATACTGTGGTCGTATAACTATGAAGCAAGCTATTTTAGTCAGACGATCTACAATCACCCAGACCGTGTCAACTACTCGGGGAGTCAATGGTAACCCGGTGACGAAGTCCATAGTGATGCAATCTCATTTTCATGCTGGTTCTGGCAGTGGCTGCAACAATCCTGTAGATCTTTGCCTTTCATCCTTTACCCTCTGACAATTTAGGCATTGAGACACAAATTTAGCTACATCTGCTTTCATTCCTCTCCACCAATATAGTTTCTTTAGATCATGGTACATCTTCATACTTCCAGGATGTACCGAATAAGCAGTGGTATGAGCTTCCTTCATTAGTCTGTGTCTAATATCTAAGTTTTCATTTTCAGGAACACACACTCTTCCTTTATATTTTAGTACCTTTTCAACGTCCAAGGTGAACTCAGGAATAGTCCTACCTTTTTCGATGTCTTCTTGTACCGTTCTCAGATAAGGGTCTGATCTAATAGCGGACTTCACTTCATCTAATATATCAAGTACAATCTTCAATGTTGCGAACATATTTGAAAACCGATGAATAAACCCTTGGTTGGTTGATCCACCCGATGCATCTATCACAAACTGCTCATTACCATGATGGAATAATACTTTTCTTGTAACACACATTGCCACAGTCGTGTTAACCTCTCATTGGGATTTTATCACTGCTTTTCTGCTTAGCGCATCAGCAACTACATTAGCCTTTCCTGGATGATACTGGATATCGCAATCATAATCCTTTAATAGTTTCAACCATATTCTTTGTCTCATGTTCAACTCCTTCTAAGTGAGACTCTTATGATCTGATTTAATCTAAAATTTCTCTCCATATAGATAATGTCTCCATATCTTGACAGCATGTACTACTGCTGCTAATTCCAAGTCATGAGTGGGATAGTTCTTCTCATGTGTCTTCAGTTGTCTTGAGGCATACGCAACTACTTGTTCTCCTTGCATAAGCACACATCCTAAACCCAACCCAGACGCATCAGTGTACAAGGTAAATGGTTGTCCTGGAATAGGAATAGTCAAGATGGGAGCAGATATCAATCTAGCCTTTAATGTTTGAAAACCTTCTTCACATTTTTCAGTCCAAACAAACTTTTCTCCTTTCTTAGTTAAACTGGTGAGAGGTACGGCAATTCTGGAGTAATCTTCCACGAATAGTCGATAATACCCAGCTAGACCTAGGAAACTTCTGATTTTCGCAACACTCTTAGGTGCTTCCCATTTCGCAATGGCTTCATTCTTGTTGGGATCCACTTTAATTCCTTCAGTGGATACAACATGGCCTAAGAAAGTGACCTCATTTAGTCAAAACTCACACTTTCTAAATTTGGCGTAAAGCTTCTCTTTTCTCAGTCACTGCAGAGCGGCTCTTAGATTCATGACATGAGTTTCCTTGTCCTTGGAGTAGACCAATATATCATCAATAAACACAATGACTGACGTATCCAACATATCATGAAATACCCGATTCATGAGTTCCATAAAAGTCCCGGGTGTGTTAGTTAATCCAAAAGACATGACTAAAAATTCATAATGTCCATATCTTGTTTTGAATGCTGTCTTTGGAATATCACCTTTCTTAATCTTCAACTGATGGTATCTTGATCGAAGATCAATCTTGGAGAACACCTTGGCACCTTGCAACTGATCGAACAAGTCATCGATCCAAGGCAACGGATATCGATTCTTGATTGTAAGCTTATTCAATTCTCGATAGTTTATACACAGTCGAACACTACGATCCTTCTTCTTCACAAACAATATTGGTGCTCCCCATGGTGATATGCTGGGTCTGATATAACCCTTATCCAGTAATTCTTGTAACTGTACCTTTAGTTCCTTCAGTTCAGTAGGAGTCATTCGATAGGGTGCTTTAGATACTAGTGCGGCTCCGGGTATCAGATCTATAACGAACTCTGTCGCTCGGTCGGGTGGTAGTCCTGGTAGTTCCTCAGAAAATACATCTACAAAGTCACTCCTTTTTTCGAGGCATTTTCTAGCCTTTAATGCAGAGAGGATGAGTTTTCGTTTACGGGGAAGTTTGGTTCCCACAAAACTAAACTCTGCTCCTTCCTTGTCTTTAAATGTCAGTTTCTTTTCTGCACATAATAGGTTTGCAGAATGTCAAGCTAACCAATCCATTCCCAAGATAACATCAAAGTCTGTCATCTCAAGTTGAATTAAGGTTGCATCCAAAATCTTCTCGTCGATAAGAACTGGACATGGTCCATAACCTTTTTCTAGTTCCACTTCTAATCTCATAGGCGATCGTACAGGCAATTTATAGTCTAATGATCTGAGGGATAGATTTCGCTTCTTTCCAAATGACACAGATATAAAAGAATAAGTAACTCCTGAATCAAAGAGTACTCTGGCGGTATGCCATTAATAGGTACGATACCTATGATTTATTTTAATTTAGTCTACATGCTCACACAAGGTAATACAAAATGAAATGTTCAGTTCATACCTGAGACCACATCAGGCGATGCGGTAGCATCCTCAAATGTAACTGCATAAACCTTTCCTTGTTGTAGCTGCTTCCTGGGCTTAGGATACTCCCTTGAATAATGTCCCATTTGATTATAGTTATAGCATTTTACTCCTTCATTGTTTTACTTCTGTTGAAGTTGGACTGTTGGAGTAGTCTTGGCTGCAGCATTAAAGCCTTGAGTACGAAAGGGTTTAAATGTCTTTGTGTTCCCTCCATTATATAAATTTCCATTCGGCCTTTTGATACCTCTATTCTGAGCAAAGTAGCTCTCCCTCTAGCTCGATTCTAGCACTCGAGCAATCTGTACTGCTTCATTATAAACTTTCTTTTCTAGCCCCAAAACATGCTCCCGAATGCTTCCCCTAAGCCCCATGATGATCTTGTGGGTTTTAGTATTTTCCTCCTGCATGCTAGAGGGAGCAAAGAAAAACAGCTCTTCATAACGCTGTTGATATGCATCTACAGTCATCTGTCCCTGATACAAACTCAGGAACTCTCTTTCCATAGCATCTCTGAAACTTCTGGGAAAATATTTCTCGAAGAATGTCTCTTTATAGATAGCCCAGGTCAATTGGGCATGCTTCGTTAATAGATAACTCCGAGTAGACTTCCACCAGTGGTGTGCATCACCTTTCAACATAAATGTTGCACACAGTACTTTTTCCTCCTCATTAACCGTCATCATCATAAAATTCCTCTCCATCTCATCGATCCAGTGAGCTGGCCACAAAGGATCCGCTGGCTTACCATTATATTCCTTAGGCTTCATTTTCAGAAAACGCTCGATCAGTCGAGAATGGTCCAACTGATACTGAGCATAGGCTCCATATATAGGTGGTTGATACTGGTAACTGCCTTGGGCTACCTCCGAGTTTTGTACTAGAGCTTGTGTAACTAGCGTTTGAGGTGCTTGGGGTACCGTGTTGCTACCCCCTGGTACTGTGCTAGCTTGTCTGGCTGGTATAGGTGTGGTATGTACAGCTGGAAAAGCCATTCCCATAACAGCTTGCATATTGTCTTGCACCTGCTGTATTTGCTGCAGCTGTTGTGCTAGGTTCATTACTGCTGTAGCCAAAATCTGTAGGTTGGACTGGCAAGTTTATAGGATTAGCCTGGCCATTAGCTCCTGGTGGTGCCACATTTTGATCCTCTTGTCCTTTAGGATTTTCATGGCTATCTTCCTCCACAGGTGGTGGTGGTGGAATTGGGTTACGTCCTCGCCTGGTTACTCTTCGCCTAGCCATTTCTTGTTCCGGTGGTGGTAGTGTCTTTAAAATCATAGAACATGTGAGGCAATCATAATATACGTCATTCCCATGTCAAAATCCAATTAATCAATGTAAAATTCTAAGTCATATAGTCAAAATACTGTATTTCCATTGTGTGGTCGATGTTGGGGTCGCAATATGTCTGACCACAGGGTATGCGACCTCACAAAACCCTGTCAGCTCACTGAGAGCCTGTGGTAGATCGTGTGGTCGCAATATCTGCAACCACAGGGTCCGACCACATGAAGTCTGTTAGCTCACCGAGAGCCTGTGGTCGATCGTGGGTCAATCGTGTGGTCGCATATTTAGTCAAATTTTACGACCACACGACCCCAAATCAGGTTTTTAAACCTGATTTTTGGAGTCATTTCCCACTTTCTCTTTTGCTTTTAACTCAACTGGCTTCCATTGAGTTACTACAGTGTCGACCACTCGTGTTTGGTGATTCTTTCTTCCATTCACGACCTCCGCTCCGTTCCTTCAGGTATGTTCTCTACTGGTCCTCATTTTTAAGCTTTCAAAACTAGGTTTTTCTCCCTTTATAGTGTTTTCTTCAAATTAAAATTTTTCTAACCATAAAAATTTGATTTTTGTTGGGGGCTTTTGCTATTGGCCACCCAATGGATGAATTTCCTCAAGAAAATTTGAGTTTCATCGATTAGTTTTTGAGAAACTTGAAATTTTCCATTTTTGACCTAATTTTTGGGATTTTTCCAAATTGTTGAAATTTCTTCAAATTCGATCTTCCTAGTTTAAATTTTCAATTTTATAAGCCTTGTAGGATGGTTTGGAAAATATGTAAGTCCTCCTGCCCAACTGTTTGGATGAAAAGTGAGGTTTTTGGCCAAATCATGTCGTTACAATGCCAAAATTTTGAGTTTTGCTCTATAACTCATATCTTGTCTATTTGTCTGTGTCGTTGCATATAACATGGCTCGCACCAAAGTTCCCAGAGTTCATGATCCTCTTCGCTTCTGGTCCAATGAAGCAGAGACTCAGTATGCTCGTTATGAGCATAAAAAGGTGGAAGGGGGTCGTTGTGTAAACCTGGCTAATCTAGCCTTGTTTAATGTGGAGGGTGCTTTTGGTGATATGGGTTGGCTCCCCGTGATATTATATGAGGGCTGCACCTATCCTCCACTGGTTAAGCAGTTTTATTGCAATCTTCAGGTAGTGGGTGATCCAAATGATACAGACAGGGGTAGGGAGCTTAGGATCACCAGTTATGTTAAAGGGGTGGAGATCTCCTTTAACTGCCAGGAGTTGGCTGACCTCCTGGGCATATCAAACGATGACCCCTTAGTATACTGTGCACCCAAGGAACCCCAGTTCCTATCTTTGATGATGCGTGCAGAGATTGACCGCCAGCTTCTTAGGGATGATCGCTGGGAGATGAAGGTAGTCAACCTATGGCCGAAACCTCGGGTGTACTGCAAGATTATTCAGCACAACCTGATTCCTCAAAGTGGGTACTATGAGAAGATTTTCCAGTTGACCCAATATCTCTTGTACTGCATCTGCACTATGCAGCCCGTCTGACTTCCATACATTATTATCAGGACGATGATCCGTGCTACGACGCCTGGTCAGATAGGCAACCTGCCCTATGGGTGTTTGATCACTACCTTGCTCACTCGCTTGCATGTCGATTTAGTTGATGAGAGGATTCATGAGGACACCTTCTCGTCTGACCTTGACTGGGAGGCCATCTGCAAGATGGGGATGCGGGATGCGTAGGTCAGTGACGAGGAGAGGAAAGCTATGGTGCATCCCCGTACTCGGGTAGAGATAGCAGACGTTGAGGTGGCAGCAGCAACAGCAGCAGGAGTCCATGGGGGTGATGCTGAGGATGATGATCGTATGTACATGGATGTGGACGCCATACCTCCTCCATCACCATCGCATTCCACTGAAGCTGGTCCTTCTCGGGTTCCTTTCCAATCAGCTGGTCCCTCACACCCACCACCAGATGACGTGATGGGACTGCTGCGTGAGATTAGGGAGGCCCAGCGAGCCACTGATCAGCGGATGGCCGATCTGGCAACTAGTCTCCAGGTGACCCAGACTCAAGTAGCCTGGCTTACGAGGGTGTATGCTGAGGATTAGGACCGAGATCGTGAGGCACCTCCTCCTTTAGCACCTCCTCCTTTAGCATGCATTCTTTTCTTTTTCCTTGTATTATATATATATATATATATATATTGTGGACCTACATATATATATATATATATATATATATATATATATATATATATATATATATATATATATATATATATATATATATATATATATATATATATATATATTGTTTTTATTCGATGTATATATGAAACTTGTTTCTCATTTTAATAGTGCATTATTCTCTTTCTTAATTTTTGTCTCATACAACACAGGTGCTTATAGTGTGTTGTTATTAAAGCTTTTAAATTTTATCCTAACTCAGCTCACAAACTTTGTGGAAGTATACCGGTTTAATAGACAGGGCTCAAGGGCTCTGATACCAAGTTGTCACACCCCAATTTTGAACCAACTAGAATGATGTGATGAACCGTCTATAATCCAACGGTTCAACTAGGATCTTGAATAGGCCGTGTCCCTTTGCTTAAACCATATACATCCACAACCATAATCAGAGTAAATAAACAATAGCGGAAGTCTTTAATATTAATGAACTGAGTATCTAACAGTGATATCATAAATAAAGTATCAAATTATCTCCAAGAGACTAAGACATAAAATAAAAATAAATTAATCAATTACATCTTCCAAATAATCCAACAAATAATCTAATCAAAGACGCATGAGTTGCACTAGCACGATGAATCATGCGACTCCATCATAGCTTCGGCATCCATCGCCGCAACATGCCCGTACATGGGAGCATTCACATAATCTTCTACAGTAGGACCTGCATCATCAAATAAAATATTCGACGTCGAAATGGTGAGCACACATCATGGCTCAGTGAGCAAACAAAACAATGCAACAAACATATACATGCATTCAATTAATATCTTTGGTCTGGTTCATAAGTTTGCAATGTACAATAGAAAGGATAGGTGGCCGCCGTACCTCTATACATGAGTGTGTGAAGCCGTCCAATGGATCAGACACCATTGCCATCCCACATGCACCCATCATGGAATAGAGATAGAGCTAAAGTGTTCGGATCAAACACCGCATAACACTTCCCCTGATGCCCTACCCATACCAACACGTAAGCCCCTATTGGCGAGGGCTTGAAAATTGGGCTCGCAACTAACCAATCCTAATGTCAAACAGTGTATCCAATGCCTTACCCCAGAATCCCTCAATACACCATAAAGATAGACCTAATGCCCCCCCGGCAGAGTCAGAGACTACACAGTCCGAGACCACCTCCCCTGATGCCCTACGACGTAATAGTTCTGCTAAGGTAATGGCGATACGACGATGTCAGTGGACAAGACTTGAGTAGAGATAGAGCTAGAGTCTGGTGACCAGGATTAACCACAGTGTCACATTCTCCCCCTGATGCTCCACTCGCATCAAGCACACTAACCACACACATACATTCACATGCCTATTCCTCGCATCATAATCATCATCATCATGTTATAAATAAACTGGATTAAATATGCATGAACAGTAATAACAGAAATATTGGATGACTTGTGAAATGCACAATACAAGCATACAAGCATAGAATCATTCATGGCATTGGACTCAATATATAAAAATAGTTTATTATTAGCCAATTAATTTAGGTCTTGTTCCCTCACCTTTGATCGATAATAGATCCTCGTTCAAGCTTTGTAATTCACTCTTAGACCACTTGGAAACCTAACAAATTTATAAATTTTAAATTAAAATTAATTCCCATGAGTTTAGACTAACAGAAACTGAGGGTTCGCAGGTGTGGTAGCACATGTGGTCTCAGTTTCTACGACCACAGGGTGTGTGGTCGCAGGGTGTGGTCACATGTCCTGCGACCACACGTGCGACCACACCCTCCCTGGAAACTTCCCGAGGGCGTGTGGTCGGACTTGTGTGTCTCGTGTGGTCGTACATCATGCAACCATACTTGTGATGGTCGACCTTTCACTCTCAACTCCATTCCTTCATGTTTGGATCCCTTGGCTTATCATTATGGTCTTTCCTATGATTGTTCTATGGCTCAAAACTAGTATTTTATACTCAATCCATTGTCCACATAATTTCCTCTATGGATTCTCTTGGAATTTGTCCATGGATGGATGATTTGGGTTTCTCCTAATCCTATCTTCTTCATGAACTATTCTAGGCTCTCAATTTAACATGGGAAATATGTTCATACCTTAAGCTTGCTGAAGATTCAGAGTTTTCTCTGACTTTTCGTCCTCCTTAGTCTTCCTCTTCAATTTTCCTTCTCTTCCTTCTCTTCTCTTTCTCTCACTTTCAGTTTGAGTTCTAAAAGAGTGAAAGAGGCTAAGGGACGTCCTACTTATAGAGGAAAACCCTCCATAATATGCCCTAATGAGTTTAGGAAAGGACCCCTTTCGGATTAGGAAGGTTTCCTAATTTCAGTTTCTGACTGGGTTCGTATGGTTAGAGGTGGGGTCGCAGAATCCGTCAATCACACCTTCTGAAATGTGCGACCACACGACCAAAATTTGTATGGTTGCACTATTTTGAGGTGTGGTCGGTCACACCTGTTTAGGTATGCGACCACACACTCATAATTGACTGTTTTTGGGTTGATTTCATACCTGGTCTTGTGGTTTCTTCACGCACTTGGTCCACTTGGCTCGACCATGATAGGAAGACCTGATACAAGGTGGTAAGACCGATTAGTTCGATACGGGTATTACAAGACCAACCCACTGAAATGCAAATAAGGATAAAAAATGTGGTCAATTATTGAAGGTGTAGTTACAAGAAATACTAGACAAAGGATTTTATCAGACTCAGCATCTCCCCATGGGGCGCACCCGTGTGGTTGGTGAAGAAAAAGGATGGTAGTGTGCGTCTGTGCATAGACTACCATGAGTTGAACAAGCTTTCCATCAAGATCGGTGTTCACTACCGCATATAGATGATTTATTTGACTAGCTACAAGGTGCTGCAGTGTTCTCCAAGATTGATATCAGATTCGGTTACCATTAGTTGAAGATCAAGGAAAGTGACATATCCAAGACAACTTTTTGAACTAGGTATGGACACTATGAGTTCTTAGTCATGTCATTTGGACTAACAAATACTCCTGCATTGTTCATGGAACTCATGAACTGAGAGTTTTATGATATGTTAAATACCTCGGTCATAGTCTTCATTGATGACAACCTAATCTACTTTCGGAATGAAGAGGAACACAAGGTGCATTTGTGTCAAGCATTGCAGAGGCTAAGAGAGAAGACACTTTATGCCAAGTTTAAGAAGTATGACTTTTGGTTGAATGAAATGGCATTCCTAGGCCACATAGTATCAACAGAAGAAATCAAAGTGGACCCTAATAAGATTGATGCTATCATAAATTAAAAAGAACCCAAGACAGTCACTGAGATTCACAGTTTCTTAAGTATAGCTAGGTACTACTGAAGGTTCTTGGAGGACTATTCCAAAATCATCGTACCTCTGACAAAGTTAACCAAGAACGGGGAAAATTCCATTTGGTCAGACCAATGTGAGAAAAGTTTTCAAACTCTGAAAGATAGATTGATCACAGCCCCCATTTTGACCATTCCTAAGCCAGATGAACCCTTCATGTATACCAATGCCTCCAAGCTAGGCTTAGGATGTGTGCTCATGCAAGGAGACCAAGTCATAGCCTATGCCTTGCGACAACTGAAGAAACACAAGGAAAACTACCCCACACATGACTTGGAGTTAGCAGCAGTAGTTTTCTCTCTCAAAGCATAGAGACATTACTTACATGGCGAGAAGTTTCAAATCAAGTCCGACCATAAGTCTTACCTACTTGTATACTTAGAAGGACTTGAACATGAGACAACGAAGATGGGTCGAATTGCTAAAAGATTATGATTCTGAGATTTCCTAACACCCAGGCAGGGCCAATGTTGCAGCCAACGCATTGAGTAGAAAGAGTCTGACTAGACCAGAGGAAGTGATCAAACCTGCTTCAGTACAAACAACACAAACTTGCACCCATAAGAAGACACGGAAGAAAACTTGATGTGTCAGAAGGATCCCTAGGAAGCAAGGTGATTTGTGAACTTGCAAGCCTGCTTGCAACCTTACAGATAAAAGCAATGCTAGTTACAGAAGTAGTAAGAGATCTATAGACAGACCCTTACCTCAAAACACTAAAAGAAGACCTACAGAAAGGGAGATTAGACCCTGACTTCACTCTTTCAGATGATGGTGCACTCAGATTTCGAGGAAGACTTTGTAATCCTACAACGGCTGAGGACATTAAAGAAATGATCCTAAGGGAAGCCCACAATGCTCCCTACTCAGCTCATCCAAAATTCATTCCATTTTTCTTGTATATTCATCTCTTGTATTTTCATTTGTAGAACTATTAATTCATTAGTGTAGTGCAATATATCTCATTCTTTATGTCATTTATGTATATTCATTAGTATAGTGCAATATATCTCATTCTTTATCTCATTTATGTATCACTTCTCGTGTATTCATTCCCAATTGTAAAATTGTAAATCCATTAGTGTAATATTAACTAGTGAGAATTAGTGACTCATCTAGGATCCCCATGCATAATGTAGTATAGGCTGGATAACCTCAAAGCGTGCATAAATTGTAAGAAATGATAGAACATAGGGAGACCGGTCAATGACCGAGAAAGTTGTAAATTGGGGTTTACCCACTTTTGGTGAGATCATGCTGGCCAATCCATTGAGTCCACAGAGTCATTAGAGTTTCTCTAAGAGAGAAACACAGTTATAGGTCCTAGACCTTATCTAGGTGGCGACACCAAATTTTACCCTCCACCAGCATGAGTGGATGAGATCCAAAGGTGAAAGCCTTCTTGATCTCCATTGAGTGTGTTGAGTGTAGACAAACTTGAATCTAATCAATCGAACATTTAAAAACGACGATAATTAATCATTAAAAGGGGAATTTACTAAATTTCACGCCATCGTCCTCACACTCATGTTTTCATTTATTTACTTTTAGTTTCATTTTATAGTACTATTTGATGGCCCAATATTATAGGGTTGATTTATGAATGATTTTATGGTTGAAGTGATTGAAACAAGAATAATTCGTGATACAATGTTATTTATTTTAATAGAAGCTCAATTGAGTTACTTATTTTCGCTATTTTATTTACTCTGAATATTATTTTGTGACATTGGCCGTGGTGGGATTGGTGTGGATGCACACCGCTTATGTAATTCTAAGTTGGATTGAACATAAAATGTGTTTTGGTTCAGTCAGCTCCGAAATTTTACACATCGTAAATTTGGTGTGTGACAATAGTACCCTACGACCTTCAATGAAACCTCATTCAACTTTGCTTGGGGGCCAGAACTAGATCTGTCATAACCTTGGCTCTGGTGACCCTTGGGATTAGCAGATCGAAGGGAAATCACAAGAGAGGTTATCAGGTCAGGAAAATTGGATGACTAGGTGACAGTCAAGCCAAGGGCATCTTGGGCTGGCATCTTGGGCTGGCGCAGTATCTGAGGGACCAACAGGGGTTTCAGAGGGCAATGTTTTGAAGCAAGACGAAAAGTTGACCGAAGGGTAAGATGAGTTGGGGTGGCTATAGCTGAGGGGTGGGATTGGATCGGGGGACTAAAATAGACTAAAATTACACAGTTGTTAATGTCACTTAACATCGTGTTTTCTAGGTTCATCCAATTAACCGATTTCACTTACCTACATGAGTGGTGTTTTTTATTTTTTTCAAAAAAAAAAAAAAAAAAACCTTTTCAAGACAATACACATTGGCTAATGTCACTTAGCACATATTCTTGGTTCTTCCAGTTTGCCAATTTCATTTTCCCAATAACATAGGCTTACAAGCTATTTTCTACCCCTTTGTTAATCAAAATAATATATATATATATATATATAGAAAAGGGCTCAGAAAAAGAAATGAAAAAACAGAATTATTTGAGGATTCAAAAAAAGAGCCGTTAGGCGATTAAAAAAAAGAACTGTTAGAAGATGGGCATCAGAGGAATAAAAAAAAAGCCGTTGGAGCATGGGCATTTAATGCTCATGCCCATCCTTTTGAGGGTGACGTTATCAGTAGTTGCACTTGGAGGTTACACTAAAGGGGACTGCATGCACGCACCCAATGAGACCCAAAGAGGCGAACATGCAACCTGGCGTTGGACCAGAGCTCAACAACGTGGCTGCCAACCATAGGCCGGAACCTAAAAGAGGCAAACCCCAAACATCATCCCATTTAAACATTTTGTATAACAAACAAAATGAGGGTTTGCATTTTCCTTATCAAAAGACACATATAAGAAAATACAAGCACGTGCACTAACTTCACCAAATTCAAAACAATTTTGAGCAAGAAAGCTCATTTTAGTATTTCAGCAAAATGGTAAGAATATAACATGTTAGAGTCAAAGAAACCTTTGCTATGTCCAAGAAACAGATTGTTCAGTGAACCGCATGACTCATGACTAATACATCTTTCAAACATCTCTATATGGGTTCAATTTATTATTGCAAAATTAAACCATCATATACTGCATTAAAACCCTAAAGAGGACTTTAACAGAAAATTCCAGTGGACAAATGATTCCGATTAAAAACATTTGTCTGAGAAAAGCTCAAATGCAGAAATTTTCAAATCTCACTTTATGCAACAGCTTATTTCCCAGGGATTGAACACGCACTTCAATAGGTTGTCTTCATGCACCATAATCATGAGGTTGCAGATATCATTATGGTTTCCCATTAGCATAAAACTAAGACAAATAAATTAAGGACTGCAATCATAGCAGACAAAGGTTGATACAAAACCATTTAAAAAAAGGGCGTCCCAGGGCACGAGGCTCCCGCGACTGTAGGATTTGGGGAGAGACAGAATGTACGCAGCCTTACCCCCGCAACCCGGAGAGGTTGTTTCTGTGTTTTAAACTTCTGACCACCAGGTTACAATATAACAACCTTACCGTCACACCAAAGCTTGCACTCTATATAAAACCATTTCTGTACCATTAATACCAACTCCAATAGGTTTTGAACAGGTGAGAGAATTTCATTAGACTGCAATGAAACCCACAATTTGTAGTCTCACAGTACCTGCTGTGAAAACCTTTTAAGAATATTGTATGTTGAATAGAAATTGTTTAGCTGTAGGTATTCTATTTTATGAGTTGTGAGTATCACAAAGCCTCCTAAATAAAAGAACCTCAGAATCTTTATAGGTTGTCACTGATCCAAGATAACCAACTTATGAGGACCAGCACACAAGTATATTTCCGTATTTAAATCTTGCAATCAAGGAATACCAATATCAACTGAAAGAAAGCACTGACTTCAGAATATAAGGGAGGTCACCTGTGAGATTCGGTAGATTTGAAATATGACTCCATTGTGTGAGAAGAGCACAGTCCTTGTTCTGGCTCTGCTGCCTCCACATCATTGAGAAGTGGGCAACATATGGATCTCTGAAATAGTGCCACTATGAAAAAAAGAAGAATCCATGCTGTTGAGCATATTGTATACAGTTCTGTTAAGAGTTGTGCAAAGTAATAGCTATTTTAGAGAGAAAGGAAGCAAAATAAGGGGAACTAGGAGGAAACGTTCCCCGAAATATTTATTAAGAAAATAAACACATGTCCAGACTGCTTGTAACTGCAAGAATATGTAAGAGAAAAGCAGAGCATAAGGCCATCAGTACTAGGAAAGAAAATGTACTATATAATTACAAGGAAAAAAAAAGGGGAAAGGGGAAGGGGAAAATGAGAAAAAAGAACAACAAACATGATGCTTGAGATGTAGAAACATTGGCTCTTGGAATATTGCTATGGTCAGAATTCCTTTTCATTTTCATTTACTTTTTCTAGACGAGGCATAAGGTGCACATTTACATGATGCAGCAATGTGAAAAATTCTCTAATGTTGCTGTCAAGTAAAAATGCATATTCAGATGCACAGATTTGGCTCAACAAGAATTCTGTACATCTACAGCAATGAGTGTTCAATTTACAGATGACTCTATCCTCTCAAGTACTAAAAGAAGGAGGCAATTGGACAAATGCTTGAGGCGGAGCGTGATCCTTATGCGTCAATGTCTTTGTCACCAGAAGGCATTTTTCGTGTTTCTGAAAGCGAAAGTCACCTTGACTTTCCAGAGCCTGCTTCAGCAACCTCTTCAGATGACAAAGGTAATGCAATAGTTCCTGAAGACGATCCTAACAACCGACGAACCGGTACTTCAGCTGAAGACAATGTAGAAATATTGTATGCTGTGGGTCCCATAGGATGGTCAAACTTGCAATTTGAACCAAATTTACAGATACCATAGCGAGAATAAAAGATGCACAAGGGCTCTCCCTGTCAAAATATAAAACAGTGACGTTAGCATGAAGTATAAAGCAGCAGGAAGTAGCATCAGTGGCATATGAAGTAGCACAACATCCACTTGGGATCAATTTGGGTCATTGGAAACAAATTAACTCTTGATTACCAGTTTTTCTTCAAAACAATAAAAATTCTTGATGACCAGTTTGATTTTATAAATCATGCTTTTTGCACATTGCCACAAAGCTAGAAATATGCAAGTAGGTTGCACATCACGTATTAAGGCTCACTATATATTACCTCATACACTATTATGTTTTCCCCTTCTGATGAATATAGTTATTTACTAATGTAGGACCAGTCCCAAACTCAACAAATTAGGAGCCAGCCCCACAGTAAGACCAATTCACTATCATAACCAATAGGTACAGAAATGCACATCTTACAAATCAGCAAGCAAAACATTGACTAAATAATGAAATTACAACCTGGCCACAGGTTATTAGAATAACCAGAAAATTACCATTGCTTAGATCTGCCAAACCACTAGTTGGATGGGACTAAAATTATGATTGAATGTAGGGTTTGCTGAGGGAAAGATTGTTAGTGTTAACGAGATCACAGCCTTACAGCGATATAACGCTATAAGGCTGTGGGGGCCGTGGGACCCGCTTAGATTTGAGGGATTTGTTATTCTTAGTTATTTTCTATTTACTGTAAGCAGTATATTTGTTTCCTAAGTTGACTAGGTCTCATTTCCTAATTGAGTTATGTAATTAGAAAAGTTTCCTAATTCCTATTGTTACTGTTTCTATATTATTGATATAAATAAAGTTGTGTAGGAGGACACTACAATCGACTCTTTCTCCTCTAGAGTCGCACCTCTCTCCACTCTTCTTTTCTCTTTATCTCTTTCTCACTTATGGTCAGATTTCTGGTTTGTCTTTATTGCCAATTGTTACATGGAATCAGAGCCCAAACGAATCTGAAATTGGGTTTTTTTTTTTTAATCTGTGGTTTTCATAGGTTCTCTCTTTTCCTTCTCTTCTAAATCTTGTTTGGTAGCAGCAACCATATGTTACCTATGAAGGAAGACTGAGCTCCCTTTGCTGTTATGTCAAAATCCTGCTGCTGTCCTGTCTTGCTGATCCCTTGCTGCTGCTTAATGATTGAAATCAGATACTATACTGATTTTTATAACTGCTGTTTCCTGTTTTTAATTGCTGTTGAAGGGTTCTACTCAAAGATCAGGTCTTCCATCCTGCAGGTCCATTTATCGCTGCTGAAGCTCTGAACAAAATTAGTTATTATACTAATTTCTGCAACTGTGGGTTACTGGGTTTGTTGCTGTTGAAGTTCTTTTTCATTACGGTTTACTGGTTGCTCAAGATCAGGTCTGCAATTTTTTTTTTATTATCACGGTAACAGTTCTTGCTGTTTTTTTATTTATGCGCAAAGATCTGCTTGCTGCCTATACCTTTATTGCTTCTAATCACTGAAGTCCTTGATTGAGATTGAACTTGTGCCTACTGTTTTCGGTTTGACTACTGCCTGCCTCCCTGCTGATTTATTATTACTGAAGTTTTTGTTCGAAATCAGAATTCTGCTTGCTGTTTCATTACACCTATCTTGAGATACTGCTACTCGATATACCTTTACTGGCGGAATACAAGGATCATTCTGTGCAAATCACCTCTGTAACAATTTCTCAAAGAAACAACCAGCAAGTATACAACCAAAAATTAAAAGAGAAGAAGATTGAGGAGGAGAGAAAAAGAGAGAAATTTCAACACAGCAATGTGCTGTAGCCAAAATCGTTTAATAGCTCTCCTCTCTACCTTGTATTTATAGAGAAAGAAAATAAACAGATTTATAAGGAAAATCTTTATTCTAAGAGACAATAAGAGAAGATTACAATAATAAAATAAAATAAAATAAATCCGTAACTAATTAAAGAAGGAAGAGAAAGGAGAGTCAGCACTAGATGTCGCTGGCGCTAGCTATCTAGTGGGGGTCCCATGGGCCTATGGACCAACTTCGTAACACCCTCCCTCAAGTTGGAGTGTACAAATCAGTCAATCCAAGTTTGTAACAATTCAACCGGTATGCTGGTCCAAATAGAGGTTCAGTGAGAATATTTGCAAGTTGATTTGAAGATGAAACAAATGGAGTGACAACAAGCTTCTTCAGAACTGCATCACGGACAAAATGACAATCCACTTCTATATGCTTGGTACGTTCATGGAACACTGGATTACTGATCATATAGATCGCAGCTTGATTATCACACATTAAGGTCATAGGCTAAGAAATAAGAAATCCCAACTCTTGCAGAAGATTCTTCAGTCATATTAGTTCAGCAGTAGTCTGTGCCATAGCACAGTATTCAGACTCAGCACTAGATTTGGAGATAGTGGTTTGCTTCTTATTTTTCCAAGTGACAAGATTGCCACTAACGAAAGTACAATAACTTGTAGTGGAACGTCTATCACCATCTGCCCAGGCCCAATCAGCATCTGAAAACCCAACAATGTCAAGATGGCGATGTCGAGAATAAACAAGACCTGTACCTGGAGATTTCTTGAAATAGCGCAAGATAAGACAGGCCACCTCCCAATGGACAACCTTAGGAGCTTGCATAAATTGACTCACCACTCCAACAGCATAAGAAATGTCAGGTCTAGTAACAGGAAGATAAATTAGCTTCCCAACCAACCGTCTATATTGATGAACATTAGAATATTCAGGACTATCACATGTTTCAAATTCTTGATGTGGATCCATTGGAGTTTCAACCGGCTTAGTGCCAAGAAGACCTGTTTCTGCAAGAAAATCAAGGACATGCGTTGGGAGAGACTGATACTAGTACGGCTTCGAACTACTTCAATACCAAGAAAATAGTGAAGGAGTCTTAAGTCCTTCATCTGAAAATTTAAGTGAGACTCAAGTTCTGTAATACCCAACTGATCGTTCCCTATAATAATTATGTCGTCCACATAGACAGCAATGATAGTAACAGTGGCCTGATGACGACGTATATAAATAGAATGATCTGAATAGCAAGTAGTGAAGCCAAGACTAGTAATGACAGTGCTAAATTTATCAAACCACGCACGAAAGGACTGCTTTAGTCCATATATTGCTTTTAATAACTTGCAGACTTTAGTGGAATTCCCTCCCTGAGCAACATACCCCGGAGGTTGGGCCATATATACCTCCTCATGAAGATCCCCATACAAGAACGCATTTTTGATGTCCATTTGATACAAAGGCCAATCAAAATTGACAGCCATGGAAACAAGTACCCGAACCGAATTGAAACGGGCCACAAAAGAGAGTGTCTCAAAATAGTCTACCCCATATGTTTGAGTGTACCCCTTGGCAACTAACCGTGCTTTCAGCCGTTCAACAGAGCCATCTGAGTTATGTTTCATAGTATAGACCCATCTGCACTTCACAACTGAGTGGCCAGGTGGGAGGTCAACAAGAGTCCAAGTCTGACGGGAGGTCAGAGCATCTATTTCATCATTCATAGCAGCATACCACCCTGGATGGGATAAGGCTTAGGATAAGGTAGTGGGTACAAAGGTAGCAGCCAAAGAGTAAACAAGTCGCCGTTGAGAAGTGGGTAAATGGGCAGTAGTAACAAAGTGCTCAATGGGAAAGGTAACCAAGGATTTCTGTGTACAAGTTCTTTTACCTTTTCGGAGAGCAATAGGTAGGTCAGAGTCGACAGCAGAACTAGGGACAGCGTCAGCAGCAACCAGAGCAGTAGTCTTAGTAGGTGGAGCAACCTGAGTGCGACAGGTATAGACCTGCAAGGGTTGCGAAGGTTAGGGTGGGATGGAGGGGGGTTCAGAAGCAGATGAGATGGAAATGGGTTCATCATCAGAAAGAATAAGACGTAAAGGAATATCAATGGAAGGAGAATTGGTGGGAACAGGAATAGGGTAGTATGGCCTGTCTTCAAAAAAGGTTACATCATGACTGACAAAATGGCGCCGAGTAACAGAGTCAAAACGAGAGTAGCCAAGGAAAATACATTTGATAGACTGGGAAGATAATTTGTCCACTTTAGGATGTAGGATGTGGAAAAAACATGTACTACCAAAAACACAAGGAGAAACTGAAAATAAGGGAGTATTAGGATAAAGAAGTTTGAAAGGAATTTTATTGTGGAGGACAGAAGAAGGCATTCTATTAATCAGGTAGTAGGCAGTTAAAACAGCATCACTCCAATAATACTTAGGAACATTCATATGGAGCATGAGAGACCTGGCAATATCCAGAAGAAGTCTATTTTTACGCTCAGCAACTCCATTTTGTTGAGGAGTGTAAGCACAACTGGTATGGTGTATAATGCCATTGGCAAAACATAAATCAGAGACGGTAGACTGAATATATTCAAGGGCATTATCAATACGTAAAACTTTGATAGGAGTACCAAATTGAGTGGGGATTTCTTTATGAAAACCCTTAAAAATATTAATAAATTCAGACTGTTCTTTTATTAAATAGAGCCAAGTCATGCGGGAATAATCGTCCACAAAGGTTACAAAGTACGAGAAACCAAGCCGATTGGGAATTTGACAAGATCCCCAAACATCAGAATGAACTAAAGAAAACGGGGAAGATTGCCGAGGTGTAAAACTAGTTGGAAAAGAGGAACAATGATGTTTTCCTAATTCACAAGCCTCACATTGTAAGGTAGAGAACGACTTGCAACTAGGGACAAGAGCCTTTAACTTAGAAAGAGATAGATGGCCAAGCCAATGGTGCCATTGAAGAGGGGTGGAAGTAGATGTGGTAGCAGCAGTTGGAATAGATGCAAGTAGCTCCAAATAATACAGACCAGCATGCTCACGCCCGCCACCAATTGTTGCCTTGGTCCTAAGATCCTGAAAGGTACAATAAGAAGGCAAAAAAGGTTGCAACACAGTTAAATGATTTTGCAAGTTGACTAAGACATAAGGTTGAGGAAATTTGGGAACATGAAGAACAAAGGACAAGGATAAGGATGGGGTAAGGGTAATATTCCCATGTTGGGAAGCCGTGGTAAATGATTCATCGACAAGGTAAACGGTGACAGGCTTCGGTGTATCATTAAGGACTGTAAGGGTATAAGGCTGTTCTGTCATGTGATAGCGCCATAGTCTATAATCCAAGGGGTAGAAAGGGTGGTAGATAGCAAGGCAGTTGTACCTGTGTGGGCCAGGGTGGCAGCGGGTAGTAGTCCAGTAGCCTCTTAAGTGTTGAATCCGACAGACCAAGGCCTCATATTGTACGTTGGATGGCGCAGATGTCTGCGTAGGAGGAGCCTTGATGGGATATGGGGCATCCTCAGTAGTAACATTGTTGGCAAGGGTATCTGCCCAATCAGGACGACCATTTATATCCCAACAGTTTTGCACCATGTGGTTAGTCTTGTGACAATGGATACAATATCTATTAGCTTTTTCAAAAACATCCGTTCATATAGGTCATAGATGCGAGAGACATTCTTATCTTACCCATATGTCTCTTGCAGATCAGCCCAAATGGCCTTGGCTGCATAATGAAACATTACAGTGGGTAGGATGGAGGTATCAACACTGTTCCACAACCATGTTTGAACCTGGGAATTATCTCTTAACCAGGTATTGTACAGTTTGACAGATTCACTATCTTTCACATCACATACAGGAGGCTCATCATTTAACAATATGGCTTTGTCTTTAGAAAGAATAAAGACTTTGATAGCCTGAGCCCATAACAGATAATTAGAAACTCCTTTCAACTTTATGGAGATAATCTGAGCCTCAATGGGCTAAGGTCAGTCATCATGATAGAGAACAATATCCACAACCAATGTATATATAAAAAGAAAAAAAAATCTTATCGGTTCATCCAACCGATTGGCCAAAGGCTCGGTGTAGGTGAATGTAGATGGTGGTCGTAGGGTAAATGATAAGCTCCAAAGCTCGGTTCCGCCACCGAGAGGCCAATGGAAAAGAGAAGCTCAAAGGGGGTGATGGATGTCAAGGAGAGGATAATAACCTTACCAACGGGGTGATCAAGAACAAAAGTCTACAAAGTAGTAGTATGTAACAACAATATTCATAGATGTAATCTTGATCACCAATTAGTAGTAGTAAAACAGAAAATTGTAGTTACATAGAGAGCAAAAATATCAAAGGCCAATCAAACCAAAAGCTCTTTGATCAGTGATGGCCAAGGATCTAGTGCTCTGATACCATGTAACAATTTCTCAAAGAAACAACCAACAAGTATATAACCAGAAATTAAAAGAGAAGTAGATTAAGGAGGAAAGAAAGATAAGAGATTTCGACACAGCAATGTGCTGTAGCCCAAATCGTTTAATAGCTCTCTTCTCTACTTCGTATTTATAAAGAAAGAAAATAAACAGATTTACAAGAAAAGTCTTTATTCTAAGAAGAGACAATAAGAGAAGATTACAATAATAAAATAAAAGGAAATAAATCTGTAACTAATTAAAGAAGGAAGAGAAACGGAAGCCAGTACTAGATGTCACTGGCGCTAGATATCTAGTGGGTCCCATGGGTCCCATAGGTCTATGGGCCAACTTCATAACAACCTCCATCAAATTGAAGGGGGTGTCTAATTATTTGTTGTGGGCCCAAGCCATCAAGGTTTATATTCACTCTAAAGGTAAACTACAATACCTTATCGATTATTTTCCGTCATATTGATCTAAAGAATCCTACCTCTGTAAAAACTTATGATGACTAGATGCGTGAGAATTCTACTCTACAAATTTGGTTATAGAGCAGCATTGGCCCCTCTATTGTTTCCAGCATGATGTTTCATCAAACTGCCAAGGGCATATAAACTAATCTCAAAGAAAGTTATGCATAGGAGAAATATATTTCTCGAGTTTATGATCTTTATGGACGCATGTTCAATTACTTATTGGGAGATAAACACTAAATGCATACTATAGTGGCTTTGAAGGTCTCCTCGAAAAAATTCAAGAACTTCAAGCCATTCAGACTCTCACTACTGATCTAACACAACTCAATGCCCAACAATCTGAATTTTATATAGCCAAATTTTTAGCCGATTTTCCTCCAGAGTACTAAGCCTTCAAAACTTAGTTACTGTTTGGTGAAAAGGTTCCTACACTTGGTGAAACGTTCTTCCACCTCCAATAGTTGATGCCTTTAAGTAGTTCCACGACTACACATGATATTCTGCTTTACATACCAGAAGAGGACGAGGATCCTCATCTAAAGGTCGTGGTTTCGGTAGAGAACGTGGCTCCTATGGTTGTGGCACAAAACAATCAAGTACCGACAAAGTTAATCAATTTTGTGCTCATTGCAGTAAAAATAATCATAATGTTAACAAATGTTGGGCTAAGCATGGCCGTCCTGAATGGACTGAGAGATTGGTCAACTTTGTCTCCACATCTGATGTGTTTTTCCTGGAACCTACTATTACTCCTACACCGGCTACTATAACAACTCCCAACGCCACAGTTCCCACCGCATAGTTTGATGCATTACTCTGAAGAATTCAACAGCTTGAGCAGCAATCCTCTCCATCCATCTCTGCAACCCTGGCCCAGACAGGTACCAATGCCTTAATCTCCACCACTACTCCTACTCCATGGATTATTGAGTCTGAAGCCTCGTCACATGACTGGTAAGTATCATATCTTTTCCTATTTAAGGATGTTACTAAATCTATGCCTGTTTTCCTTACCGATGGTTCATCCACCTAAGATACAGGCCAAGGAACAGTTTCCTTAACACCTTCATTGACGCTGTCCTTGGTCCTTCATGTCCCTAAGTTACCCCTTAACCATATGTCTATTAGTAAACTCACTAATTCCCTACAATGCTCAATAACCTTTTTCCCGTCGTATTGTGTCTTTCAGGATCTCAAGACCAGGGCGACGATTGGTGGGGGCCTTGAGCGATCCGAACTTTACTACTTGGAGCATCAAGGACCATCTTCTACTGCCGTTACTACCACTTCCGTTGTTTCTACCCCTCTTTAATGGCATCATCGGCTTGGCCATCTATCCCTTCCAAGATGAAAACCCTCATTCCTAGCTGCAAGTTTCTTACACAACTTGGATACGAGGCTTGCGAGTTAGGCAAACATCACCGCACTATCTTTCCTGCCCGTCTTAATCCTCGTAGCTCTTCTCCTTTTAGTTTAGTCCATTCTGACATTTGGGGTGCATATCGTATACCCAACAGGCTCGGTTCTTGTAATTTTGTAACCTTTGTTGATGACTATTCCAGGGTGATCTGGCTTTATTTACTTAAAGATAGGTCTGAGTTTCTTTTTATGTATAAAAACTTTTGCAAAGAAATTAAAGTTCAGTTTAATAAAACTATTCGCATATCTCGATCTGATAATGCACTTGAATATATCAGGCTATTTCTGACTTTTGTTTTGAAAATTAAATGATTCATCATACTAGTTGCTCTTATACTCCCCAACAAAATGGTGTTACAGAGCGTAAAAATTGACACCTCTAAGAAGTTGCTCGTTCTCTTCTTTTCATATGAATGTTCCCAAGTATTTTTGGTGTGATGCACTTCTAACTGTTTGCTTCCTTATCAATAGAATGCCCTATTTAGTTGTTCACGGGTAAGTTCATTTTTCTCTTCTTCATTTGTCTGACCCCCTCTTTTCCGTTCCCCCTCGTGTGTTTGGATGTGTCTACTTTACCTAAATCTTGCATCAACATGATAAATTGTCTCCTCACTCCCTGAAATGTATCTTTCTTGATTATTCTCGTACCTAGAAAGGCTACAGGTGTTATGACGCTGTTACCCATCGTCATTTTGTTAGTACTGATGTTACCTTCTTTGAGGATACACCTTACTACCCTCCTACCTCTCTCCCACCATCACCCCCTACCTCTACCATACCCTTACTACTCGTGCATCTTTTTGCTGACCCACCATCTTCTCCACCCACTGGTCCCAACCCTCATCCACCACCATTGCAGGTTTATCAATGCCGGCCGAAACCTATTGCCCCTACGGATGGTGCTCCGCCCTCCAATCTGCCTACTCTTGATGTTGAGGTCTTTTCTGACCTTCCCATGCTTGGTTTAATAAATTTAGCTCTATTGTTACTCATTGTGGTTTCTCTCCGTGCTATTCTAACTACTCTATATTTGTTCAGTGGCAACTTTCTAAAGTGATTATCATTGTTGTTTATGTTGATGATATAGCATTATCACGGGAGATGATGTGTACAGTACTATTGAAGTCAAGGCTTATTTAAACAAATACTTCCAAATGAAGGATTTGGGTCTACTTCATTATTTCTTGGGTATTGAAGTTGTCCGTTGTAGTAAGGGAATCATTCTATCTCAGAGAAAATATGTTCTTGATCTCCTGACTGAGGATGGTCTCCTTGGATCCAAACCGACTGACACTCCCATGGATCCTCATCAAAAGCTTGAGATTAGCGATAGTCCTGATTATACTGATGTCCATCAATATCGACGGCTTATTGGTAAATTTATCTATCTTACAATTACTCGGCCTTGATTTATCATTTGTTGTTGGGGTTATTAGTCAATTCATACAAGCCCCAAAGCAAATTTATTGGGATGCAGCTTGTCGCATATTGAGATATTGGAAAAAGCCTCTAGGCAAGGGTTTAATCTATCATCGTCACAAATACATTGATATTACCGTGTATTCTGATGCTGACTGGGCTGGTGCTGATGATGACAGATGCTCCACAACCGGTTATTGTACATTTGTGGGAGGAATCCTGGTTACATAGAGAAGCAAAAAAGCAAACTATAGTGTCCAAGGCTAGTGCTGAAGTTTAGTATCGGGCCCCAAACTTCGGCTGAACTTATGTAGATACAAAATTTTCTTCAGGAATTGGGTTTTCCAGTAGATCATCCTATGACCATGTTTTGTGACAATCAATCCGCCATTTATATTGCAAGTAATCCGGTGTTTCATGAGCGCACCAAACACATTGAAATTGATTGCCATTTTGTTTATGATGTTGTTCAAAAAAAGCTGCTGGTTACTCCCTTTGTATCTTCATCAAATCAATTGGCATACATTATTACCAAACCCTTCTGTGGTCCACGATTTCAGCAATATTGTTCCAAGCTGGGCATGGTTGACTTGTATGCTCCAGCTTGAGGGGGGTGTTACCGTTAACGAGATCACAACCTTATACCATTATATTGCTATAATGCTGTGGGGGCAGTGGAACCCACTTAGATTTAAGGGATTTGTTATTCTTAGTTATTTTCTATTTACTGTAATCAACATATTTGTTTCCTAAGTTGACTAGGTCACTTTTCCTAGTTGGGCTATGTAATTAGGAAGGTCTCCTAATTCCTATTTGTCGTAAATACTAGTTATAGGTACCGCCCACTAGTGTTGGGGGTATGATTGTAATTGTTTTTCTTTTATTCTCTTATTCTCTCTTAGTCTTTTAGTTGCTCTTTTATTCTTCTCCTATTATAGTAAGAGTAGGATTCTAATCTCTCTTTTAAGTCTTTCATTATAAATAAGAGGTTTGAGTGGAGAGATCATTAATCTCTTCCATTGTTTTCTAAATTCATCATGGTAGGCTTCCGCCCTATTCTCTCTTTTTTCTTCTCCTCTCTTCTCTTTTCTTTTGTTTGTGAACCAGATCTACCCTACGCCTTCATCGAAACCAGCCACCATCAAAACCTGAGCCACCCATCGAACCAGATCCATGACCACCATCAAACCAGGTCTCTTACCTGTAATCGACTTCTCCCTTTGTTACCGCCACCATCAAAACCTGCTACAAACCCTGCCACTACCCTATTCCCTGCTGCAACCTTTTCTTCCATCAACCTCAAGCTACCGCCAACCTTAAAAACCTTCTCCAGCCCAACCATAACACCCTTTACCCCCTACAAACCTTACCGCCTCCTTCTACAGACCTGTAATCTCATCTCCAGCCCAACCATAACACCCTTTACCCCCTACAAACCTTACCTCCTCCTTTTACAGACTTGTAATATCATCTCCAGCCCAACTGAAACTCCCTTTTGCACCTATTCCTCATCCCTAATCCCTTTCCTATGAACTAAACCAGTTTATAAAAAAAATTTCTTACTCTTTGCCGTGTATCCATTGAAGGGATGTACTTTGAAGAGATCACCAAGATAGCCAATCTCGATTCTTCTATGATAGTTTACAGGTTGTAATCTGCTGCATATGTGAATCTCATTCCCATAAGCTACACAGCATTCCAGTTTCAGGTATTTTTCTTAAAAAATTATTGAAGCTTTATTCTAATGACTAACTCCTCTGAAGTGGTTTCCCCCAATATGGAGAATCCCAAACTCGAGTTCACCTCTATTGCCCTTAACTCAATCAAGTTGGATGGGACAAATTATTTAATGTGGTCTAAGACGGCACACATACCAATATCTACTAGAAGTCTTTTAGGTTATATCAATGGTAAGAAGAAGGCCCCTGATCCGACAGATAAATTATATGATAAATGGGCATCGGAGAACTCTATTGTGATAGCCTCTTCAATTGGTTCTATGGAACCCAAAATTGGTCAAGAGTATGTCTTGTTACCTGATGCTACAAAGATTTGGAAGGCTGCCAAAGAGGCTTATTCCCAGGTTGGCAATTATTCCTTGATCTATGATCTTCATGTGAGGATTGGTGCCACCAAGCAACGAGACACTACTGTCTCTCAGTATTACTCTGAACTTCACACCTTATGGCAAGAACTAGATTACTATGATACCTTCACTGCTGTGTGTGCTACTGATGCTGCTGCCATGAAGCTTGCAAGGATAAACTACAGGTATACAATTTTTTTGCTTGTTTTAATGTTGAATTTGATCAGATTCGGGCTCAAATTCTCAGTATAGAGCCACTTCCCTCTTTAGCACAGTCTTATGCCTTGATTTAGTCAAAGGATTTACGTTGTACTTCTATGATGCCCCCACTTCCTGCAGAAAGGTCAACTCTTCAGACCACTCAGCCAGGTGCCTCTACGGTTCCCAAACCAATCCGGTGTGAATATTGTGGGAAAGACCACCATACGAAAGATACTTCCTAGAAATTGCATGGCAAACCAGCTGACTTTGAGACCAAGAGGCTTGAAAAAGGACTGCAGAGATCCAAGAACTACAAAGCACCACAGGCAAATCAGACAGAAACCTACTCTCATACTGGACCTCTCTCTATGCTCTCTACAGACGAGCTTCAAGCCCTCAAGAATCTTCTAAAGCTATCTACTGCAGGTACATCATCATCTGTTACCCCAGGTTCATATTTTGTCCAGTCAGATATTTCTCATGATGGTCATTGTGCTTTCTTTGTACCTAGCCCTTGGATTATGGAAAATGGAGCCACTGACCACATGACTAGTTCGGCCACCTCCTTCCATCTGTACTCTCCCTCTTGTGCGACAGATACAGTCAGAGTGGCAAATGGGTCTCTTCCTCCTATCTCTTGAAAGGGCTCCATCCGCTGCTCCCCTACCCTTACCTTATAATTTGTTTTGCATGTTCCTAGTTTTTCTACCAATTTAATATCTATTAGTAATCTTACCAAATCCTTAAACTGTAAAGTAACCTTTTTTCCTTCTTCGTGTATAATTCAGGATCTGGTGAACAGGAAGACAATTGGACATGGTAGATTGTATGGTGGTCTCTACTTGCTTGATGATGGTCCTTCCGCACACACATCATCCCTACCTTTACCACAACCTACACCACATCAGCTTTCCACTGCTGTCAGCACACTTCAGCAATGGCATAGACACCTTGGTCACCCGTCTCCAGTAGCTTTATCAAATTTGTTTCCTCTTTTTTATTTAAACATTGTAATCAGAACGAGTTATTATGCGAAGCCTATATTTTGGCTAAGCAGACTCGAAAAAACCTATTCCCCTTCATTTAATAGAAGCAGTATCCCTTTTGATTTAGTGCACTCAGATGTATGGAGTCCTTCTAGGACTCCTTCTCTTTCTGGTCATCGCTGGTTTGTCACCTTCATTGATTGTCATTCACGGACTACATGGGTCTACCTTATGCATAATAAAAGTGATGTGTTTCGATGCTTCCGCCTATTCCACAGTATGATCAAGACACAATTCCAAGCTCAGTTGAAGGTCATTCGCAGTGACAATTGCAGAGAATTTCTTGATAGCGCGTTTCAGCAATATTTGTCTGAACATGGCATCATTCATCAAACAAATTGTGTTGCCACTCCTGCTCAAAATGGGGTGGCTAAAAGAAAAAATCGACATCTTCTAGAGACAGCTAAAGCTCTTATGTTTAATGGCCATGTTCCAGCTCATTTTTGGAGTCATGTTCTCACTGCTGCTACTCTTATCAATCGGCTTCCCTCACGCATCCTTGAAAACAAAGCTCCGTTGGATCTCCTTCTTGACTCTACCTCCTTTGTGCCACTACCGAAGGTTTTTGGTCGTGTTTGTTATGCTCGCAATCATCACTCTCCTGGCAAGCTTGATCCTAGGGGGCTCCGATGTATTTTCATTGGCTATCCTGCGACACAGAAAGGTTATAGGTGCTACCATCCTCCTACCCAGAAGACCTATATCACCCGAGATGTTATCTTCCATGAGTTGCTGATGTACTACCCGTCCCATCTTCAGGAGGAGCAAGATAGTACTGACGTACCTATGTTTGAAGATGGGCCAGAGGAAGTTCCCATAAGCGTCCCAATCTCGGTTCCAGAAGGAGAATCAATTTCAGTTGGGACTGATGCTACACAATTTCGATTGAGACAGATGCACCTCCTTTACCTATTCCTATCCCTACTAGTCCTAGACCTCTGCAAGTTTACAGCTGCAGCCATGCCAGAAGCAAGCAAGGAAGGACCACTACCATCAAAGCAATTACACATGTCCCTTCATCTACCTTGAATCCAGAGACTGAGCTATCACCTGGTAAGGAAGTTGCTTCCTCCGATTCTGACCTTCCTATTGCCTTTCGTAAAGGTACTAGGTCTTGCACCATTCACCCAATTTCTAGTTTTGGGTCATATACTTCTTTATATCCTACCTTCCGTGCATTTGTGTCTTCGCTTTCCTCTGTCTCTATTCCACAAAAATGGCAAGATGCCATTACAGATGAACGATGGAAAGCTGCAATGATGGAGGAAATGAGAGCCTTGAAGAAGAATGATACGTGGGATCTTGTTTCTCTTCCACGGTCAAGCAGAAAAGTGATGGTACAGTTGATCGATACAAGGCAAAGTTGGTTGCTCGTGGATTTACCCAGACATATGGGATAGATTATCAAAAAACCTTTGCGCCAATAGTCAAGATGACCACAGTGAGGATTCTTTTGGCATGTGCTATGCATCACAACTGGGATTTATAACAGCTCGATGTGAAGAATGCCTTCCTTCACAGGGAGCTCAAATAGGAAGTCTATATGGATTGTCTACCTGGTTTTACAGATGCAAGCATTGAAGGGAAAGTATACAAGTTAAAATGCTCTCTTTAGGAACTTAAACAGTCTCTTAGAGCATAGTTTAAATGGTTTCACAAAGCTATGATAACATTTGAATATGTTTAGAATAATGCTCATACTTTGTTTATCAAGCATGCCCTAAGAAGCATCACGCACTTCTTGTATATGTAGATGATATTGTTGTTACTAGAAACAGTGATGATGAAATCAGAAAACTGAAGCTGTTTTGGGAAAAGAATTTGAATCAAGGATCTTGGAAAACTCAGGTACTTTCTTGGGATTGAGGTTGCTCGCTCTACAAAAGGCATCTTTCTCTCTCAAAGAAAGTACGTCCTCGATATTGTCTCAGAAGCAGGATTATTAGGGTGTCGCCCATGTGGTACTCCTTTGGACTCCAATGCAAAGCTCAGGGAGAAAGAAAGAACTCTGACCGATAAAGGAAGGTACCAGCGATTAGTTGGGAGGCTAATATACCTGTGACATACTAAACCTGATATTGCATTTGCAATGAGTTTGGTAAGCCATTTCATGCATGATCCCTATTCTACTCATTTGGAAGCAGTCTATAGGATTCTTCATTACCTAAAGGGTACTTCAAGAAAAGGGATTCTTTTCTCACCACATGATCATATTAGGATAGAGGTTTGTTTATATTGATGCTGATTAGGCTGGCAGTCTAGATCAAAAATCAATCTCAAGATATTGCACGTTTGTGGGTGGAAATCTTGTTACTTAGCGCAGCAAGAAGCAAAACGTAGTAGTTCGTTCCAGTGCAGAAGTAGAGTTCCGAGCAATGGCTCAGGGAATATGTGAACCCTTGTGGTTGAAGGGTCTACTTGAGGACTTGAAAGTCAAAACTCCTTCAACCATGACCTTGTTTTGTGACAATAAAGCTACCATCAGCATAGCTCATGATCCGGTTCAGCATGATAGGACCAAGCATGTTGAGATTGACCATTACTTCATCAAAGAGAAATTAGAAAGTGGTCAGATTCAGATTCCATTTGTCTGATCAGAGGATCAACTGGCAGACATTTTCATGAAAGGTTACCTGAGAAACCGTTTCACACTATATTGTCCAAGTTGTGTATGCATGATATATATGCACCAACTTGAGGGGGAGTGTCGTAAATACTAGTAATAGGTAACGCCCACTAGTGTTGGGGGTATGATTGTAATTGTTTTTCTTCTATTCTCTTATTCTCTCTTAGTCTTTTAGTTGCTCTTTTATATTTCTCTTATTATAGTAAGAGTAGGATTGTAATCTCTATTTAAGTCTTTCATTATAAATAAGAGGTTGAGTGGAGAGATCATTAATCTCTTCCATTCTTTTCTAAATTCATCACTATTGTTAGTTGTTACTGTTTTTATATTATTGATATAAATAAAGTTGTGTAGAAGGACGACACTACAATCTACTCTTTCTCCTCTAGAGTCGTACCTTTCTCCACTCCTCTTCTCTTTACCTCTTTCTCACTTACAGTTTCAGATTTCTGGTTGTCTTTATTGCAAATTGTTACAAAGATCATACCAGAAATAGAACTAGATATGATGGTCAGATCTGGAATTAGTAAACTTGATTGGGGCAGCAAGATATCACCTGAACAGTGTAAACAGTAGAAACAAAAAGAAACGAAGAAAAGAGGAGAAGAATAGAACCATAGGAGTCCCATATAAGGTCTAGGACGCCCACTTGACATTGCAATGACAAGCTTTCTTTTCATTAATCAAATCTGAGTAGCAGAACTCGATTAAAAGCTAATTCATAGACTACTAAGATGGGTACTGTTCATGTGAACAGTGTTAGGAGGCTGCAATGGGCAGTTTAAGCTGGTCCAAAAGAAAATGGGCTGCAAGCTGGTTGGCCCAACTCCAATGGCCCACTGTCGGCTAGGCTGATTCTACATCAACTCTCCCCTACTCATAAAAACTCGACCACGAGTTTTGAATCGAATCAACATCACCATGTAGGGGAAAGTATTCAGCTTCCTTTGAAAACGGAAATTTGGTTGGTCTTGAAAGTTGGGAAGAAAATCTCCAATCTTGGGACCTCTCGCTTAAAAAACTGAGGTGGAAGCACACATTCAATGTGCTCAACTTCATAATCAGCATCACGAAAATTGTTGGTAACATTTACGGCTACACGAAGGATATTCTTGAAGTCTTCTTGAACCACGACCTCAACTTGTACCATGTTTGCATACTTCTTCTTGACCAATTCAACACATCCTTCAGTGGATGGCTCTGGAACTATAAAATCTTCTACCATGTGACTGATCTGGTCTTTATGTTTAGCCTTTTCAATGTAAATCTATGCAGTAGGAACATCAATGGTGAGCTCTTCTTGTCATCAAGAGTTGCTGGAATATCTTCTAACATTTACATTGACTTCATTTACTGACACTTCTACAACGAGTGGAAGCATTGGATCCTCCTTTGGGGATGCAACTTTGGGTTAAGCCTTCGCCTTAACATGGTGGGCATGGCTTCCACTACTCTCTAACTTGTGAACTGAACGTTATAGATGGTTGCTTCAAGTTCCCTTCAGTTGTAAATGTCAATTGGTGGTAATCTTGTCGACAGGAGAGTCTTCTTTGGATATGTTCAGGTACGTATTTGCTCGTCGGCTCGTACTTCATATCTTCCCAAGTCCTAGGCTCACGTCTTCAAGCTTTGAGCCTCTCTTCTTGGAATTTCCATCATTCTCTAGCATAAACATTCAATCGCAAGTAAGCAAATCTAAGCTTCTATTCGTCTATCAAGCTGTACCAGTCAAAATATTCCTCCAAAGAATTCAACCAATCAAAGAATAGGTATGGGCTCATTTGGCCAGCAAAGTATAAAACTTCTACCAAATAAGGAAGACTGGGAGAATCGGATCTCCTCTCCACGTTGACTATGACACCAATTAATGTAGGACTAGTACCCAACTCAACAAGTTAGAACCACCCCCAGAGGAGAATCGAATCACTAAAATAATCAACCATTAGAACTGCAAAAAACAATTTTGCCCATAGCAGAACTATACAAAAAGGAAATAACCCGCAAATATCTTTACTTGATGATTACCGATCGGATGGCCAGAATTGGCTCACCCATCAAACATAGGCCTTTTAGAGAAGAATATGCTTTCAAAGTTGCAAGCAATTTTGATGATTAGATACAGAGATATGGCCGTAAGAAGATTCAACAAGAATACCTCATGAACAGTAAACCCTAAATAGTAAAAACAAAAAGGAAGAAAAGAGGAGAAAAATAGAACCTCAGGAGTCCCACCCAAGGTCGGGTGATTCCCACAGCCTAGGAGGCCCACTTTACATTGCAATGGCAAACTTTTTTTTCATTAATCAAATCTAAGGAGCAGAGCTCCATTACAAGCTAATACATAGACTCTTAGGACAGGTGTACTGTTCACGTGAACAGTACCTTCACCTTTGGCAGTTATCACATGAAATAGGAAACTTAATAAGACCATAAACTGAAAATAGAAAGTCAATAAATTACCTATTGGCTATCAACACAAAATGGAAACTCCTAAGATTTCTTTGGCTAATAGCCAAGAAGACTTGATAAACTAAGAAAATATAAACTTGCTTATTACAAAATCATCTAAAACGGAAACTAGAAACTCACTAAAATAGTAATGTAACAATTCCTCAAAGAAACAATCAGCAAGTATACAAATCAGAAATTAAAAGAGAAGATTGAGGAGGAGAGAGAGAAAAGAAGATGGATTTCGACACAGCAATGTGCTGCAGCCAAAATCATTAAATAGCTCTCCTCTCTACTCTCTACCTTGTATTTATAGACAAAGAAATAAACAGATTACAAGGAAACTCTTCAATCTAAGAAGAGACAATAAGAGAATATTACAATAATAGAATAAAAGGAAACAAATCTATAACTAATTAAAGAAGGAAGCGAAAAGGGATCCAGCACTAGATGTCGTTGGCGCTAGCTAGCGTCAACGACATCTAGTGGGTCCCATGGGCCTATGGGCCTACTTTGTAACAAGTAACTTTTAAGATAGGAAAGAACCAAAATAGTAATGGAATTCCTTGGTGCACACTCAAATGGATCTTCAAGGAAAATCTTGAGGATCTTAAACAAGCTACTATCAAATGAACAGTACCACGTGGTACTGTTCACGTGAGCAATGTCAGGAGGCTGCAATGGGCTGGGCAAGCTTGGCCCAAAATACAATCGGCTGCAAGCTGGTTGGCCCATCCCTAATGGCTCATTGTCGGCTGGGCTGATTCTGCATCACTTACCTATAGAAAAAAATGACAACTAAGCAGAACTTATAGACATCATTCAATGGTGCTAAAAATGACAAAAAAGTAAATGAGTTCAGATAATGAAATAGATGATGTCAGAATATTGTATGGATCCATTCAAATCACTCACCTGAATAAACTAATGGACAGTTCCTAATAGAGAGAAAGAACCAAGGAAACACGTATCATACCGTATGGGTCCGTATCGACTGATCCATATTAGTATCGGGAAGAACTGATATGATACTAACCAGATACGATACCCAAAAACAAAGATAATTTGTATCTTACTTGTATAGAATGTATCAGGTCGATGGATACGAAATTGGAGTGAGTATCAAAGAAAGAGGGGTTGGGGGGCGCGGGGGGGATACTCACTCTTACACAATTTCGACAAGCAATCACCAAATTATACAATGCAGGTGTTTCCAAACTGGAGTTTTTCTTTCGGTATTTTCCTCATGCTAGGATGAGTACCCCCTTTTCTGTTAACGTCACCGACTTGGACCCTAATTCCTATTGTTGTTTCTATATTATTTTGAGTAGTATAAATAAAGGAATGAGAGGGAGGAAAGTTAATGTCGACTCCTCTCTTGAAATCATTATTCTCTCTTCTTCTTCTTCTAATTATTTCTTCTTCTTCTCTACAGTTAATGTTCTGGTTACTTTTGTTTTCAAGTTGTTACATGGTGTCAGAGCAGTGATCGATCTATCCTAAGAGGTTGTATCATTTGCAGTTTTGATAGGCTATTCTTCCCTCTCCTTCTAAATAACTCTTGGTTGCAGCACCATATGCTGCCTGCGATGGGAGATTGATCCTCCCTTGATGCCATTATCAAACCCTGTTGCAGTTTTTTTTCTGGTTTCGATGGCTGCTGTTTTGGCTCATTCCATAGTTACTGATTAATGGCAAAGAGGGGTTTCAAAGCATTCAAATCAATTAACCCTCTCTGCTACAGGATCTTATTCAAACACAACCCAAATCAGAACTAGAAAATAACAAAAAATTTCAACTTATCTGGAAATCTGACCCTTAGAATCTCTCCAAACCTTGAATCAATGTTCTCTAGTAGCAGCTGGCTGACATATCTGAATTTGGATGAGATCAGCTTACAGGAGAAAGATCCACAGAAGCTTGAGATCAGTCTGGAAACTGCTACCGCCACAGGTGAAGTAAACTGATGGTTTAGATTTTTTAATTCCCACTGATCAGAATGCATATAACCAGAAATCTCAGTATTGAGAGTTGCAAGTCAGTGGAGGATTGGAAGGAATTGAAACAGTAGATGAAGAAGTTGAAACACGGGAAATAACCTTCGGTTGAGTCTCACAACCGATGAGATGAGTCTCACAACCGATGAGACTTAACCAAGAAAAGCCAATAGCAATTTTTCTGGGTTCTAAAAGTCTGTCGCCTCTTCCTCTTTCATCTTATTTACAAGCTGTGAAAATAACTTTCAACTAAATAAAATCCACAAATAGAGTTGCACAAGAAACAGGAATTTTTTCCTTTCTAACTTTGGGAAAGTTTCAAAAAACACATAAAACAAAATAATGTCCAAACTAGTAAACACAGAACTAGGAAACAAATAAGAATCTGATCATAAGAAAGAGGAAGGAAAAGCTTGCGCAGAAGCTTGCTGGACAGCTGTGTACAGCTGTCTCTCTTTTTTTTTTTTCTTTTTTTTTTTTTTCTTTTTTCTGGTTTTCAGCTTGGCTGCATTGTCAGCTGGGCTTTTGTCTTCTTCTTTTTGGCTTGTGTTTAGGCCCTGTTTGGAGGACCTTTTATTCTTTCTAGGGCATACTTTTACTGCATCACTGATCTCTGTTTTCTGGGTTCAAACTGGTTCAAGTGTTGATTGCTGCTGACTTCTATCCTAAAGATTATTGATGCTGATTTCGATGACTGGTTTGTTTGGTTGCTGACTTCGATGCTTGTTGCTGGTTTGTTTGATCATACTTGCTACTAGTTTATTGTATATTGCTACTGCTAATACCTTGTGAGTTGGACTGATATACAAACAGGTCAGATCTATCCATTCTCTGTGACTGCCCTACGTGTGATATACTATTAGTCTATTAGTTGTTGCGATATACTATTTCGTTGGTTGCTTGTTACATTTATTGATTCCTGGTGATGGCTGAATACAAGGAATCTCCTGTGCAAATTACCTCCATTAAGTTAAAAGGGGTATCTAATTACTTGTTATGGGCATAAGCCGTTAAGGCTTATATTCATTCTAGAGAAAGCTGAAATATTTGACTGATAACCCTCCATTTGTGGATCTCAAGGATCCCACTTCTGTAAAAACCTATGATGACTGGATACGTGAAAACTCTATCTTACAAACTTAGCTATGGGGTAGGGTAGCATTGACCCCTCCATTGTGTCCAATGTGATGTTTTATCAGACTGCGAAGGGTGTCTGGAATGACTTCAAAGAGAATTACGCACAGGACAAAAATATATCTTGGATATATGAACTCTATGAATGAATTTTCAATTACTCCTTAGGTGATAAAAAAATTAAATGCATACTATAGTGGATTTATGGGTCTTGTTGAAAAATTGTAGGCAGTCCAACCTCTCACCACTAATATTACACAACTCAAGGCCCAATAGTCAGAATTTTATGTTGCAAAATTCTTAGCCGGTCTTCCACCTCACTACCAAGCCTTCAAAACACAGTTGTTGTATAGTGAGAAGATTCCTACCCTCAATGAAACCTTTTTCCATCTACAACGGCTGATTTCTTCAAATAGCTCTACACAAACTCATGATAATTCAGCTCTATGTGTCGAACAGGGACAAGGATCCTCATCTAGATGTCGTGGTAATGGTAGAGGTTGTGGCTCCTTTGGTCGTGGTACAAACAGAGTAAGCACTGATAAAGGTACTCGATATTGTACTCACTGTGGGAAAACAAATCATAATGTTGACAAGTGTTGGGCCAAGCATGGCCATCTTGAATGGGCTGAGACATTGGTTAACTCTGCCTCTACAGAAGATATTTTGTTGAATGATGGAATGACTTATCTGTAATAGACAGAGGTCCTCTTATTTATAATGTGAGAATGAATACAAAGAAAGAAAGAGGTAGTACAGGTAGTACAATTGTACAATACAGGTAGTACAATGAATCTAGACAAAAAATGAAATATATAATATTCTCAACACTCCCCCTCAAATTGGTGTATATATATCATGCATGCCCAACTTGGATAATATCATATGGAAGGATTTCCCTAGCAAACCTTTGGTGAAGATGTCTGCTAGTTGGTCCTCTGATCTGACAAACGGAATCTCGATTTGTCCACTGTCCAGTGTCCCTTTGATGAAGTGACGGTCTACCTCAACATGTTTTGTCCTATCATGCTGAACCGGATCATTAGCAATGCTAATGGCTGCTTAATTATCACAGAATAATTTCATGGACTGGTTACACATAACCTTCAAATCTTTGAGTAGCCGTTGTAACCATAGTAGTTCGCATATTCCATGCGTCATTGCTCTGTATTCTGCTTCTGCACTGGATCAGGCGACCACATTTTGCCTCTTGCTGCGCCAGGTTACCAGATTGCCACCCAAGAATGTGCAATAACCAGAGATAGAGTTACGATCAGGACTTCCTGCCCAATCTGCATCAGTATAAGCCTCCACCTGGATTTGTTTATTTGGTGAATCTGAAATGGCATATGCTTACATTTTCAGAGGGTCATTAGGAGATAACATGATACCTCTTCCAGGGGCTGACTTTAGGTAGTGCAGTATCCGATAGACAGCCTCCATATGCGTAGAGTATGGGTCGTGTATAAACTGACTTACCAAACTAACTGCGAATGCAATATTTGGCCGTGTGTGGGCAAGATATATGAGTCTGCCAACAAGTCTCTGATATCTTCCTTTGTCTTCTGGTGTACCTTCTTTTGCCCTTAGCTTGGTATTGGGATCGAGAGGAGTATCACAAGGTCGAGCCCCAAGTAACCCTGTTTCTGAGAGAAGATCAAGAACATACTTTCTTTGAAACAGATAGATGCCTTTTGCAGATCTGGCAACTTCAATCCCAAGAAAGTACCTAAGTTTGCCAAGGTCTTTGATCTCAAACTCCTTCCCTAGAAATGCCTTTAGTTTTGTGATTTCATCATTGTTATTGCCAACAATGATGATATCAGCTACATATACAAGTAAGGCAATAAAAGTGTTTTGAACATAGCCAAATGCTACCATAGCTTTATTAAATCTTCCAAACCATACTCTAGGGGATTGTTTTAAACCATAAAGAGATCGCTTTAACTTGCAGACTTTTCCTTGGCTTTTATCATCTGTGAAACCCAGTGGGCAGTCCATATAGACATCTTCAGTAAGTTCTCCATGAAGGAATGCATTTTTTACATCTAACTATTGCAAGTCCCAGTTGTGATGTACAGCACAAAACATAAAACCCTGATGGTAATCATTTTGGCCACTGGAGCGAAGGTTTCTTGGTAGTCAATCCCATATGTTTGAGTAAATCCCCGTGCAACCAATCTAGCCTTGTACCGATCAATAGTCCCATCTGGTTTTTGTTTCACTGTAAAGATCCACTTGCATCCTACTGACCTTGATCCTGCAGGAAGTGGAATAAGATCCCATGTACCATTTTTCTTCAGAGCCTCATTTCTTCCACCATTGCAGCTTTCCACCTTTCATCCATAATTGCATCCTGCCATTTTTGAGGAACAGACACAGAAGAGAGCGAAGACACAAAAACATGGAAAGAAGGGGAAAGAGAGTCATAGGAAACATAATTGGAAATAGGATGTAGGGTGTAGGCCCTAGTTCCTTATCGAAGTGCAATTAAAAGATCAAGATCAGAAGAAGGAGTAAGTTCCTTACCAGAAGAAGGCTCAGTAGACTCAGTTTCTGGATCCAGGGCTAGCGAAGGGACATATGCAGGAGTGGTAGTGGCCTTTCCTTGCTTGTCTTTGGCACGGCTATAAACTTGCAGAGGTGGCTTGGTGGTTGGATGCTTGGATGGTGCAGTTGTATCGAGCACTTGTTCTTGGACTATTTCTAGTACATCAGGTATATCCGGCATAAGTACATTAGGGATATCAGGTGCATCTTCAACTGTCTATGTCTCCCCCTGAAGAGGAGCCTGATAATAGGAGAGATGCTCATAAAAAACGACATCTCTACTAACAAGGACCTGACGAGAGGGAGGATGATAATACTTGTATCCTTTCTGTGTTGCAGAATACCCTAAAAATATGCACTTTAATCCACGTGGATCAAGCTTTCCAGGGGAACGATGGTTACGAGCATAACAAAGACAACCAAAGACTCTAGGAGGAAGAACAAAATCAGAATTTCCAAGTAAGATGTCCAAAGGAGCCTTGTTGTCTAAAACTCGAGAAGGAAGGCGGTTGATCAGGGATGTTGCAGTGAGGACAGCATCACTCCAGTATTGAGCGGGAACATGTCTCTCAAACATTAGTGCTATAGCTGTTTCGAGTAAGTGGCGGTTCTTTCTTTCAGCGAATCCATTCTGAGCAAGAGTGTCCACACAACTTGTCTAATGAATTATCCAGTTATCAGCCAAGTATTGCTGAAAAAAATCCTTCAAGATATTCCTTACCATTATCACTACGGAGCATCTTCAACTAAGTTTGAAACTGCGTCTTAATCATATTGTGGAAATGGCAGAAGAATGCAAAGACTTCATTTTTTTGACGTATCAGATAGTGCAAAGACTTCATTTTTTTGACGTATCAGATAGACCCATGTAATACAAGTGTGACAATCAGTAAAGGTTACAAACCACCTATGACCAGAAATAGAGGTAGTCCGTGTTGGACCCCAAACATCAGAATGGACTAAATCAAAGATACAAGGACTTCTCGAAACAAAAGGTAAATAAGAAATACGAGCCTGTTTGGCCAAAACACAAGCCTCACATAATAACTCGTCTTTATTACATTGTTTAAATAATTTTGGAAAAAAATGAGATAGAACAGCAGAAGAGGGATGCCTAAGACGACGGTGCCACTGCTGAAGGGTATTGACTGCGGAATGGGAGGAAGGTGCTGAACGACCATTGTCAAGCAAGTACAGGCCACCATGCACACTACCATGTCCCATCGTCTTCCCGTTCTCTAGATCCTAAATCACACAATAGGTAGGAAAAAATGTTACTTTATAATTTAGAGACTTTGTAAAACTACTAATGGAGAGTAAATTTGTAGATAAATTAGGAACATGTAGAACGGAATTCAAATCAAGGGAGGAAGAACAGTGGATGGATCCAATTCCAGATATAAGAGAGAGGGATCCATCAGCGACCTTTACAGTATTATGTCCAGAAGAAGGAGAGAATAAATAAAAGGACTCAGACGAACCAATCATGTGGTCAATGGCTCCAGTATCTATAACCCAAGGGCTAGAGACAAAAAAAGCACAATGACCATCATGAGAAATACCTGACTGAACAAAAAAATAATCTGGATTGGTAGATGATAAATGTGAATGATTGATTTGTAGTCACAGGAGGTAGTCGAAGGAGATGCCTGAAGTTCTTGTGCAGAGAGTTGTGGCAAAGGACCAGTAGGAGGACTTGCTTCAGTTTGATATGCCTGAGGTGCATGGGAGGACTTTGTCTTGTGCATACCTTTTTCCCGGCGTTTTGCTTCAAAATCTGCCGGTTTGCCATGAAGTTTCCAGCATGTGTCTTTGGTGTGCCAAAGCTTACTACAATACTCACATTTGATAGCATCACGGGAAACAGAAGGACTCTTGTATGTCTGAGTATTTGTCTGGAGAGCAGACCTATCCGGAACTGAAGGGGAGAACATTGTTATTCGCCGTTGGTCCTCTAACTAAACCACGGAATAAGCCTGTTCGAGGGTGGGGAAAGGGTCTCTGCTGAGAATCTGTAAGCAAATAGGATCAAGCTCCACATTTAGTCTTACCAGAAAAGTATAAACCTTGTATTTTTTTTCTTTTTGTGAAATAGAGTAGCATCTTCTTCACATCTAGCATGAATAGAATCATAAAAATCAATTGTTTGCCAATAGCTCCTCAACTTAGTATAATATTGGGATACAATCAATTCTTTTTCGCATAGTTTCATGAACACTTTTTTGAATGGCATAAATTAAAGCAGCATTCCCAACTTGGGAATAGGTGTCCTTAGCAGACTTCCAAATTTGTGCAGCAGTATCCAATAACAAATAGCCCTCGGCTATAATGGGTTGCATGGAATTAAGGAGATATTGCATTACCAATGAATTTTCAGCATGCCATTTCTCCAAAACAATGTCCTTGGTCAGAGATTTTTCCTCGGTGCCGGTGAGATATCCTGATAATCCCCGAGCTGTAATTGAGAGTTGGGTAGCCCGAGACCACATTAGGTAATTACCACCATCAAGTTTAGTGGTATTAGTGGGAATAGTGAGATTGTCCATTTTAAAACTCTCTATCCCAGAAGAGGTTACTTCAGATGTCATCCTTGAGTTATGTATTCAAGAACAAACACCCGAAAACAATATGAATAGCCTCCCTGTTTGGTTATAGCACAATATATGGAGATCAAAGTAGAAATATCACTTGTCAAATATACTAACTTGTCCCATGTGCAACATAATATATGGAAATCAATTCTGGTTTGCACCCACTTTTTTGTTTATTGGGGTAAACTCAGAAACTCATAGATATCGAACCAGACTGAACCATATTATTAATATCCAGACTGATAAAAAAAATTTATTTCCAATAAAGAGAATAAACCAATGATCCGTAATGAAGGTTAAAAAGAAGGGCAGTACCTATATCATTGTATGATTCCCTCTTTGGTTGCTGCCCATAGTGGGGAGAATAAAAAAAAAAAAAAAAAAAAAAGAAGGAAAGTCGGTAGTGAAGCGACGGAGGGATCTGGCGGTAGAGCTAACTTGGCTCTGATACCATGTTGAATGATGGAATGACTTATCTGTAATAGACAGAGGTCCTCTTATTTATAATGTGAGAATGAATACAAAGAAAGAAAGAGGTAGTACAGGTAGTACAATGAGGGTAGTACAGGTAGTACAATTGTACAATACAGGTAGTACAATGAATCTAGACAAAAAATGAAATACGTAATATTCTCAACATATTTCTATACCAGTGATTGCACCTACACCAGCATCGGCTCTCACTACTACAGTTCCTCTAGCTAACTTTGAAACTTTAGTACAACAGGTCCAACAGCTTGAGCTGTAATCATTTCCATCCACGTCTGCCACCCTAGCCCACACAGGTACAAATGCACTACTTTTCAACTACTCCATGGATCCTTGACTCTGATGTCTCGTGTCACATGACTGGTAAATCTCATACCTTTTCCTCCTTTAAGGAGACCACTACATCTAGGCCTGTGTTCCTTGCTAATGGCTCCTCTAACTCTAGCCACAAAACAAAGAACTGTTTCCCTAACCCCACCCTTGACTCTCTCTCCTGTTCTCCATGTTCCTAAGTTACCCTTTAACCTTATGTCTATTAGTCAACTTACTAATTCCCTGCAGTGTTCAGTAACCTTCTTTCCTTCTTATTATGTTTTTCAGGATCTCAGAACCAGGGAGACAATTGGTGAGGGCTTTGAGCGATCCGGTCTTTATTACCTAAACAATCATGGACCATTTACTACTGCTACTACGACATTTGCAACCTCAACCTCTCTGCAATGGCATCACCGCCTTGGACATCTACCTCTCTCCCAACTGAAGACACTAATTCTTGACTGCAAGTCTGTTACACAACTTAACTATGAAGCTTGCGAGTTAGGATAACATCACCGCATCATTTTCCCTGCCCGTCTTAACCCTCGTAGCTCTTATCCTTTTCATTTGATTCAATCAAACATTTGGGGCCCCTGTCGTGTCCCCAACAGACTTGGTTCATGTTATTTTGTTACTTTTGTTTATGACTATTTCAGGGTAACCTGGCTCTATTTGTTTAAAGATAGGTCTGAATTTCTTTCAATATTTAAAGGTTTTTGTAAGGAAATTAAGGTTTAATTTAATTCAGATATCCGTGTCTTTTGGTCTGATAATGCTTTGGAATATACTCAAACTACAATTTCTGATTTTTGTTATGAAAATGGCATGATACATCATACTAGTTGCTCATATACTCCCCAGCAAAATGGGGTGGCTAAACGAAAGAATAAACATCTATTAAAAGTTTCTCGTTCGCTTATGTTTCACATGAATGTTCCAAAATATTTCTGGTGTGATGCCCTCCTCACTGCTTGTTTTCTTATTAACCGTATGCCATCCTCTGTCCATCTTGTCGAGGATCCCTTCTCTCTGATTTATCCCTCTGAACCTCTCTTTCCCGTACCCTACGTGTTTTTGGATGTGTATGCTTTATTCAAGTCCTCCATATTCAACGTGATAAATTGTCTCCCCGGTCCCTAAAATGTATTTTACTTGGCTATTCTCGTACTCAGAAGGCCTACATGTGTTATCATGCAGTTACCCATCGCCAATTTGTTAGTGTTGATGTTACCTTTTTTGAGACCACTGCTACTACCCTTTCCCTACGTCATCCATTTCCTCACCTGTCCCCCCTGTCTCTTTACCCCTTGTTGATCCATATATCGATCAACTTAACCCGATCCCTGAGGCCCCTCCTTCCCCACCCCCCTTTACAGGTTTACCAATGTCAGCCTAAGGCTGGTCCTACTGTGGATGCTGCTCCTCCCACTGATTTGCCCACTCTTGGTGCTGAGGTCCCTCCTAACCTTTCCCTTCATATAGGTACACGTTCCTATGCTCAGAATTCTCGTCACCTATCCGATCAATATGTTTGTTACTACCACCCATCTCCCTTCCCCCATCCACGATCTTGTGTTGTCAAATCTACTACCTTCGTTCCTAACTCCCATGTCCAGGCCTTATCCGACCCAGGATGGAAAGCGGCTATGGAATCTGAGATGGCGGCATTGCTCTCCCACTATCCATGGACCCTCGTTAATCTTTCTTCTGAGAAAACTATAGTGCGCTATGCCGCTGCCGCTGCCGCTGGGTGTATACTGTTAAACATAAGTCTGATCAAACAGTTGATCGGCTTAAGGCTCGCTTGGTTGCCAAAGGATTCACTAAAACCTATGGTGTTGACTATTTTGAAACCTTCTCTCTTGTTGCTCCGTCTTAATCGGCTCAGGTTATTATCTCATTGGCTGTCAACCACGACTGGCCCCTATATCAGTTCGTTGTTAAGAATGCATTTCTAAATGGAGATCTTTCTGATGAGGTTTATACGGAGAAACCTCTGGGGTACGTTGCTCCGAGGGGGAGGGGGGGATTGGATTGTCCACTCAAGTTTGCAAGCTACATAAGACTATTTATGGGCTCAAACAGTCTCCCTGTGCTTGGTTAAAGAAGTTCAGCTCTATAATCATTCAGTGCAGTCTTTCTCGGTGCTATTCTGACCATTCTATATTTGATCGGCAACAGCATTCTAAAGTAATTATCTTAGCAGTCTATGTTGATGATATTATAATCATAGGAGACGATGTGACAAGTATTGCTGAGGTTAAATCTTATTTAAATAAACACTTTCAAATGAAAGACTTAGGACTGCTTCATTATTTTTTGGGCATTGAAGTAGTTCGTTGCAGCAAGGGAATTAATCTGTCTCAAAGGAAAGATGTTCTTGATCTACTGACTAAAACTGGTCTCTTTGGCTCTAAACCAGCTGATACCCCTATGGACCCTCATCAAAAGCTTGAGACTAGCAATATAGTTCTGATTTTCTTGATGTCCATCATTACCGACGACTTGTTGGTAAACTTATTTACCTCACAATTACTCAGCCTGTCCTTTGCTGTTGGGTTATTAGTCAGTTCATGCAAGTCCCAAATCAATGTCACCGTGATGCAGCCTGTCGCATATTGAGGTATTTGAAGAAGTCTCCAAGCATAGGGCTTATCTATAGGCATCATAACCATACTAATATCACTAGATATTCTGATGCTGATTGAGCTGGGACTAATGGTGATCAATGTTCCACTACTGGTTATTGTACATTTGTTGGAGGAAATCTGGTCACTTGGAGAAGCAAAAAGCAAACTACTGTATTTAAGTTTAGTGCTGAGGCTGAGTATAGGGCAATGGCCCAAATTGCTACTGCGCTCATGTGGATACAAAATCTTTTGCAAGAATTGGGTTTTCCTATAAATCACCCTATAACTATGTTTTGTGACAACCAAGCTGCTATATATATTACTATAAATCCGGCGTTTCATGAGCATATCAAACACATTGAAGTTGATTGTCACTTTGTTCGTGATGCTGTTCAAAAGAAACTATTGGTTGCTCCATTTGTGTCCTCTTCAAACCAATTGGCAAGTATTCTTACCAAACCTTTGTTTGGTCCAGGGTTCCAACAAAATTATTCCAAGCTAGGCATGGGTGACTTAAGGGGCTGTTTGATAAAACTTCAACTCTGGGATTCTTACTTCTGGTTCAAATTTCTACTCCAACTTCAAAAGGATTCAAGAGTACGAGGGAGTAGAAACATGTTTGTTAACCTAATTTAGTCATGAACTCCAGAGTAGTGGTGGGGGGTGACGGATGGTGGCACTAGTGGTGAGTGGTGATGGTTGGTGACGGTGGTGGTGGGTGGGAGGTGGTGGTGAAGGGTGGTGGTGGGTGGGTGGTGGTGGTGGAGGGTGGTGGCAGTGGTGGTGGGTGGTAGTGGATGGTGGTGGCAATGGTGGTGGGTGATAGTTGGTGGTGGTGGTGGGTGGTGGTGGCGGTGGTTGTGGCTGGTGGTGGTGGCAATGGTAAGTGGCGGTGGGTCATAGTGGATGGTGGTGGCGGTGGTGGCGGTGGTGGGTGGTTGGTAGTGGTGGCGACGGGGGGTGGTGGTGGTGGGTGATAGTTGGTGGTGGTGTTGGGTGGTGGTGGTGGTGGTTGGTGGCGGTGGCTGGTAGTGGATGGTGGTGGCGGTGGTGGGTGGTTCGTGGTGGTGGCTACGAGGGGTGGTGGTGGTGGCGGTGGTGGTGGGTGATAGTTGGTGGTGGTGGTAGGTGGTGGTGGCGGTGGTTGGTGGCCGGTGGTTGGTGGTGGTGGCGATGGTAGGTGGCGGTGGGCGGTGATTGAGGATGGTGGTGGTGGTGGTGGTGGTGGGTAATGGTGGCGGTGGGTGGTGGCGGTGTGGTGGTGGTGGTGGTGGTGGTGGTGGTGGTGGTGGCGGCAGTGGGTGGTGGAGGGTGGTGGCGGTGGTGGCGGTGGTGGGTTGTGGTGTTGGTGGTGGTAGTTGATGGTAGTAGCGGTGTGGGATGATTTTTACTCCAAAATTGTACTCTGAAGTCGAAAAGCATCTATTTGATGCTCCAAAAAATTGGATTCTAGAGCTCATTTGGAGCCAGTTCACTCATGGATTCTCCAGAAGTCCGAACCGGGTTACCAAACAGGCTTCTACTCCATTTATGCTCCAGAAGTCAGAATCCAACTTCTGGAGTGTTACCAAACACCCCCTAAACGCTCCAACTAAAAGAGGGGGTGGGGTGTAGAGTCACTGACTTGGGTGAGAGCTCATAGCGATATCGCTATGAGCTGTGGGCCCTACTTCCTATTGTTAATTCCTTTTAATTCCTCTTTTATATGTTTTAGATGCTCTTTATATTGTTTAGATTGGTTTCCTTTAGTCTAATTTGTTAGGAAATTTTATTTGTTTCTATATTATTTTGAGCAATATAAATAAAGGAATGAGAGGGAGGAAAGTTAACGTCGATTCCTTCTCTCTTGAAGTCATTATTCTCTCTTTTTCTTCTTCTTCTTCTTCTTATTATTATTATTATTGTTATTATTATTATTATTATTTCTTCTTCTCTAAGGTTACTGTTCTGGTTTCTTTTGTTTTCAAGTTGTTACATCACCAAAGAGGGAAAATGGGAAGTTGGTTTAGGTTGATGAGCTGAGTCATTTTCCCTACTCAAGCCTTTCTAGAACCATAAGTTGGAAGTTGGCTTAGGTTGATGAGCTGAGTCATTTTCCCTACTCAAGCCTTTTCTAGAACCATAAGTTCAGGTTCCTAGTTTAAACTACGCTTTTCTTTTATCAAACCAATGTAAGTTAATACTTCCAGAAATCCATTTATGATAAATTAGCTACATTTAGTGATTTATCTGAACCAGTTTAAGTTATAGTCAATTTCTGTTCCTTTATTTTAAATAAGCATCTAAGACACTTACAAGAAACAATGGAAAACTCACAAGAAAGAAACACCCCACACCCCCGGGCCGGGCATCCCCCAAATAATAGTTAAAAAAAAAATAATAATAATAATAATGGGATGACCCAAATTAAGTACTTTCTCAAATTGAATAGTTTCTGTTAGGAAGTTGATATAGCTCCATTATAGTAGGTTGCTTTCTGTTGAAGCAATTAGAACTGTACTCTAGTAAGTCTACAGGAAACGAGAGTTCATAGAGCTGCTGCCAATCATTCCATGTAGTGTTATAATTCCTGAGATGAAAAGGTTTAAAACATTCATAAATGCGTATGTAAGTGTTAGGGAGTTTAATAGGCAAGCAGCACATTGTTTGGTTATTAGTCACTAAATTTTGTAGGGACAGGGAAAAGAAGGTAAACAATTGATGCAGGTTACTGCAAACTCTCTTAGATAATGTTCAGGTTATGAACTAACAAGATGTGGTGACTTACAAATGGAGAATGAAGCAACTTAGCACTTTCTTTTTCTTTCATACATGTCCAATTCCATAACGAAACCACTAAACTTAACATTGGAAGGACAACTCACCGGTCGTACTGGAAGGCCCAGAGGACTCAACATGCAGTTCGGAACTGGAATCAGTCTCTCCCTGGGATGATGGAACCTGCAGACTGCACCAAACTTACATTCCCCAGTCTTCAAATAGTACTGGCATTCAGGTTGGTCAGGTCTCTCAGGAAATACATTCTCCCTGTGCAATGCATAAGGCCCCACAGAAGCAGAGCTGGAACAGTACGAAGGAAATGTCCCTTGTGCTCCTGCACTCACATCATTGTGGCGAGAAATCCCATAAAATTGGCTGGTTCCCACCATTTGCTGCAGACTTTCCGAGGATGAAACTGAACCAAGCTGGCCCTATATGGAAGACCACCTTAACATAAACAGGAAAAATTCCTAGAGTCTGGCCTTTTTGCTTCACATTCTCATACAATAGCAATAAATAAACTTTCACATAACCAATAAACATAGTAAAAGTAAAATGATAAGCTGATGCAGTGCAGGTTTACAACCGCAAGAAGAAGAAGAAATAAGAATCGATTTGGTTCAAACCGAACCAGATCTTGGACCAAACCAAATCAGCAGAATGGTTCAAACTGACTGAATAATTTGAAGTAGTTTATTTGATTTTTGCATTAGTATTTTATTGTGATTAGGATTAGCTATTTTATTTCAGTTGTTTCCTAATCAGATGATGACATCTACTAGGAGAAGGATTAGTTAGTGGTTTGGCTTGTTTTGGAAACTATTGTCTAAGGCTGCATTTTGTAACTCTCCCGGAGAACAGTTCTTCTGTTCTTCCGTTCTACAAAATGGAAAAACTGTTCAGAACAGTCAAAAACAACCAAAAACCATTTGGCAAAACTGGTCTGTTCTTCCATTCTCAAAGAACGAACCAAATGAAAAGAACATCAAAGAACGAAAATTTCAAAAAATGGTAACCCATGTTTTTACAACCTAGAACATTTTTTAAAAGAACAAAAAGCATAAAACTATTCCCGATAAAAGAACCTATCCCTATTCTCGTTTCTCTCCCAAATTACTTCTTCTCTATGTAACCATTGAAGGCCTGGCTTTGAAGGTGGTAAAAGAAGTGGGTATGGTTGTTCCTTTATCTGTAACAAACGAAGGCCCTACCCCTTTGTTCTATCCTTCCTCTCTCTGCAACAAACAAACCTCCGGCGGCTGTGTTTCTCCTCTGCAAATCCCACATCCTTCATCTTGCAGCAGCAGAAGAGGAGGAGCCGCTGTAGCCAACTCTCAGTTCTCCAGAAACCCTAAACCGTCTGCAATTCATTTCCATCCAAACTAACTGTACTGATGTACCATACTCTTAACTGAAGGAATCTGTTTCTATTCCGTGCAATGTCCATGAAAGTTTTGCAGATAGAGTTGTAGTTCTGCTGACGGATTGACTGATACATTAAACTCATCGAAATGGCTATTCTTACTAAAACCAGGGCCACCGTCCAAATCGGAAACCCTATTTCTTTCCAAATGATCTCCACTTTCCCATATTTGTCTCAAGAGCCCCTACTTGCACAACCCTCAGTCTCACCCTCAACTCCAACCCTCCAAGCCCATACTCTAGTAGCCCTCTTTACCAAGAGAATTGAAGAAATCCTATCCATGACTCAGGCACCATTCAGTCTCTTGTCCCATTAGGATTCATTCATCAGGCATCATCTTGAGGATCCAAGCATTGTCTCATACTGGATTAGGTCTCTTGATAAGAATGGGAAGCTGAACAGGCCCGATGAGTAGGCCTGAAGATATCAGGGGATCATTTTACCACAAATTGTGATCTCTTCTCTCCTACATTGGTTTCATTCAATTCAAGTAATTAATTGAACTTGCTCTGGATCATTTTACCACAAATTGTGATCTCTTCTCTCCTAAATTGGTTTCATTCAATTAAAGTAATTAATTGAACTTGCTCTGCCAAAGGAGAGACTTGAAGATATCAGGGGATCATTAATCTCACCTCCACCTACAAAATCAAAACTCTCAACAATGGCGGACAAGGTCAGCATGATCTCTCTCTTTTCAATTGTTTATTTATTTATTCAAATAGAACCATGTATCCCTCTGTCTTTTTATCGTGTTCTTAAACAGTATTTGGCCTCTTCTTGCTGTCTAATTCCTGAAAAACAAAAAAGTATTTAAGCCTTATTGGTTTTCGATTGTGTTGCAAGTGTCAACACTAGTGCTGAAGGTCGATCTTCGGTGCTCACGCTGCTACAATAACGTCAAGAAAATAAAAAAATAAAAGAGATGATTGCAATAGTTCCACTGCATATGGAAGAAATGGGTGATTTGGGCCATTCTTTTTGCCATAGGATATTTCTCAAGCTAAATGTCATCAACAGAAATTAGTATTATTTGATTTCTTCTTCAAAGCAATGGACAAGGAGAGCCAAGGATTGAGATATATTGACTGAACACTAGTATGATAGTATCCCCATCCCAAATTGAGAGGTTCTATATCCAATAAGAGTACAATATCATTTCTTTGAAAAGCCTTTAAGAACACCAAACAAAGCCAGAAATTCAGATCAAACCTGTGCTGAAAATGGATAAGGTTTTAGAGGATTAATCCATGCTCACTTCATTCATTTGTCATAAAACACGCCTGCTTGGTGAATATAATCCCAATTGGACTAAATAGGCAACCATTGGGATAATTGTATAATTAAATGGTACTAATACAAATTAATTTGGCAAGATATTGGTTTGGTGACAATTTTGTAATATTTGAATCATTCGAAAAAAAAAGTTCTAGAACAAATGTAACCAAACAACAAACTAATCAGAACAGTGTTCTGAGACTAGTTCTGGAACATATTTGCCAAACAGGCTTACGGCCAAAAGAACAGCCAAAGAACATTGTTCCAGAACATAAACAGAAAAGACCACTTGAAAAGAACACTGGTCCAAGAACGTTACCAAACGCAGCCTAAGTTTCCAAATCCTTGTTTAGTTAGGACTTAGTTTCCTAATAGGACTTAGTTTCTTAATTGTTTCCGGTTTAGCATTTAGTTTCCTCTGTCCATCTAATTAGGACTTTGTAAGCATTGAACTCTATATATAGATGAATGGAATAGAAGATCGGTAGACTTTTGAAAACCAGATTTAGTTTTGAATTTTGGTTGACTCCCATAGGTTGTAAGACTCAACCGCAGGTCTGTTTTGCATTATTCTCCTAGTTCTGTTGCTGTTCATCGTCTTTCCAACTGTCTTGGTTATTTGACACATCATTCCTTGCTGAACTGATCGATATTATACTACTGAAGTGAATAATGCAGGACCTGGGTTGGAAAAGACTATTGGATCCGCTAATGGGCCCACCCAAATGATATAAGCTTTACTTAAGCAAATCAGTGGCAATTTTGTAAATAACCAGAATTTTATAATAACTCTTGACAAACAAACAAACCTTTAGGATGAAACTAGAATTAAGACAAAAGGGCTGAGGGCAATTCTGGTAGATAACTTAAGAAAGGTCAAAAGAGAATTACTTTAATGAAGAGGGGAGCATAATTGGAAAAACAAGACAAATAAATCAATAAAAGAAATCATTACTGAAGTTGTCTTCAACCTTCAAACATAATAGGAGGCGGAAAACTAGGTTGATTTCAAAGGAGAGATCTCAATCAACTTAATCCCTTCTGATCTGAAATTTCAGGGAATAAATCGCTACAATCAGCCATACTGAACCAACTTAATATCAGGTCCGATAATCAAGCATAAAGCATATGAAAATTACTTGAAACAGATCTGGCGGACATGGGAACAGCAGATTGGTTCTGAAGTTTGACTCTCTCAATTTAGATGGTTTCCGCAGGTAAGGGCCTCGGGTTAGAATCGCCTAGTACCGAGGGTTCGAATCCCTCTCTTTCCGCACTTTCACCCAATTCACAGGGAACTCACACCCAAAGTTGCAGGGGAAAAGGGAAAGGGATGAGGGAGCTCGATGGTTTTCGGTGTGGCTGGGAGTATCGCCCAGAACAGGGGAGCATAGAGCAGAAAGGAAGAATAAGCATGAAAGGAGGAGAAACGTAAGAAGAGATGAGAAAGAAGAAAAAGGGGATGAAGGGGAAAGGAGCAGACCACTGGGATGGTCGGTCCCGGTTTGCAAGGAAGAAGGAGAGAGAAACAAGAGAGATGGGATTCCCGGCCACCAGGCCTACGCAACTCACAAAAACTAATTCTTCAATTTCATTCATAAACTCTTCTCCAAATCTGAAAATAAAGTCCTACTACATGTTCTATTTAAAAGAAATACTTTACTAAACTAATTGATATAAGTTTAGTAATCACATAACGTGTCTATGGAATAAAATCCCTAATACCATAAAATCTCTAATCAAAATAGAAATCATTAAATAAAGGAAACATAAAATTGAAACTTTCCTACTCTAAAATTAACTAAATTGATTCCCTACCAACCCTGTGCAGACCAAAAGGTTGGTTTGGGTTGGGCCGGTTCAGGTTTGGCTTGGGTAGCCAAATCGGCTCGGGTAGCCAAATCGGCTCGTATCTGTCCAGCCATGAGCAAGCTACTACATGAACTCTCCGCTTCTAAAAAGAACTTGACTCTGTAAGTTTGGATAAGGGCCAAGAAGACCATCAAATGGAAACGCGCTGGAGGAGAAGCGATTTAGCAACCTTCTTAAGCTTGATAGCACAAAGGTCTTTCATCGGAACAAGTCGCATCCCGAGCCCACCATACTTAAAAGGAGTAAGTATTCTCGTAACCATCATGCTGAACCTTCTTGTCAAACATCCAAGGGCGACCAAGGAGAACGTGAGAGATCTTCAGGGGTAACACGACACACTGAACGGTGTCAATCAATCCACTGATAGAATACGTGAGCAAGCACCTCTCATGAATCTTAAGATTGGTGTTATTTATCCATGCAACCTTCTAGGGGCGGGGTAGAGGTGTGGCTCTGTCTTCAAGCCCGATTTGTTAACATCTTCAGAGACCACATTGGTGCAACTACAACCATCAAAGATCATTGTGCATAGGGAGCCGTTGCATCTTACCCTTGTTTGGAAAATATTGCCGCGACGCCAATCGTCCTCTTCAGATATATCTTGTGCAGCCAAGAGAGGGCGAAGGACTAAAAAAGGCTGGTGCACGTGATCAGTGTCACTGTCGCTATCATCACTATATTGCTCGGCTGCTAAGTAGACGATCTCATTCTTGCGTTGCTCTTCTGAGGCAATAGCCATGAGCTCTTCTTTATTTGCAAAGGCAATTGAGCGATTTGGGCAATGGAGGAAAAGTGGCCAAAACCCTTACATGTGTAACATCGGATCTCAGCTCTCGTTTTTTGAGGAGGTTTATCAGAACCACGTCGAGGCAAAGAATATGGACAGTTCAGCTGTAAGGATGACATACTAGACCCGCTTTCTCGAGGCTAGCTAAAGGACTTCTCTGGTGGTGGAGTTTGTCTGGCAAAATTGTTACCCTTAGAAAACGTTTTTGGAAAGCTTCTCCGGTTGTATGGCCACTTTAAATTTTCCTCTACCTAATAGGCAACCTTTATCATGTCCTCCATTGTATACAATTAATTGGAAGCCAAGGAAGCACTAATCTATGGGTGCAAGCCGTTATAAAATTGTGCAACCAAAACATCTTCATCCCAATCAAAATCAGACCAAGTAGCCAAGTAGTAGAATCGGGTCACATATTCTTCAACGGTCATATTTCTTGCCTGAATTGTGTAAACTTGAGGTGCGTCAGTTGCTTGTAGTCAGGAGGTAGGAATCGCCTGTTCAGTGTCGTATGAATTTCAGCCCAAGTATTTATCTCACCAATGTCGTGAGTCCAATTTTGCCTCTGATATTTAATCCATCAGATTCGTATCGTGCCCTTTAACTTAACTTCTGCAAACATCAGTTTTCTAACCACAGACAATCAGTACCATTTGCAAAATAGCTCCAAACTATGGATCCAGTCAAGGTACTCCTCCGGATTATGGTCTCCATTAAAATCAAGCACGTCCAGTCGTGCTCCTTTGTAGGCACCAAAAATTTCTCCATATCAACCAACTCCATATGGTGGTGGTGGTGTATGTCGTGATGGTCATGGTAGTGGTGATGAAGATGCTTTGGGAGGTGAAACTTGTGTGACGGATTTGAAGGAACCATCAGGCATGGGACTCTTACCTTTTATGGCTTATGCCAACATGTTAATGGAAGTTTGTATAGATATAAGAGTAGAATCTATCCCATTGAGCCGTTTTCATAAACTACCAATGGCCGCGTCAATTTCCTCTTTGTAGGCGCTGACACGTGACAAGAGCTCATTGTTACTCACCAAGAATGTACGATTTTCGCTCTGATACCAATTGATGCGGGACCTGGGTTGGAAAACCCTATTGGATCCGCTAATGGCCCCACCCAAATGATATAAGCTTTACTTAAGCAAATCAATGGCAATTTTATAAATAACCAGAAGTTTATAATAACTCTTGACACACAAACAAGCCTTTAGGATGAAACTGGAATTAAGACAAAAGGGTTTGAGGGTAATTCTGGTAGATAACTTAAAAAAGGACAAAACAGAATTATTTAAAGAAAAGGGGGGAGCATAATTGGAAAAACGAGAGAAATAAATCAATAAAAGAAATCATTACTAAAGTTGTCTTCAACCTTCAAACATAATAAGAGGCGGAAAACCAGGTTGGTTTCTGTTGAAACATCTAAAAGGCGAGGGGCCCTTCCTTGACTTTAGGGTAGGAGACTTCCTTGACAAGAAGGGGCAGCCTTCCTTGACTTGTGGGGCTATTGCCCATGTGCAGTAGCCTTCCTTGACAAGAAAAGTTGCTGCCTTCACCTACCACATTTATTATGTGCACCTACCGCATTTACTATGTAACTCTTTTTTTCTATAAATAAAGCATGACCTCAGTCATTCTAGACAAGTCGATCATTCCTCTCAACATGGTATCAGAGCAGAGATCCTCCTTGGCAACCAAATCCTAGCGAGTCTCTCTCTTGATTCTTTTCTTTCCTATCACCCTTTCTCTCTCTCGGCTCCAACTTTCAGCATCTCTCTCTCTCGGCTCCAACTTTCAGCATCTCTCTCTCTCTCTCTCTCTCCCTCTCTCTCTCTCTCAGTTTGCCACCGCAAGCAGCTTTCGATAGTGGTGCCTTAGCCCACCGAAAGCCCTCTCAAAGGCTAGTTTCTCAGATCAGACTATGCTGGAGATCTGAGAAACTCTATTTTACAGAATTCTCTAATGCTTTACATGAATTCACAAACTACCATTTCCTAAGATGATGTACAGGCATTTTTTATCTATGGTCATAAGTGATTCCTGACCTCTTTGCTCCGTCATCATGTCCAACATTGCTACCGCCTCCTCTGGAACTGACGGGACAGGTCGCGATGCCCATTTTCCCTTGTTCCTTGTGAGCTCTGTTCGTCTTGAGGGAGAAACTAGTTGATATGGTCACGGTCTTGTTATTTGCCCATTGATTCTCGAGGCTATATAGGCTACATCAATGGCGAAACGACAAAACCTACAACTGCCGGTGATTCTCAGAGGAAGTGGAGCTCTGCTAATTCATTGGTAATGTCTTTTCTCATCAACTCTATGCAACCAAAAATTGCTCGAGGTTACCTTCTCTTAGATACTGTAGCCAAAATTTGGTTGGCAACCAAGGAAACCTATACCCAAGTTGGGAATGATGCACAGGTCTATGAACTCAAGAAAAAGCTTCATGAGACCAAGCAACAAGATCTTTCCTTGTCTCAATACTACTCTGAGTTGCGCAATCTATGCCAGGAGCTGGAATACTATGATACTTTCCAAGCTACGTGCATTGACGATGCAACCGGGTTTCAGAAGCGAGAAGACAAGAATCGGGTGTATGATTTTCTAACCGGCCTGAACATTGTCTATGACCAGATTCGTGCTCAGGTGCTTAGTCGTAATCCCTTTCCTTTATTAGAGCACTCCTACTCCTTGGAACAATTGGAATACAGTCACCGCACTGCCATGTTGTCACCTCATCCGTCATCCCATGGTTCTCAGGACCGTTCAGCTTTCTGGATTAGGGTCTCAGTCTGGTGGCAGCAGCTCTGCTCGTTTCAGTGATCACTCTTCTTCTAACTGAAAGCCTATCCGATGTGACTATTGTGGTAAGGAATGACATACCAAGGAGTTCTGTTGGAAACTCCATGGTCGCCCAGCTGCAGGTTTGTCATGAGGGCATGGTCAGGGTCATGGCTCCTCTGCTCATCAATCTGAAATATCTTGAGTCTACTCTTACCGGTGGCACCCCCACCAGTGTTGGTTCTTCTCTGTCCCAGGATAAGCTTGTCATGCTACGATGCCACATGACTCGACTGGAGCCACCCTCGTCTGGGCCATCTACTTCTGCCGCCGCCACTTCCATGGTTCATTCTGCCTCTAGCCTCAAGTATCTTTTTTGGTGGCCATTGTGCATCAGTTGTCTCTCAACCTTGGACAATTGATATTGGTGCCACTGACCACATGATTGGTACCCCTAGTCTTTTTTCTCAATATTCTCCTTGTTCTAGTAAAGACAAGGTTCATGTCGCCAATGGTTCCCTTTCCTTTGTTTCTAGGAAGGGCTTCATTGCGTGTTCTCCCACTTTACCATTGAATTATGTTCTTCATGTACCAAATTTTACTACTAACCTTCTTTCTATTAGCCGTTTTACCTATGATCTGAATTGTATAGTAACTTTCTATCCTACCCATTGTCTCTTTCAGGATCTGGTGACGGGGAAAACGATTGACTGTGGTAAGGTGTATGGTGGTTTTTATTTGCTGGACGATGAGCTTCCCATTGTTTGTTCTACACTTTAGACTGATTCCACACTGAATACTACTTCTGAGTTGTCACTTTGGCATCAACGTTTGGGCCATCCTCCAGTGGGGACTCTCTTTAAAATTTTTCCGCATTTATCTAAGCACTGTAATTCTGAAGAGTTTTTTTGTGATGCTTATGTTTTAGCCAAACAAACCCGCTCTATTTATTTAGTTTAAATAAAAGGAGTGTTTTTCCTTTTACGTTGATTCACTCTGACGTGTAGGGCCTTGTCCGATGTACTTCTGTCTCTGGTTTCCGCTGGTTTGTTACCTTTATTGACTGTCACACTCGGATCACTTGGATCTACCTCCTTCGTCACAAAAGTGGGGTCTTCCGCTACTTCTAGATGTTCCACACCATGGTTCACACTCAGTTTGATGCTACCATTCGAATCCTTTTAGCGACCATAATACTGAGTATATGGATGGTGCCTTCCATTCTTATCTTGTCGCTCAAGGCATTTTTCATCAAACTAATTATGTCGACACTCTGGCTCAAAATGGTGTTGCTCAACGCAAAAATTGTCATTTACTAGAAGTTGCTCACTCTATCCTGTTTGAGATGCAAGTTCCTCCTCAATATTGGAGTGACGCTATTCTGACTGCCGCCTATATGATAAATCGGATGCCAACTCGTGTTCTAGATTTCCGTGCTCTTATTACTACCTTAATAGGGTCATCCGACTTTGCTATCCCTCTACGTGTTTTTGGTTGCTTGTGTTTTGTAAGAAATCATCAGCATCCTAGGATGTTGTAGCCTCGTGGGCTCAAGTGTCTGTTTGTTGGCTACTCTGCTACTCAGAAGGGTTATCGGTGCCATGACCCTCCTTCCCGGCATGTGTTCGTAACTATGGATGTGGTGTTCCATGAGACTATTTCCTATTTTTCACCGGCTCCTCTTCTAAAGGGGGATCTAATACTTGGGGACGGTGAAGTCGGTGACGGTAAAGATGTGTTGGTTGTTGCTCTGCTTGTCGCTCCATTACATGAGGATGTGTCTGCAGTGGTTGTACCAGTCCAGAGGGAGGTTCAAAACTCTGTGCGGGTCTATGTTTGGTGCCACTCACAGCACCTAGACACCAATACGACTGCACCTAGTCTACCCAGCTTATCGCCATCTCCTAATCCAGGTTTTGATCACAGTCCTTCTCCATCTAGTAATCCCAAACCTGCTTCTCCTAGTCTTTCTGACCCATCCGTTGATTTACCCATTGTTGTCCGAAAAGGAACGAGATCTTGTACGCATCACCCCATTGCTTAAGTAGTGTCAAATGACTCTCTGTCTCCATCCTATCAGGTTTTTGTGTCTTCTGTCTCCTGTTTCCCTTCCTGGAAATTTGCAAGAGGCTCTTACCTCCCAATGGAAGGCGACCATGGTTGAAGAAATGCAAGCCCTGAAGAAGAACGACACTTCGGACTTAGTTTCTCTTCCTCCCAGAAACATACAGTGAGTTGTAAGTAGGTGTTTGTAGTCAAGCAGAACATTGATGATACTGCGAATTGGTACAAGGCCCCATTAGTGGCTTGTGGCTTTACTCAAACTAATGGCCTTACTATCAGGAGACTTTTGCACCTGTTGCAAAGCTAAACACTGTTCGAGTACTTCTCTCTTGTGCTGTTAACCTAGGTTGAGATCTGCAACAACTCGATGTCAAGAATGCATTTCTCTACGGTGAACTTGAAGAGGTAGACCTTGACATTCCTCCAGAGTTCTCAACCTCAGTGACAAAAAGGAAGGTTTGCAAGCTTAAATGAGCCCTCTATGGCCGAAAGCAGTCTCTTCGTGCATGGTTCGGCAGGCGCTCGTAACAGCCCTCCCTCTCTTTTTTGGCAAATCCAAACAAGCTGCTTTCTCATGTCTCCTTGACCGTCTTGACAACAGGACTCAGGGGTGGAAGTCTAAGCTGCTCTCCCAAGCGGGACGCACCACACTCATTAAAGTCGTGACCAATTCCCTCCCTCTCTACTCGATGTCGCTTCCATAAGGCAATGGTGTCGAATGACTACACTCAGAGTCATGCTGATCATACCCTTCTAATGCAGCCCAAGTCTACTCCAGAAGGGGCCGAAGGAAGAACCTTCCAATTGGGCCGGGCCCAATTGGTTCGGCCCAATTGGCTGACCAGCCCACATGGTTAACTTAACACTGTTCACGTGGTATTGTTCACGTGAACAGTACCAACAGCAGATTTTTTTCCTTCTTTTGTTATTTCTCTCCTAAATTATTCTTAGATTTTGTTTCCTAAAGTTAGTCAGCAAGTAGTTAAGTTATGGATTAATATTTTGTTAGTTGTCTTTTTAGAAACTTTCCTAAATCTATAAAGGCAAGTTTCCCTTTTTAATTTATCTTAGAATATTCTTTAGATGACTAAATCCTTCCTTATCTTGAAATCTTTCTTAAGTCTATAAATAAGATAAAGAAGAAGAGAGCCGGCAGACTTTTAGAGAACCAGAAAATTATTTTCTGGTTGAGTCTCCTTGGTTGTGAAACTCAACCGCAAACCCCCCCCCCTCCCTTGTATTTCTTTGCTCTATTTTCAATACCATCAATCTCTCCCTTTTTATTACATAATTGCTACGTTATTCACTACCGGTCTGATCATCAATACACTACGAAACTGAAGACTATAATTAGATCGATTAAATCTGCTGGTAACCAGGGGCGTCGTCAGAACATAGGCTGTTTTCAAAAATTCATATATTCTACATCTATGATCGGATCGTCTTCAACTTTCAGTATGTGTTCACATATATCCTAAAGTTCATTGTCCCCAAGTTTGGAGAGATTCTAAGGGTTAGATTTCCAGATAAGTTGAATTTCTTGTTACTTTCTAATTCTGATTTAAGATTGGACTGCATAAAAATCCTGCAACAAAGAGGGTTTGTTAATTTGACTTGCTTTGAACCCTCTTTGCCATCAATTGGTATCAGAGCATGGCTGAGGAGAGTTCTAGCTCTCCTAATCAGTCCAATAATCTCAATGACCTTGTTAATTTGGTTCTCCAACAATTGACCAAATTGGATGCCAAGTTAGACAGTATGGATGGAAGAATAAGTAATTTGGAGGAACGGGATAATCCTAGGCCGGCCAGACTAGAAGCCCCTAGAAGAGAAATTCTCATAGCCAACCTAATGCCAAGGCGTGTTCCTAGGGCTCCCCAAAGAGTCCCTAGAGAAGAATAACAAGACCCACCCTATGAAGACTATGATGGCAATCAACCTATTCGGTATCAAACCCATAAGGTGCGAATGGATCTTAAGGAATTCCATGGAAGACAAGACCCCCAAGTTTTTCATGATTGGGTGAATGCCCTAGATGACTACTTTGATTGGTTTAGCCTTCCCGAACCTAGAAAGCTGCAATTGGCCCACTCTAAACTAGTGGGGGGTGCTCGTGATTGGTGGCGTCACTATGAATATAGTCTCATAAGGAGTCGTAGAGAACCCACTACTTGGGAGGAGATGAAGGAAGAATTGAAAGAAAAGTATTTGCCTCGGTCTTTCCAAAGAAGGTTGCATGACCAGCTGAACAATCTTCGTCAAGGTAATATGAATATGGAAGACTATGTATACCAATTTGATCAATTATGTGCATGGTCAGGTTCACGAGACAATGATGATCAAATGATATCCCGGTTTCGTTTGGGACTACGACCTGAAATAAGAGAAAAAATGGGTGTGGTTGATATTGTAAGTCTTAATGACTGTGTTGATAAAGTTTTTCAAGCTGAAGAACTCCTAAAGACCTCTAGAAGGTATACCCTAAATTTTAATGAAGGCAAGAAACCCATGCCAACTCCCAAGAGCATTGTGGCTGCACCTCGTCCTACTCCCAAGGTAACTAAAAAGGGAAAGGGACCAATGACCCCCAATAACAGTGTTCAATGCTATCATTGTAATGCCTATGGCCATTATGCAAGGGATTGTCCAAGAAAAGTGAAAAGCAAATCCTTAGTGGCTTCTATGGAAGCCAATGCTGATTTCCAAGTGTGGGAACCACAAGAAGATGATTCCTATGATAATGCTGCCCTAGCTGATGATCTGGAATATAACTTTGAAGAAGATGAAGCATCCCTTGGAATACATGTTGTGAGTCGGATATTAGTGGCTGAATCAAAAGGGGAAGATTGGCGTCGTCATTGCATTTTTACCACCCACATATCTAGTGGACCTAAGCTTGCTCAAATTATTATGGACAGCGGTAGCAGTGTTAATGTTGTGTCACAAGCTTTTGTAATAGATGCTAAACTAGAGGCTGAAACTCATCCTCAACCGTACAAGGTCTCACTTCTCAACGGTAATACATTAGAAGTAAGTCAAAGGTGCTTGATTTCGTTACAAGCAGGGGTCTACAATGATACGGTATGGTGTGACGTTATCCCCATGATATTGACTGATGTACTATTGGGAAGGCTATGATTATATGATCATGATGTATTAGTTGGAGGTACCAAGAACCAATGTTACTTCGATGTTGATGGAAAGCCTATGATATTGAAACCCATTAATGTACCAGCTGAGAAAAATAGGTTACGAGCTGCACAACTGAAGCGTAAACAAATCCTTCAAGCTCTAAAGAAGGACCAGCCAACCACCACTAGCAAAAACAAGGGAAAAGGATCATCCTCAAAGGCTGGACAGCAAGTTGATCACCCATTATTGATACTCAATCAACAAGACTTCGAAGAAACAAGTAAAGAAAGAGGTGTAACGATAGCCCTCATGGCTAAGGAAGTTATACCCCCTGAAAAAATTAACCTTCCCCCACCTATACAATCTATCTTATCTGATTTTGCAGATCTTGTTGCAGATGAATTACCTAATGAGTTGCCACCAATGAGGGACATACAACAAGCAATTGATTTAGTCCGCGGGTCAGTATTACCAAATCTGCCCACTTACCGTCTTAGTCCTACAGAGCATGCAGCACTCAAAAGACAGGTGGATGAACTGTTACAAAAGGGCTTCATTGTAGAAAGCATGAGTCCATGTGTACCCGCACTCTTGACACCTAAGAAAGATGGAACATGGCGGATGTGCATCGACAGCATAGCAATCAACAAAATCACTGTCAAATACCGATTCCCTATTCCACGGCTTGATGATATGTTGGACATGTTGACAGGTGCTACTATCTTCACCAAGCTTGATTTACGGAGTGGTTACCATCAAATTCGTATTCGTCCCAGCGATGAATGGAAAACAGCCTTCAAAACGAAAGACGGATTATATGAATGGAAGGTTATGCCCTTTGGGTTAACTAATGCCCCTAATACCTTCATGAGAGTAATGACTCAAACACTCCGACCGTTCATCGGTAAGTTTCTTGTTGTTTACTTTGATGACATACTAATATACAGCAAAGGCCATGAACACCACCTAGATCATATACGGCGAGTAATGAGGATCCTTTGAGATGAGAAGTTGTACTTGAACTTGAAGTGTTCTTTTATGCTCCCCAAGGTAGTCTTCCTTGGTTTCATTATTACAACCAAAGGGGTAGAAACTGATCCATCCAAGATTGAGAGCATTACTAATTGACCACTCCCAAAAACTCTCACTGAGGTTCGTAGTTTCCACGATCTTGCTTCCTTTTATCGGAGGTTCATATGAGGGTTTAGCTCTATCATGGCACCCATCACAGAGTGCATGAAGACAAAGAAAGGTCCGTTCCAATGGACCCCGACAGCCACCAAAGCATTCCATCTTATAAAGAAAGCTGTAGCTGAAGCTCCTGTCCTACACCTACCTGATTTTGACCGTGTGTTCGAGTTTGCTACTGATGCCTCACACTCGGGAATTGGAGGGGTACTTATGCAAGAAAAGCATCCGGTGGCGTTCTACAGTGAGAAGCTCAATGATGCCAAGAAGAGGTATTCCACCTATGATTTAAAACTTTATGCTGTAGTACAGGTGGTCAAACATTGGAGACACTACCTCATTGGGAAAGAGTTCGTTCTCTACTCTGACCATGAAGCACTCAAGTTTCTTAACTCCCAACGGACCATTAGTCACAAACATGCTAAGTGGATCTCATATTTACAAGACTTTACTTTTGCCCTCAACTACAAAGCTGGAAAAGAGAACCAAGTAGCAAATGCATTGAGCCGCCAAGTGAATACGATGAGTACCTTTTCAGCCCAAAGTACAGGAATTGAGCATATCAAAGGGGAGTACATAGCAGATGAAGATTTTGGTACTATATACCAAAAATTACAGCAAGGTGAAACCGATCCAAAGTTCTCGATTCAAGACGGCTACTTGTTTATAGGAACACGGTTATGCATCCCAAAGACGTCCCTATGCCAATACCTAATTCGAGAGTTACATGGAGGTGGTTTAGGTGGACACTTTGGTCGTGATAAGACAATGGCACAAGTTACAGATCTTTACTATTGGCCTCACTTACCCCATTATGTGCAAAATGTGGTCCAACGGTGTCGTGCATGTCAACTAGCTAAGGGCACCAAACAAAATTCTGGTTTGTACACACCATTACCGGTGCCTCATTCACCATGGCTGCACATTAGTATGGATTTTGTCCTTGGCTTGTCATCCACAAGGGAATGATATGACTCTATATTTGTGGTAGTGGACAGATTCTCAAAAATGGCACACTGAAAAATGGCACACTTCCTCCCTTGTCGAAAGACTTTTGACGCAAGGCATGTTGCTGTCCTATTCTTTAAGGAAGTGGTACGTCTCCATGGGCTACCCGAGACTATTGTGTCGGATCGGGATGTGAAATTTATGAGCTATTTTTGGAAGACATTATGGTTGAAGACAAATACTAAATTGCTTTACTCAACTGCCTTCCATCCTCAAACAGATGGGCAAACTGAAGTAGTGAATCGGAGCTTGGGTAATCTTCTACGATGTCTTGTTCGTGATTATGAGAAAACTTGGCCCTCCATTCTTGACATAGCAGAGTTTGCTTATAATAGCTCCATCAATCGGACCACGGGCCGTACACCATTTGAGATAGTGCTTGGTATACAACCCAAGAGACCTATTGATCTTGTATCACTCCCACCTCAAGTGCGTGTGAGTATTGAAGCTGATGAATTTATCCGTCATATCACGGAAGTACATGCAGATGTTCGACGGCGAATAGCAGTTAGCAATGAAGCATACAAAGCTAATGCAGACCATCATCGTCGTTATGTGGAGTTAAGCTCGGTGACATGGTGATGGTTAGAATAACTCCTGAGAGATTCACTCCTGGTGAAGCTACCAAGTTACATCCACGGAAAATGGGTCCCTACAAGGTGCTGAAGAAAATAGGAGCTAATGCGTATGTCCTTGAGCTCCCACCTAACATGGCTATCAGTAACATTTTCAACATTGCTGATTTGACTCTCTACACGGGTCATCATTCTGACGAAGGAGATACGGAACATACTTTACGTCTTCCACAGTTTGTCGTTCCTTCCGCTGAACAAATTGAAGATGTTTTTTACTCCAAGTATACTATGACTCGCAATGATAGAGGTTACCAGTCATTCTTAATCAAGTGGAAAGGGCACCCACGTAGTGACAGCACATGGATACATGAAGATGACTTCAAGCGCATTGACCCTGATTTTTATGATCGCTACATGTCTTTCCTCCATTCGTCGGAGACGAATGTTTCTAAGCCGGGGGGAGCCGATGCAGCCCAAGTCTACTCCAGAAGGGGCCGAAAGAAGAACCTTCCAATTGGGCCGAACCCAATTGGCTGACCAGCCCACATGGTTAACTTAACACTGTTCACGTGAACAGTACCAACAGCAGATTTTTCCTTCTTTTGTTATTTCTCTCCTAAATTATTCTTAGATTTTGTTTCCTAAAGTTAGTCAGCAAGTAGTTAAGTTATGGATTGATATTTTGTTAGTTGTCTTTTTGGAAACTTTCCTAAATCTATAAAGGTAAGTTTCCCTTTTTTATTTATCTTAGGATATTCTTTAGATGACTAAATCCTTCCTTATCTTGAAATCTTTCTTAAGTCTATAAATAAGATAAAGAAGAAGAGAGCCGGCAGACTTTTAGAGAACCAGAAAATTATTTTCTGGTTGAGTCTCCTTGGTTGTGAAACTCAACCGCAAACCCCCCCCCCCCTCCCTTGTCTTTCTTTGCTCTATTTTCAATACCATCAATCTCTCCCTTTTTATTACATAATTGCTACGTTATTCACTACCGGTCTGATCATCAATACACTACGAAACTGAAGACTATAATCAGATCGATTAAATCTACTGGTAACCAGGGGCGTCGTCAGAACATAGGCTGTTTTCAAAAATTCATATATTTTCTACATCTATGATCGGATCATCTTCAACTTTCAGTATGTGTTCACATATATCCTAAAGTTCATTGTCCCCAAGTTTGGAGAGATTCTAAGGGTCAAATTTCTAGATAAGTTGAATTTCTTGTTACTTTCTAATTCTGATTTAAGATTGGACTGCATAAAGATCCTGCAACAAAGAGGTTTTGTTAATTTGACTTGCTTTGAACCCTCTTTGCCATCACCTTTTTATCAAACAATTTGATGATAAAATTGCTCTTCTTATTATGTACGTGGATGACATTTTGGTCACTAGAAGTGATACAAAGGAAATTGTGTCTGAAGAGTTATCTGGGTCAAGCATTTAAGATCGAAGACCTTCGGAAGTTACGTTATTTCCTCGGCATTAAGGTTGCTCGCTCCAATATGGGTCGTTTCATATCTCAAAGGAAATATACCTTAGATCTTCTTTCGGAGACAGGATGCTTGGTTGTAAGCCCTCTGATACTCCACTCGAATCCAATGTTCGTCTCTCTAGCAAGGAAGCGGTCCTTGTTGACAAAGGTTAATATGAGAAGTTAGTTGGCAAATTGATCTACCTCTCGCACACTTGTCCTGACATTGCTTTTGCTGTTAGCCTAGTAAGCCAATATATGCATGATCCTTATACTACCCATAGGGAAGCAATGTTACGCATCTTACGGTACTTGAAATCAGCTCTCGGCAAAAGGGTGTTTCTCTCCTCTAATGGTCACCTACAGGTCGAGGCCTTCACTGATGTTGATTGGGGCAGTTCCTCTAACAATCACCATTCTACTACTGGGTATGGTACATTTGTCGGCGCCAACTTGGTCACTTGGCGAAGAAAGAAACAGACTGTTGTTACCCAATCTAGCACTGAAGACGAGTTCCGAACTATGTCTCATGGCATTTGTGAGTTAATGTGGCTCCAACAACTGATAAGTGACTTAGCTATTCCTATTTCGCTACACATGATGCTCTAATGTGAGCAAGTCAGCAATTAGTATTGCTCACAATCTTGTCCAGCACGATCGCACCAAGGATGTGGAAATTGATCGACATTTTATTAAGGAGAAGCTGGAGCAAGGACTAATCTGTGTTCCTTTTGTCAGAACTGGAGACCAATTAGCTGATGTTTTTACCAAAGGGTTAAGTACTAAATTATTCCATCCAATAGTTTGCAAGTTGGACATGCGTGATATTTATGCACCAAGTTGAGGGGGAATGTAAAAACATTTAGAAGGCAAGGTGCCCTTCCTTAACTTTAGGGCAGGAACCTTCCTTGACAACAAGGGGCAGCCTTCCTTGACTTATGGGGCTATTGCCCATTTGCAACAGCCTTCCTTGACAGGAAAAGCTACTGCCTTCACCTATCGCATTTATTATGTGCACCTACTGCATTTATTATGTAACTCTTCTTCTCTATAAAAAAAAAAGCATGACCTCTGTCAATCCAGACAAGTCGATCATTCCTCTCAACAATTTCAAAGGAGAGATCTCACTCAACTTAATCCCTTCCGATCTGAAATTTCAGGGAATAAGTCATTACAATCAGCCCTACTAAACCCACTTGATCTCAAGTCCGATAATCAAGGAGAAAGCATATGAAAATTACTTGAAACAGATCTAGCGGACATGGGAGTTGCAGGTTTAGTTTTGAAGTTCGACTCTCTAAGTTTAGATGGTTTCCGCAAGTAAGGGCCTAGGGTTAGAGTCACCTAGGACCAAGGAACTCGCACCCAAAGTTACAGGGGAAAAGGGAAAGGGATAAGGGAGCTCGATGGCTTTCGGTGTGCCTAGGATTACCGCCCAGAACAAGGGAGCATAGAGCAGAAAGGAAGAATAAGCATGAAAGGAGAAGAAACGAAAGAAGAGAAGAGAAAGAGGGAAAAGGGGAAGAAGGGGAAAGGAGCTGAACACTAGGATGCTCGATCCTGGTTTGCAAGGAAAAAGGAGAGAGAAACAAAGAGAAATGGGATTCCTGGCCACCAAGCCTACACAACTCACAAACTAATTCTTCAATTTTATTCATAAAATCTTCTCCAATTCTGCAAATAAAGTCCTACTACATGTTCTATTTAAAGGAAATACTTTCCTAAACTAATTGATACAAGTTTATTAACCACATAACGTGTCTATGGAATAAAATCCCTAATACCATAAAATCTCCAATCAAAATTGAAATCATAAAATAAAGGAAACATGAAATTGAAACTTTCCAACTCTAAACTTAACTAAATTGATTCCCTACCAACCCTGTCCAAACCAAAAGGTTGGTTCGGGTTTGGGCTGGTTCAAGTTTGGCTTGGATAGCCAAATCGGCTCGTAACAGTCCAGCAATGAGCAAGCTATTGCATCAGTGAAGTTATAATCAAATCGAGTGAACTTGATAATACCCAATGGTAACAATAAGTATAAGACCAAGTTCGAGATCTTATATCTCTCTCCTCGGTGCTTGGATCATCTTTGACTTCAAATATATTATCAAGTTCATTCTTAGGCTTGTTTCCTCCATGTTTGAAGAATACCCAACGGCTGGATTCTCAGATAAGTATTTCTTCTTTAAAACTTATAAGCTGACACTAGGTAAACAAAATAATGCACAGTTTGAGAATAAACTGTAAGAAGAGACCAAAGAACGATCATAGAATCAAAGAGCATAATGTAAAAATAAAATGAGACAAGCTTTAAAAAGTATTAACAAGTGAACCTTATACCAGACGGGATGGGTAGGTAATCACAGGTCAAAACCTTACCTATAAACAGAATGAGGTAAATAAAATAAAAACATAACTAGGAGTCTAACGATCCCCCTAACGGCTTGGATTGTCTGAAGAGTAAAAGGGTCAAGCTCCAGCCACTGATCTAACCCTCCTCTATTGAGCTCTTTCACGCTCAGTTGCAGCCTTCATCACTATCTCAGCAGGAATAGGTGATAACAGACCCGTAGTAGCCAATGTGATCCTTATAAAAGAGACCTCCTGTCTAGTAGCCTCAAGAGCACCTCGCAACAGCAAAATGGCATACTCAGTCGCTATCACTCACCTCTCCACACCTGTGATGTTTTGCAGTATGTGCCCCTTGTACAAAGCCAGTCCGGTCTGTATAATCTGCTGGTACTTCCGTAATTCAGACAACAAATTGTGAGTATCTACCAATAAACCTCGCATCTCAGCAATCTCAGGAACTCCAATCTGAGGACCCATCACAGGTGGTACAACATCATAAGTCCCTCGCCATTGTGGCATACCCCCTTGCTCATTTGTTGATGGCGTCACCTCCTCTGAACCCTGAGTAACGGAAGAACTCTCCCTAGAAACTGCAGTAATGGATGTCAAACTACTACTACCACTCGCCGAAGCCGACTCTCTCAGAAGAAGTCTCGACTACCCTGTGTTGAACTCTCTTGGCTGGTTGTCTTCTCCGCTATGCCCTAACCGGTAGCTCTGGTCGGGGATTCCGCTTTAGCTCGTCATCACTAAGAACAACATCTTGAAGGCCGAGCACGAACAGCGAATCCCAACCCAAATTGGAATGGACTGGACTCTCCATACTCTTTGCATCAATTGATATCAGAGCATGGCAGTGGAGGTTTCTAACTCACCTAACCAGCCCAATGACCCCATCGCTTTAGTGTTCCAAGTAAGACTTTTTCCCATACTAGGGTTTCATCCCAAACCCTAATATCCATACATAGATCTATAATATAATGATATTCAATGTAATCAATAATAGTAGAGACATACCTGAGAGTAGAAGATTGATTTCCGCCGTTAATCTCCAAGAATGGTGTTGGAGCTTTTATCACGGTCTTCCACAGCCTGTAGAAGTTCCATGCCTTTCTCACTGCTCGTGGGTACAGAGAGAAGAAAACAACTATGGCTGCGGGGACTCATGACCTTGTACATATAATACTATTACAAAACCCTAATCAGTCCCACACTATGAAAGAGATTGCCTATCTCTTTATCTTGTAACGAACCAGACTGAACCGGTTTAATCTAGTAACACAGACTCCCACTGATCAATGGGCCCAGTAATTAATCAAGTCCACACATAAATATTCCAACATTCTCCCACTTGGGCTAGATTAATTACAAAGCCACCATTGAATAGTGTGGCTATGGAATCCATTCACATAATAAACCGTCACTTACTTTGATCTAATTATTAAACCTGCCAATGAGAGCAATAGTGGATAATACACCTCAATATACAGTGTACAACTTTTTGTCAGCCACAACAGAGGTCAACTTAACAGCATGAATCGCCGTGAGATAATGAGTCATCTTTGATCGAACTACCTTCGACCGAGTTACCACAAAACCTTATACTTTATATTATCCTCTCATGGCAAATTGCCTCTAGCTTAGATTAATATCTCACTTTGACACACCGTCATAGTTTGTTTGGCTGAATACCGCCCTTTACCTTCAGCTGAATACTGCCTCTTATCTTGGCTGAATACCACATTTTATATTTGGCTGAATACTGCCTTGTTTGACCTTTGGCTAAATATTGTCTGGTGTCCAGCTAAATACTGCCCGTTTTATCTTTGACTAAATACAGCCTGATTTAAATCATAAGCAACATAAACAAGCATGGCATCAAATACAGACAAAAAATCTCCCACTGACTTAGCATATCAAAACAATCTGTGATTACCACATTTCTCATGTCATCTTGTCCTTAACTAAATACATTCTGGTTTGTTTTTTACTAAATACAGTCTGGTTTATCAGACATGTCGAATAATCAATCAAGAATGCAAACCAGCAAACAAATTGATGGCAAAGAGGGTTCAAAGCAAGTCAAATTAACAAGCCCTCTTTGCTACAGGATCTTAATTCAGTCCAATACAAAATCTGCAGAGAAAAGTAATGAAGAAAACCACTTATCTTGAAATCTAACCCTTGAAATCACTTGAAACTTGATGGGAAATACTCTTTGGAATGATTATGAAGACATATCCAAAGTTGGAGATGATCCGATCACAGATGAGAGAGATGTGATTTTTTGAAAACTACCTATCATTTGAAAACGGGACTGGTTTAGTTAGAGCTGGTCGATATGATTTTAATCTTTAATCCCACGAGCTTTCGTTGATCAAATCAGCACTTAATGGTATCGCAATTCAGTATGCAATAATAAGAACTTGAAGGAATTAACAGAAGGACAAGAAAACCATAAAACAGAATATTTCGGTTGAGTCTCACAACCTATGAGACTCAACCAGAAAATCAGGAGCTAAACTCTCTTCTTTTTTCTGGTCTAAATCTAACCACCAGCCAGCTTTTACTCCTCTTATTTATAATGAGAATCCTTACAATTAAAATAGGAAAGAGATAAAACTACTAAAACTAAACCTCCTTATAACATAGGAAGGTTTTAATACAATGGAAAGAAAACTTTCTAAATCTGAAAATAGGAAAGTTTCTAAACACTTTTAGGAAACTAAATTTAAAAAAGTTCTTAGTTTCCAAACAATTAAAATTCCAAATAACTAGCACTATATTTTAGGAAAGAAATAAAAAAGAGTGAAAAATCTGCTGTTGGTACTGTTCACGTGAACAGTACCGCGTGAACAGTGTTCACGTGAACAGTACCGCATAAACAGTGTTCACGTGAACAGTACCGCGTGAACAGTGTTCACGTGAACAGTGTGGGTTGGGCCCATGTTGACACATCCTTGGGCTGATCCACTACTGGCTGGTCCTTGAACTGCATCACAAATTAATGCTAAACATAACCATAGTCATCAATAATCATGCTCATTGAACCACAAGCACCATGAACAAACATTGATAAACAACACCAAACATACACAAAAGTTTCCCACTATTCCAAACTTTCGTCAAATGGTCTACAATTACAACCCATCCGAGAACACTCACTGTATAGGTCATAGATTCTTTCCTTAAATTATTTTCTTGGTTAGTCCTTTGCTACTTGTGTAGCTTATTTAATTATTGCCCTATGGGTCACATATATCTAGAATAACTGGTTTGAATCTGGTTACTCATCTTTTAGAAACACTACCGCCCTCACACTTTGTTGTCAATAAACAATAACTCCCCTTTTATCACTAACAACTACTTTTGACTGATAAAGCCTCCTTAGGTATAAACTACAGGTCTAAAACATATATGCCAAGTGTATGGGTTAGGCAATCAATACAAGACTTTTAAAACCAAGTAAAACTTTTGCAATACACATTACATTGGTATAGGATTTATCTCAGAAATACAAAACATAAAACTGAGCATACACTTGAGAGTAAAAGAAATCTAACTACACACATTCCTTTGATCGTTTGACTGTGACTTGCACTCAAGTCTCCAATCTCGACGCTCTTTTATTTAGTCCCATAATCACTTTCTTTTCTAGCCAAGCCTACCCGACTTAAAAGTCTTTGGACAATATACATTTGAGCCACATTACTGGCCCTACATCTCTCTTTTGGGTAATGTAAGCCATCTAATTCCACCTAGATTTTAATACACTTTTCCTGTTAATGATGGATGCCTAATGTATCATCTATTTTGGTTTCCAAGCCCTTGAGCATTACAAGGATAATTAATAGCTCCCAGAATGTTCCCGGACACTACCATTAACATCAAAATTAGTACCAGTAAACTAGGTCATTAGACTATCTCTCCACCCCTTTTTAAAAATTCAAATTTTTTTCTTGATTTCTCTAAGGTAATCTGTTTACAATAAATTCCATCTGAATGCTATTACACAAACCTCATAGATAGAGCAACTCATGTGTAAAGAACATTTATCATGGAATACATCCAACTTTAGTAACCCTAGATCAGTTTCTAATATTTTCATATAATCTCTTATTACTTGTCCCTATATAGAAAAACTAACAAACTCCTTGGGACTGTCATCTTGAGATTAAAATGGTGATGCATAATTATTGTGCAGTATAGCAAACAAAACAATGATCCACACTCACAAACTAACTGTGCTAGCATTAATATAACACATACAAGTAAATAACCCCTTTTTCGGGAGTCAGCCAAAATACAAATTCATCATTTGGGATAAATATGCACTTGATTTCCCCTGTGTTTGTGCAACAATAGATAATTAATAGAAACTAATGCATACAATTTAAACATATGAAGAAAAATCATCTCTGTGAGAGTCAACCGAACTACACACACATCCTTTGGGACAATATGTGCACTGATCCTCTCGATAACTATGCTATAATTGCGAAGGGATAATGACTCTCGAAAATCTCACCACCTTTGGGTGGATGAAACCCCTAAAGCCAAGATCTTTTAACCATGTGCATGAGTTCTTTATATTCTATGACAACGCCACCTTTGTGTAAACAGTGTTGTTCTTTGCTGCATCCATGAAAAATGAATTTAAGTCGGTGTCACTTTTGGGTGAGCACTGTATTTCCTTGTTGTAGCTTCTAAATACACAAATATTGGATTTAAGCATATTATGATAGAACCAAGATTGCAACTTTGGTGGTCCTACCAAAATCCATGCATGCAACAGACCTTAGTTCGAACAGACTTAGACAATGTCACCTTTGGGTGAACACTGTCAAACTGAAGCATCTATAGAGCACAGACCCTTGAATTTGAACACATTTTAATGAAACAAGGTTGTCACTTTGGTGGTCGCACCAAATTCCACTATGATATGAACAAATCCCAACTTGCAGCTCATGTGGAATATATATATTTAATCATGAATATTTAAAATACAACTTTACAAGTCCAAATATTCATATACACATGCACATTAGCTCAACAATCAATTTGGTAAAGTGACTTCAAGAAAAACCAACAGAAACACTGCAAAATGGGCTCCAAAAGAACATTATTTTGAGAAAGGGGAAAAAAAAAACATACACACATTTCCCAATGCACCTAGATGTACCAAAAATTATAGCAGATTGAAGAGCATCAAAAATAGAGTATACTGCAAAAAAAACCACGGTCGAAACGGACCTTCCACGCTCCCACAATCACGATTTAATTCCCTCAGGTTTAAGGTCAACAAACAAACAGACCCTAACTCCTGACCAGTTCGGTTCAGATTAGGTCGGCTCAATCTGGGTCGATTAGCCCAGGATCGGTTTGATTCAGTTTGAACCGAACCGAATATATATTATCCCTTTTTTTTTAGGTTTCCTTCAACCCAAACCGTCAACTAACAAGGATAAACTAACGAATCGGTTCAGAGAACCGAACCCGGTTCACAAGTGGTTTAATCCAGTTCAAAATCTCGGGCATCCGGGTCAAAATTCCGAGTTCTTGGGTCGGTCACCAGGGTCAGTTCGGTGGGTTAACGGGTCGTTGACTGGGCATGGTCAAATGCAATCGGGTTCCACATATGACCCACACGTGTCCACGGGTTAGACCGAGTCAACTAGGTCCGGGCTGGCTAACCCATTGAGGTTTCTGAGTTGACCCGGTCTCAAATTATGCTTGCTGTTATCGTGTGGTCGAACCCTGTGGTCGCAATATATAAGACCACATACTATGTGGTCGAACCCTGTAGTCGCATTTTATGCTACCACAATGCGACCACACCTTTCCTGGAAACTTCCCGAATAGCTGTGGTCGACCCTCTGATCACCCTGTGGTTGACCACAGGCTGCGACCACATGATGTTTTGTCAATTTTTAATCTCAATCCGAATTCTTCCTGAGTCGATTCCTCGGCTCATCACTTGGGTTCATCCTATGGTTATCCTATAGCCATTATCTATAGTTTCTCATTATCAATTATTCTTAACCTATTTTCTCATGGTTTTTCTTAGAAATTCCATAACCCAAATCATTACATTAGATTTAACACATCAACTTGAAAAGAACCTATTCTATCTGATCTACCCCATAGAGTCAAGTCCATACCTTAAGCTTACTGTAGAGAGATAGAACTTTTCTCTACAAAACATTCTTCTCCAAGCTTCTTCTCCAAATCTCCTTCTTCCCCTTCTCTTCCTTTCTTTTTCTCTCTTAGGTTTAGGGTTTCAATTTGAGTTCTAAAAGAGTAAGAGAGGCTAAGGAACATCCCTTTTATAGAGGAAAACCGCCATATAGAATCCCACTTTAATTAGGAAAGAGTCCCCCCTCAAATTAGGAAAGTTTCCTAAACACGGAGTTTGTTCAGTATCGTGTGGTCACACGTGGGTCATAGAATCCGTCGACCACACGTCCAAAATATGCGACCACACGTTGTGTGGTCTCATGTATGTGGTCTCATATGCGACCACACCTATCGACCACACCCCTCAAAAATGCCACCACAAGTCTAAAATTTAATGGTTTTTAGTTTTTAACTGGTTTCTTCCGCACAAAGTTAACCAGTCAATCACACCAACTAAATTTGACTTGGAGAATAAGGTTCACAAGTGGTTTAATCTGGTCCAAAATCTTGGGCATCCGGGTCAAAATTCCGGGTTCTTGGGTCGGTCACCAGGGTCAATTCGGTGGGTTAACAGGTCGTTGACTGGGCATGGTCAAATGCAATCGGGTTCCACATATGACCCACACGTGTCTACGGGTTAGATCGAGTCAACTAGGTCCGAGCTGGCTAACCCATTAGGGTTTCTGAGTTGACCCGGCAAAGACCGGGTCAGCCGCCATAGGTTTGCCACCACAGTCAGCCGCTACGGGCTACTGGAGGAAGCCATGGCTGAGAATAGGACTGAAAGAGCTAACTGCTTCTGATCTAAACCAGCAACCTTGTGTACTGAATTCCCAAATCTAGAAGCGACGTTTGAATTGAAATCGAGACTAATACATTTATTACCTAAATTTTGTGGTCTTGCAGGAGAAGATCCTCACAAGCATTTGAAGGAATTTACGTGGTATGCTCTAGCATGAAACCGCAGGGTATTTCAGAGACACAGATCAAGCTACGCACTTTTCCATTCTCTTTGGATGAATATGCTAAAGATTGGTTGTACTACCTTCCCTCTGGTACAATCAATTCATGGAATGAGATGAAACATCAGTTTTTAGAGAAATATTTCCCTGCATCCAAAGCGGCAAATATAAGGAAAGAGATATGTGGAATTCGGCAACATCATGAAGAAACATCATACGAGTATTGGGAACGCTTCAAGAAGCTTTGCGCACGCTACCTACACCATCAAATTAGTGACTAACTGTTGATTCAGTATTTTTATGAAGGGTTGTTACCGATGGAGAAGAGTATGGTGGATGCTGCTAGTAAAGGAGTTTTAATTGACAAAACTCTGGAAGCCGCAAAGAGGTTAATTTCAAATATGGCAGCAAATTCACAGCAGTTTGGTATAAGGATAAAGCAAACATCAAAGAAAGTTAATGAGGTAAGTACATCGAATCTTAAATGTCAGATTTCTGATCTAACTTCTATGGTGAGACAAATGGTTGTAGGGAATTTGTAAACAGTTAAAGCATGTGGCATTTGCTCAGCGACCAGTCATGCTATGGATATGTGTCCCACGCTACAAGAAGATACAGCAGTCCAATAAGCAAATGCCATGGGAAGATTTCAAGGGCAACCTCAGCGAAAGTATGATCCATACTCAAACTCATACAACCCTGGATGGAGAAATCACCCAAATCTGAGTTATGAAAATCAGCTGGCACCGAACCATTACCAACCCCCTTTTCAACCTAGGCAGCAAGTAAATCATAATATGTCACTTGATGAGATCGTTAAAACACTGGCTAGCAATACGCAGTAGTTTCAACATGAGACAAGAAACAGCATTCAAAATATAGAGAAGCAGATTGGTCAACTTGCAACTTCAGTAAGCAAACTTGAAGCTCAAGGATCTGAAAAATTGCCATCTCAGACCGTCATAAATCCACGTGAAAATGCAAGTGTCATTACATTACGGAATGAAAGAGAACTTGAACCCTCCATTGCTAAATCCACAGATTCGATCAAGAAAGTTCAAGAAGAAACAAAAACCGACAATGATGATGGAACTTTAACCAAGGTAACACCCCCACCAGTTGTGCATACTTCTACTAATTCTGTTCTTCTTCCTTTCCCTAGCAGATTGTCCAAATTGAAAAAGGAAGAACAAAAGAAGGGAATTCTTGAAACTTTTTGAAAGGTCGAAATAAACATACCTTTACTTGATGCCATCAAGCAAGTTCCAAGGTATGCAAAATTTCTCAAGGAATTGTACATCTCCAAGATGAAGTTGAAGGGGAATGAGAAAATCAGTGAAGGAGAGAACGTGTCAGCGGTTATTCAACGTAAGTCGTCCCCAAAATGCAAGATCCAGGTACGTTTACAATTTCATGTGTGATTGGTAATACTAAGTTAAAACGTGCCATGTTAGACTTAGATGCATCCATAAATGTCATGCCATATTCAATTTATGCATCTTTAAAATTAGGTCCTTTGAAAAAAAATGGGTGTAATTATCCAGTTAGCTGACCGTTCTAACGCATACCCTAAGGGAGTTACTGAGGATGTTTTGGTGTAGGTGAGTGAGTAATTTTTCCCGTTGATTTCTATATTTTGAAAATGGAAGATAGTAATTCCCCAAATCCTTCCCTAATACTGTTAGGAAGACCTTTCCTCAAAATAGCTAAAACAAAGATTGATGTCCATAACGGTACCCTTACCATGGAATTCGATGGAGAGATTGTCAAATTTAATATATTTGAGGCTATGAGGTATCCTAATACTAATGTTCAATCTATATTTTCTATCGATGTGGTTGCATAGTTGTCAAGGCGCCGCCTAGGTGTCCGGGCGATTTGTATAGGCCTAGGCGCCAGGGCGCCTTATGTACACAAGAAAGGCAGTCGCCTAGGGTGCCTTGTACGCCCAGAATATCTAGGCGACCACCTTGTTTTCAATGTGTCTTTTTTTTCTCATATTTTTACATGATCTCTGAATTTTCTTAACAAAATTTATTAGGCCAGACAAGAACAACATTTATCAGGCAGTACTTATTTATGACTAATATTATTTAAGTAAATGTTTTCATTTACTTAAGATATTATTCATAAATAAGCAAATACACCCCCCCCCCCAATTTGAATCCAATAAAAATAGTCTAAAATTCTCTAAAATTCAAATTCCATAAGGATAAAAAGTCAACCCTCTAATTCAAGAACAAAAACTGTATTTTTAGGTGCGGGGGCAATTTTCAACTTCCAAATGCTAAGCTTTTTTCTAAATATAAAAATTTCATAAATCTTATTATAGTAAAACAAAACTAAAAACCAAAAACGCGCCAAAATAATTTCTTGCTTTGATGCCCAAAAAGTAATTTACATTCATACGACTTTCAACAGCATTCACGTATTCCGAACAAGGTTTGACCAGAATACAACTCCTTCATTATAACTCGGATTCAAGCAATCTCGGATTTGTTGAAAAACTGATTATGCTAGCTTTGCAACGAATTCGAAATTGCTTAAATCCGAACTATATAAAGGAGTTACGTTCCGGTCAAATTTGTTAAAAGCATGCAAATGTTAGTCATAAATACGTGTTGCCTACTTAACTCTAGACATAATCTCAGGTCTCAGCGTACACTAGCAAACTTGGGTCCACACCACATATTAATTAAACTGTCTTAAATGTTAATTATTTATGTGGAATGCTACATATATATAAACATTAATATAGCATTAATATTTTAAAAATAAAAAAAATACACTGGGAACGCCTTAGTCGCCTAGGCAGCCTAGGTGCCTAGGATGGCCCCGAACGCCTTGACAACCATGTGTGGTTGATGTGTTTGCACAGAAAGTTTTTGAATTGAGCCATGAGGATAAGTTGGACGTGGTACTTATTAAAGGATTGAGGAAGACTAACACAACAATGTAACTGAGTTTTGAGATTGAAAACATATTTATGGCATTGCAGTCATTGCCTCAGTCACCAAAGAGTATGAAATTAAGAAATTAGATTTACTACCATCTCATAAGAAACTGTTACCTTCTGTTGTGCAGGCACCAGTCTTGGACCTGAAACCTCTTCCTAACCACCTTAACCTAGGAGATGATGAGTTATTACCTGTCATCATTGCAAAGAATTTGACACGTGTGCAAAAAGAGAGGCTTTGGAGAGTGTTACAAGACAATAGAACAGCAATCGATTGGACGATAGCTGACATCAAGGGAATAAGTCCAGCAATGTGCATGCACCGAATCCTATTAAAAGAAAATGGTGCTAAACCGAGCAGAGAAGCTAAACGGAAACTAAACCCTCAGATGATGGAAGTGATGAAGAAAGAGATTATAAAGTTGTTGGATGCAGGAATCATTTACCCAATTTCAGACGGCAATTGGGTGAGTCCAATCCAAGTGGTGCCAAAAAGGTTTGGAGTGGTTGTGGTTAAGAACCAAGACAACGAATTCGTTCCAACATGGATCGTAAGTGGCTGGAGGATGTGCATAGATTACCACAAGCTGAACGCAATGACAAGGATCATTTTTCCCTACCATTTATTGATCAGATGCTTGAGCGATTATTAGGTTAGTCTTTTTATTGTTTTCTCGATGGGTATTCAAGGTATAATCAGATTATAATTGCATCTGAAGATAAAAAAAAAAACCACATTCACCTGCCCATTTGGGACTTTTGTCTTTCGGAGAATGCATTTTTGGGTTTTGTAATGCTCCCAGTACATTTTAGAGATGCATGATGAGCATATTCTCAGACCTAATAGAAAATTACATTGAAGTGTTCATAGATGATTTTTCAATGTATGATGATTCATTTGATGCTTGTTTGGATAATCTTTTCTGTGTGCTTGAACATTGCATTGAGACTAACCTTGTGCTGAATTTTGAAAAGTGTCATTTCATGATAGAAAGAGGTATAGTCTTAGGACATGTGGTTTCAAGAAAGGGTATTGAGGTCGATAAGGTAAAAATTGATTTAATTATGAACTTACCATACCCCACAAGTGTGCGGGAAGTGCGTTCGTTTCTTAACCATGCAGGTTTTTATCGCAGGTTCATTAAAAACTTCTTGAATATTGCCCTACCATTGCCCAGACTATTACAAAAAGAGGTGTCCTTTGAGTTTGACCAAGAATGCAAAGACGATTTTGATAAGCTGAAATCCGCCTTGACTACGGCTCCCAAAATCCAATCCCCTTATTGGAATTCACCATTCGAAATAATGTGTGCTGCAAGCAATTATGTGGTTGGTGCAATCTTAGGACAACATGTTGGCAAGCAAGCTCATGATATATATTACGCATCCCGGACACTCAATGCGGCTCAATGCAATTATTCTATGATTGAAAAAGAGCTTTTGGCTATTTTGTTTGCATTAGATAAATTTCGGTCTTACTTGGATCTAAAATGATTGTGCTTTCTGACCATGCAGCTTTGAAGTATTTACTGGCATAGGAGTCAAAGCCTAGACTGATCAAGTGGATTCTTCTGTTGTGTCGTGATAGGAATAATGGTCGAAGAGTAGTATTCTCTCCCCCTCAATCTCTTATTAATAATGGATGACTTAAAGTAGGATTACAATACTACCCTTATTCTATTAAGGGAAAAAATAAAAGACATAAAAGAAAAATAACTAAACAAATTACATTAATACCCACTCTAAGTTGGCAATAACTACCAATTAGGAATTACGACACTCCCCCTCAAGTTGGTGCATATATATCATGCATACCCAACTTGGACAATATAATGTGAAATGATTTCCCAGATAACCCTTTCGTGCAAATGTCTACCAATTGATCCTCTGATCGGACAAATGGAATCTGAATCTGATCACTTTCTAGTTTCTCTTTAATGAAGTGACGGTCAATCTCAACATGCTTGGTCCTACCATGCTGAACCGGATCATGAACAATACTGATGGCAACCTTATTGCCACAAAACAAAGCCATCGTTGAAGGACTTCCAACCATAGTTCGAAATCTCGAATCTTGAGGGTGTCTCGACCCTTGAGAAAACCGAGATTACCGAGATCTCGACTAGGCGAGAACCTGCTGAAACTCCCAAAGGGTAAAAATGGGAGTTTCGACAGGTTTTTTTTATGGTTTAAGCCATTTTTTTTATGTTTTAAGGCCATTTTAAAGCCATTTTAAGACTATATATTGCAGGAAAATACTTCTTTAACATATATAAACACATTTGAAGCATAAAAAGTAATCACATTGTCGAAAAATCATATATTCAGAAATCATAAATCCCACAAAATGACATAACTCCCAAGTGCTCATTATATGAAAGACTTAAATACTCAAAATGAAATAATATATTCTCATCAGTCCATCCTAATGTCTAATCATACGTAGAGTGGCGTGCAGGTTCCATCTGATCAGATTGACTTTGCTGAAGAAAATATATCTCGGTCTAATAAACAAAGTCCTGCCACGACATCCTTCGGCTATAGAAGGCCTGGTAGTCTTCCACATATTTCTCATACACATGATCCGGGAAGTTTCAAAAGATACCTAACCTTGGATACAATTCACTATAATGTGGAGTAAATTGATCATATATTGGTTGGTGTGGGGGCGTGGTTCTATGCAAATTTGGGACTGAAAAGACACTGTATTCAAAGTTTGAGCTAGTCTATGATGTAGCATTACTAGTATCAGCGGAATAATCATATGCACTTCCCATCATGCAGTCATCATCACCGGAATAAGAACCGTACACCGAAGTGAAGTGCCAAATCCATGAGCACTACACTGCCCCTGCTCCCGTCCACTGCTACCCTCAATGCTCAATCCTCCAAAGCTTGTGAACATGCTATCAATTTCAACATCAGGCATAATTTAGGATCAGGAAAGATGTCAAAGAAACGATCTTCTTCTTCTTCCATTGGTTACAAAGGGCGTTCCCTTTGACGAGACCTACGTATATACCCAGTCGTAGGCCATGATGAAGAAACGCATCCACTATGATCTGGATCCTGTGTAGCGTGTATATACTAACTCTTGGCGGTCAATCTAATAATGGATACAGTGGGTCTAGGATCACCACCACCACCACCATCATAACCACCACCACCACCACCATAACCACCACTACCACCACCCTCATCACCACCACACTACCATCATCACCACTACTATCAGAAGCTGACCAACCACTTTGATCCATTGTATCATCATCGTCTTCTGGGTCACTACCAACTGGGGGGTCAAACGGTCGAGGCAACTGTTAGTGTACACGACCCTCATCCGAGGACATAAACCGCTCGAGATTAGAACCCATCGGAGCAGACACAGTGGGGACGGGCATCCCACCAGGCTCATCCATCACTGGAACTGCTCTGTCTCTCACCCATTCCATATAGGTATCTACTTCATCTGAAGATAGTTGGAAGACGTCGGCTAGCTCGATCAGCTCTTGTTCATTTCTTTGTTCAAACTTCAAGCACTGTACCCTCAGTCTCATGTTGTAATGGGCGTACACCAAGTCATTTAACTGTTGAGAGCTCAATTTATTCTGCCTCTTTGAATGAATAAGGGAGAAAGTACTCCAATTTCACTCACACCCAGATGCAGAACATGTCTGAGATAGGACTTTGATTGCTATTGTCCTCAACTCAACTGCATGCTCGCCATAAAACAACCACCACTCAGCAGTACAAGAAGAAGAACACATTTTAATACACATATTAAATAAGATATGTTACTTGGAAATTTCAATTTTCATAATTCCAAATCAGGATCGGTCTTATCTCGTCCAACCACTGCGGCGAAAGTTCCAAAACTCCCAAGACCATCTCTGAAACGTTTTAATCTATACCCATTTCACAATTTATAACCATTAGCCATTGTAATTTATTGATATTCAAATAATTCAGTAATTAAACCATACAACTCACCTCCAGATTGACCAGTGCTTATATAGTATAATCTGGCACCAATTTTGCCACATCTTTTACCGCACCGATAAGGTCAAAATTGAGCCCAAGCACCTGTGAATATTGATACTTGGGGTTCAAAAAATATGCTGCAAAATATGAGTCGCCAAATTAAAATATAGTACTAACTATTAAGTGAAACTAAATTAAAGACATTATTAAATATACTCGCCAGCCTTATGCAATGGGTGCATCAGCTGACTCTACCATCGATCTTTGATAATCTTCACAAAATGTTTGTTTCCACGTGAAAGCACAACTTTATACGGTCCTTCAACATATCCATGGCAGCATATAAAAGTGGCATGGTGGACTCCAATGTTGTATCCACTAATCTCAGCACCTTCACCACTGACTCCAGAATTTTGACTACATCCTTCAATGTTCTCCAAAATTCCTCTAAAGCAATAGCAGTCTGTGCTTGAACCCCAGCAAGAGAGCTGGACTCCCTCTACCAAAACCAGTCCTCAGATGCAAACATCGATCTGAGGCCTACCATCTTTGCCTGAAAGTTCTTTACTACTACGTAGTTGGTAGCAAATCTAGTAATGTCGGGTCTTACCAAGTCCCCTCCACATCTCTCCCTCAGCAAATTCAAATAATAGTCATGGTTGTATACAAATGTTGTCACATGGCGTGCTTGTTCAACCACTTGCTTTACTTTTTAGATCTTGCCCATGTCCTTCAACATCAAGTCAATGCAATGGGTAACACATGGAGTCCAAAAAAGTTATAGTTAGCCATGATCATCTCTCCTACCTTCTTGTAGTTGTTGCCATTGCCTATCACAATTTGCACCACATTTGTAGCACCAACTTCATTCACCACTGTCTGTAGCAATCCATAGATGTAGTTAGCTTTGTGAATGCAGATGCATCCACAGACTTCAAGAATGATGTCTTCCCATCACTGTAGACCATGAAGTTGATGATGGACTTTCTAATAGAACCAGTCCAACCATCACACATAATAGTAACCCCATATGTACCACAATTATTCCTTAATCCTTTTATCCATACTTCTAATTCTTTTTTAATTCTTGGGAGATAGACATTCATCACCTCATATGGACACCAGGACTAGCCTAAGCAACTGCATCAAAGAAAGGCTGATAGTATGGGCCACCACTGGCATTTTCTGGGATACTATTATAGATGGACCACCTAGCATAGGCATCCCAAATAAATTCTTTTGTACCCTTCCAGTTTCACATACTCTTCAATCTCTTCTGTTAGGCACTAGCCTTTCTAAAAATTGCTAGATCCTGCTGTAAAATCTCAACATAATCCTCATACCTAAGAGTAAGTGGTGGTACCTGGGGTTGTGCTTTAGTACTTTTTGATCTTCTAAACATAGAAGCCAACCCACCCTTACTCCGTGTTTCTGGTTCTTCAGGCTACTGAAATGATCCACTACCATCTGCCCCTAAGGCTCTTTGCCTCAACCTTTCCATGTCCATCTCATTGCTGACTTTACTAGCCATTGTTGCTCGTCTTAGATCTCTGGCCTCTTGCTCAGTCATACCCATGGTATCTATACCATCATCATCTGAAGAATCATCATCCAAACCACGCACTGTGCCTCGGATTGTATCCTCAAATTGTTGTTTACTTTTTTCTTTTTCAGCCCTTCTCTACTGTCCTCCCTTCATCTGTGCAGCTATGGCCTTTGTAATCCGCTCAGGAACTATAGCATACTTTGCCACATCTGTAGAAGTCTCACTCAAGTATTGCTTAAGTCTGATAATCCCACCAGACATAAGCTTCTTCGAACAATTTTTTGAATTGGGTCTTTTATTTATCACCGTCAATGGCGGTACAATACTGCCAAGCCATGTCAGTAGGACCAACATCACCACCTCCTTCATGAGAACCCGAAGTAGCCATTATATTTAGAACGAGGCACTATTACATAAAATGATAAATAGAGAAATTTAAATCAATAGATTTACAATAATAAAACTTAAAATTGAAGAACATAAAAACATCAAATATGTTAATACAACTCAAAACACATTGAAATTACTTTTCAAAATTTTAAAACTGTGATAAGAAAACAGAATATTTTTCCTAATTTTTCCTAATTTTCCATAATTATTTAGATAATATTAATAATTTTGGATATTAAATAAAAATAATTTATTTTTCCAAAAGTATAATCCAACAACATGGAACCATAGATTGGCCAATGGTGTACAACATATATTATTTTGAACACCAATAGATAAGTAATAATATTTTTTATTAATTTTTTATTGCTGAAAAAATAGGATTTTTTAATAAAAAATTCATAAAAATAAAAATATGTACAGAAAAAAAAACTGAAACCATGACCGTGTAGATCGGCCAACGGTGTTCAACATATATTATTTTGAACACCCACAGATAAGTATTAATATTCTTTTATTAATTTTTTATTGCTGAAAAATAAGATTTATTAATAAAAAAATTCATAAAAATAAAAATATGTACAGAAAAAAAACTGAAACCGTGACCGCAAAGATCGACCAACGGTGTTCAACATATATTATTTTGAAAGTAAACCGATTAATATTTAAGAAATGTATTTTTTATTTTTTTAAAAAAATAAAATAAATAAAACCGTGGCCACATAGATCGACCAACAGTGTTCATCATATAATATTTTCAACACCATCTAATTAATATTTATCATATATTTTTTAAATTTTTAATTGCTGGAAAATACTTTTTTTTTAACAAAAAATGAAAATAAAAAATATATATGCAAGAAAATAATTTCGAAAGGATGAGGTTGTAGATCGTCCCAATGACTCTCACATATATAAATTTCATGATGAACCAACATGTATTGAACATATTCATGTAAAATAGTAAGTTTTAAGGAAAAAAAACCATACCTCAAACCTTAGATTTGCTAAGAACAGGTCAAAATGAGGCTCCAACAGCACTTTGATGGAGAGATTTGCAAAGAACAGAGGTTTTTGAACCTTAGATGCAAGGTTGGAGTAGAAGGAGTGGAGAAATGAGGGTTACAGAGAGAGTTGAAGTTGAAAACAAGGCTCTCGGTCAAAATCTCGACCGAGAATGACTTTTTTATTCGAAACCAATTTGAAACTGGTCGAAACAGGGTCGAATTGGTTCGAGATTTTCGAGTCTAGTTTGAAACTGTTCGAGATCCAGTCGAGAACTTGTCGAGATTGGTCGAGACCCAGTTTCGAACCTCCTTCTCGTCTCTACTCAATTGAAACTACCGAGAACGTCGAGATCTCGACCCATCTCGGTCGAGTTTTCGAACCATGCTTCTAACTTCCAAGTCCTCAAGCAGACCCTTCAACCACAAGAGTTCACATATCCCATGAGCCATTAATCAGAACTCTGCTTCTGCACTGAAACGGGCCACTACATTTTGTTTCTTACTACGCCAAGTGACCAGATTTCCAACCACAAACGTGCAATATCCTGAGATTGATTTTCAGTCTAGACTACTAGCCCAATCAGCATCAGTATACGCCTCCACCCGAAGATGATCATGTGGGGAGAAAAGAATTCATTTTCCTGGAGCAACCTTTAGGTATTGAAGAATCCTATAGACTTGCCTCCAAATGAGTAGAATAGGGATCATGCATGAATTGGCTCACCAAACTCACTGCAAATGCAATATCAGGTCTGGTATGTGACAGATATATCAGCCTCCCAACTAATCGTTGATACCTTCCTTTATCAGTCGGAATTCCTTCTTTCTCCTTGAGCTTTGCATTGGAGTCCAAAGGAGTATCACATGGGCGGCACCCTAATAATCCCGTCTCTGAGAGGAGATCAAGAACATACTTTCTTTGAGAAAGAAAGATGCCCTTTGTAGAGCGAGCAGCGAGCAACCTCTTTCTCAAGAAAGTACCTGAGCTTTCTAAGATCCTTGGTTTCGAACTCTTTTCCAAGAACAGCTTCCATTTCCTTATTTCATCATCATTGTTCCAGTAACAACGATATCATCTACATATACAAGAAGTGCCGTAAAGCTTCGCGAAGCATACTTGACAAACAAAGTATGATCAGCATTACTCTGAACATATCCAAATGCTATCATAACTTTTGTGAAACCGTCCAAACCATGCTCTAGAAGACTGCTTAAAACTATAAAGAGAGCGTTTCAGCTTACATACCTTCCCTTCAGTGCTTGCATCTGTAAGACCAAGTGGACAATCCATATATACTTCCTATCTGAGTTCCCTATGAAGGAAGACATTCTTCACATCGAGTTATTGTAAATCTCAATTGTGATGCACAACACATGCCAAAAGAATCCTAACTATGGTCATCTTGGCTGCTGGAACGAAGGTTTCTTGATAATCTATCCCATATATCTGGATAAATCCACGAGCAACCAACCTTGCCTTATATCAATCAACTGTTCCATCACTTCTCTGCTTGACCGTGTAAACCCATTTGCACCCTACTAGTCTCTTACCTGGTGGAAGAGAAACAAGATCCCACGTATCATTCTTCTTCAAGGCTCTCATTTCCTCCATCATTACAGCTTTCCATTGTTCATCTATAATTGCATCATTCCATTTCTATGGAATAGAGACAGAGGAAAGCGAGGACACAAATGCACAGAAGGTAGGAGATAAAGAAGTATATGACACAAAATTAGAAATTGGGTAAGTGGTGCAAGACCTAGTACATTTACGAAGGGCAATAGGGAGGTCAGAATCAGAGAAAGGAACTTCCTTACCAGGTGATAGCTTAGTCTCTAGAACCAAGGTAGACGAAGGGACATGTGTAGTTGTTTTGATGGTAGTGGTCCTTCCTTGCTTGCTGTTGGCACGGCTACGGCTATACACTTACAGAGGTCTAGGACTAGTAGGGATAGGACCAGGTGAAGGAAGTGCATCTATCTCAACCGAACTTGGGGTTGTAGCATCAATCCCAACCGAAATTGGTTCTCCCTCTGGAACCGAAATTGGGACACTGATGGGAACTTCCTCTAATACATCTTCAAACATAGGTACTTCAGTACTATCTTGCTCCTCCTGAAGATGGGACGGATAGTACATCTGATGCTCATGGAAGATAACATCTCTGGTGATATAGGTCTTCCGGATAGGAAAATGGTAGCACTTATAACCTTTCCGTGTTGCAGGATAGCCAATGAAAATACATCGTAGCCCCCGAGGATCAAGTTTGCCAGGAGATTGGTGATTGCGAGCATACCAGACAACCAAAAACCTTCGCCGGTAGCACAAAGGAAGTAGAGCCAAGGAGGAGATCCAAAGGAGCTTTGTTGTCGAGGATGCGTGACGAAAGCCGATTGATAAGAGAGCAGCCGTAAGAAGAACATCACTCCAAAAACGAGCGGAAACATGGCCATCAAACATAAGGGCTCTAACTGTCTCCCGAAGGGGGTGATTTTTCCTCTCAGCCACCCCGTTTTGAGCAGGAGTGGCAACACAACATGTTTGATGAATGATGCCATGGTCGGACAAATATTGTTGAAATGTTCCATCAAGAAATTCCTTCCCATTGTCACTGCGAAGGACCTTCAACTGAGCTTGGAATTGGGTCTTGATCATGTTGTGAAATTGGCGGAAGCATTGAAACACATCACTCTTATTATGCATAAGATATACCCAAGTAGTCCGTAAATAACAGTCAATAAAAGTTACAAACCATCGATGTCCAGAAATAGAGGGAGTCCGCCAAACATCAGAGTGTACCAAATCAAAAGACACTACTCTTATTGAAAGACCAAAATACAGGCTTCGCATAATAATTCGTTTTGATTACAATGCTTAAATAAAGAAGGAAACAACTGGGATAGAACTACTGGAGATGAGTGACTAAGGCTCCTGTGCCATTGCTGGAGGATGATGACGGCTATGGAAAGCTACTGTGATGTAGGCTGTGGTGAAGGTAAAGATGATGTGTGTGCTAAAGGACCATCATCAAGCAAGTGGAGACCACCATGCAATCTACCTTGTCCAATCATCTTTCTGTTAACCAGATCTTGAATTACACACGATGAAAGAAAGAAGGTTACTTTATAATTCAAGGATTTTGTAAGACTACTAATAGATAACAAATTGATAAAAAACTAGAAACATGTAAAACAGATTGTAAAGTAAGACTAAGAGAGCAGCGAATGGAGTCCTTTCCAGAGATAAGAGAGAGGGATCCATCTGCCACTCAGAATGTATCTCTCCCAAGAGGGAGAGTACAGATGAAACGAACTGGCTGAACTTGTCATGTGATCAGTGGCTTCAATGTCCATAACCCAGGGGCTAGGAACAGAAGAAGCACAATGACCCTCATGAGAAATACCTGACTGGACAAAATATGAACCTGGTGTGAAAAGTAATGATTTATTTGCAGTAGATGGCCGGAGAAGATTTCTGAGGGCCTGAGGTTCTTCTGTGGATAACATAGTTTGAGGTCCAGTAGGGTTGCAAGATTTTGTCTGATTGGCATGTGGTGCTTTGAAGTTATTGGATCTCTATAGTCATCTTTCACGCCTCCTAGTCTCAAAATCTGCTGGTTTGCCATACAATTTCCAACAAGTATCTTTCGTATGGCGTTTCCCACAATATTCACACCGGACTGGTTTATTAACTGTAAGGGCACCTGGCTGAATGGGAGCACCTGGTTAAGTGGTTTAGAGAGTTGACCTTTTTGCAGGAAGTGGGGGCATCATAGAGGTACGATGCATATCTTCAGACTGAACCAAGGCATAAGCCTGTTCTAGAGAGGGAAGAGGCTCGCTACTGAGGATCTGAGATCGAATTTGATCAAATTCCACATTCAAACCAGCCAAAAAATTGTATACACGTAATTTATCCTTTGCAAGCTTCGTTGCAGAAGCATCAGCAACACACTCAGCAGTGAAAGTGTCATAATAATCGAGTTCTTGCCACAAGCTACGAAGTTCAAAGTAGTATTGGGAAACAATAACATCCCGCTGCTTTGTGGCACCAATCTTCATATGAAGGTCATAAATTAGTGCATAATTTCCAACCTAGGAATAAGTCTCCTTTGCAGCCTTCCAAGTTCCAAATCTCTGTAGCATCAGGTAACAAAACATACCCTCGTCCAATTTTGGGTTCCATAGAACCAATCAAATAGGCCATCACAATAGAGTTCTCAGATGCCCACTTGTCATATAATTTATCTGTCAAAGCAGATGCCTTCTTCCGACCATTGAGATAACCCAAAAGTCCTCTAGTAGATGTAAACTCAATTTTAGGCATCTCCATATTAGGAGAAACAACTTCAGAGGAGTCAACCATGAAAATAAGTGCTCAACAAAGTAAAATACCTGTAACTAAGATTCCGTGTATCAATCTTATGGGAATGAGATAGACAGATACAGCAATTTTCGATCTTCAAACTGGCATGTCCAGGAGCATAAGGATTGGAGAAGCCGAAGTATCTAATAGAGAAGTCAAATCCATCTTGGAGAAGACTGTAAAACCAAACAGAAAGGATTGGAGCCTTTGACTTGATGATGCATTATGGGCTTACCGAACAGCATACAAGACGCATATTGGGATGTCTCCCTATCGGTTAGTTTTTGATAAGTCATGTCACCTTCCTGTAGAATTGGAGCATAAGGCCTATTGGGCAGTTAAGAGTTGCAACATGGAGATGGACGACGGAGGTACGCATAGGAAGCTGCAATTACAAGAATTGGAGGAGATACGACTTGAGGCTTACGAGAACTCAAGCATATAGAAGGACAAGACTAAGGCGTTTCATGACGAGAGGATTGTGAGGAAACAAATTGTAGTTGGACAGAAAGTTTTGCTTTACAATTCGAGACTTAAATTGATGCCTAGTAAGTTACGTTCTCATTGAATAAGACCCTTTGAAGTTACTAATGTGTTTCCTTATGGTGCAGTTGAAGTTAGAAGTTTCGAAACTAATAAGGATTCAAGGTTAACGGGCATTGACTCAAGATGTCCTATGAAGGTTTTCAAGAGCATATTGTTAATGAAGTGCAACTAGGAGTCCCCGTTTATTCTAATTGAGGGGTATTGAGTTAAGCTGACGACGTTAAACACAAACGCTGCATGGGAGGCAACCTATGAAATCAGATTTGTTTTTCTTATCGCTTTTAATTACTTTCCTTTGCATCTTTCTTTGCATTATTTACTTCCATTGGGGACAATGTCAAATTTAAGTGTGAGGGGAGGAATTAGGACAAACTTCTTTTTTATACTATTTTTTTTAGGCTTTTAGTTTCAAAAGCTGAATTTTTTAGAGTTGAGTGCATATTTTCCGAAGAGCAAAAATTTTTCAAAAACTGAATTTTTCAAAATTTTCACTTCAATAGACTAAGAGAGTATGTATGCCATGGGTTAGAACTATTTGAGTATAAAAAGTTACATGTATGAATTAGTTGAAATAACTTACTATATGAGCTTTGGATGACATGGATAGTTGCATTTAAAGGTAAAGCATGCAGGTTTAATAGATGGAATCCACCCAAGAGAGCTTTTGAGCCAAAAATAGACTTAGACATTCATGTCAATCTTTATTTTTTTTGAAGAGTGATATTCTACTATGTTTTTGTATCTCTAGAACTTGCTTTGAATCATTTTGAGATTACATTGATATGTGTATGCATGAAGATGATAAAGGTAAATAGGATTGAACTGTTTGTTTTCCTCATGTTTTACCAAACTTTGAGCTAGTAGAGCATTGAGAATTATCTAACGGGTTTTGAGAGAGAAGTATGTATTAAATAAGTGAGGGGGTGCTCTTGTCAAATGTGATGGTTGTATCTCAAGAAGTGGGATGTAATGGGAATAATTGGTCCCTGTTATGTTTGAAATATTATTTTCATATAGTAAAAAAATAAATGAACAGAAAAGAGAGAAAAAAAAAAAAAAAAAAAAAAAAAAGCAAAAAAAAAAGGGAAAAAGAAAAAAAAAACTGGAGTTCGGGTTGTTTTGTTGAATAGCTTTATTTATGAGCCCTTATCATTTTAATTGCTCCATTTTTGTCTTAATGCTCTATTAGTTTCTTGAGTTTTTAACTTCAGTTCATTTTTCTTATCCTTACCTTAAACCCTAACCCCATTACAACCTTGATAAAGACCTTTTGATTCATGTATGCATGTTTTCTAAGTAGTGGAGATTTGTGGTGCATAATTAAGCCTATGGTAGTGCATATTCATAGTGAGAACTGAAGTAAAATACTTAAACCATAATTCTTGAGTGAGTAAAGAGATCACCGTAGAGAAATCTACTACACATTAGCATGTTTATTTTTGAATAAGACTGTTACGTTAGATTTTGCCCATATTTGCTAAGTGATCTTTGTTTATGACAGATATTATTCTCTTGATCTCTTGAATTGGTTTCTGATTCATGGTACGCATGTTCTTTGAATGCTATGGGATGAAAATGAGAATAGTTTGCTTAGTATTATTTTTGCTCGAGGACGTGCAAAAGCTAAGTATGGAGGTATTTGATACGTACGTAATTTCTATATTTTTGTTCCCATTGCATTAGGCTTTTTAATACGTTTTATGCCTTATTGAGCTTAATAGAATTAAGAGAGTTTGTGAAATACTTGCTAAAAGATAATAAAGTTCTAACATTCTTAACATTCTCCTTTTATGCAGGGTCTCTAACAAATTCCCTATCGTGGAAATCAGTCAAATTTTGTGGGTCTTCATATATTGCTTGATGAGGAATAAATGATGCAGATCAAGACCTACACTAGAAGGGGCCAAAAGAAGAAGAAGGCTTCAGCTGGACCAGGTCCAGCCTAGCCCATATTGTCACCATTCCAGAATTGTTGCCATTCCAAAAATTCCAAAAATCAAGATCTTTAGTTATAGATCTCTTTACCGCCAGCTCTATTTTAGTTAGGATTATTTTATTTTGTTTCCTAATTGATTAGTGATGCTATTTAGTTTCCTAAAGTATAGGGTAGTTAGTTTAGGAAGTCTCAATTACTTGGAGACTAAGATTTTCCTTGGATCTAGTTTCCTAGAAGTTTTGAAAACTTTCCTATTTTCTAGTTTTAGGAACTTATTATTTTGTTAGAAACTTCCTACTCTATAAAGGGAGTTTAGTTTCCTATTTTTCAGTTAGTTTTTTTTTCCTAGTTGATGTAATTTTTCAAATTATAAATAAGAACAGTGGCTGGCGACAAAGCTAGAGAGAGTTTTCCAGAAAAAAGTAAAGACTTATTTTCTAGTTGAGTCTCTCAAAGGTTGTGAGACCCAACCACTTACTTCTCATTATTCCTTGAATTTCTGATTCTTGTCTTGACTCCCTAATACTCTACTATAGCTGGCGACACACCTTGACTTCATATTCAAATATTATTTTTGCTGATTTGGTCAAAACATTACAAGATCAGTCTAAACCTACACTACTGCTGGGCGGTACCAGGTTCAGCAAGCTTGAGAAGATCATAGTTCCTTCAAATCTTCTCAGATCGTCCGTAATTTTGGAAGTGTGTTCACAATTTTCACAAAGAACATCCACACCAAGTTTCATTCTGATGGTCAGTTTTCCAGATAAGTGATTTTCTTTGTTGATTTTTACTGCAGATTTTTGTAGGCTGAATTAAGATCCTGTAGCAAAGAGGAACTGATAAATTATGTTAATTATGTTGCCTTAACCCCCTTTGCCACCAATAAAAGGAAGGAGCATCCGACCACAAGATTCCATTGAAGCAATCTTTGGAGAATAGAAGCTCCAAAATAGTTTCCCTAAATTAGTTAGTTATTTCTAAATTTTCTAACTCTTAAAAGGGGAAAGATTTGTTTTAGGAACTGGCTAAATATAAAGCCAGCCCTATTGAGGATGCCCCCCTTAGGCTATTAAAGTGTGGAACGTCCCTTAAAGAAAGGGCTTTTTCTTTTAGTTTTCTTGAATTTTGAGTTCTAATTTTAAAAAGCACTTTTGTGAAGAATTCTTTTGGAGAAGAAGCTTTGTTGATTTTCTATGACCGGCTAAGCTATCTTGTCGATTCAAAGGGAGGTCAATCCGGTTAACAAAGTTGTGAGACTCTAATTCTTAATCTAATTATTTTCTTACTCGAATATCTGCGTTTCTTGGTTCTTCGTGTGCCTGTTTGCATGATTCAATTTATTAAGAGACTTATTAATCGATTGAGCTGTATGGTTTATTGCTAACTTGAATCCATAATCCGTAATTGTTATGATATTCAGGAAGAATAGCAATTAAGCAAAATGGTTATGATCCAAGTTTCTGTTACTAGCTTAAAAGAACGTAGAATGAGCTAAATAATCTGACGCTTGTTAGGTTGTTATTCATCTTTAACTTCTTTCAAGAGTGTAATGCTATCAGTAGATATATGAGGATTGCTAAATCAACTGGTCTATTGATAAAAATTAATTGGGTTCTTAATCCATATTAATTTATATTGGAGGTTGAAGATTATCATGCTTTTTTATAGTCTTTGGTTAAATATTCGAATAGAAAGTGACGTATCTATGGGAGGTCAATGATCAATTTTGCAACCGGAAATATTTCTCCTTGAGTCAATATTGTCGTCAATTGAATTTTTGTGACTAAACTCGGTTCTTAGTAATTTATGATTAGGATAGTTAATTTGAAGATAAGAAACTGTAAAGCACCCCCCCCCCACCCAAAAAAAAAAATCTTGTTAATTGTTTGAGATGATTAAATCATAAGTCTAATTAACTAATCTCTATGGATTGACATTTGCTTGCCGTTACTATCCAGTATGAGTAGAGTAATTAATATTTGATTGCGCTCGGCACGCATCAATTTGTCATCGTCTTTATAGATGGCATACTTATCTACTCACCCGACGACACCACTCATGCAAAACACCTCCGGTTAGCACTTCAGAAGTTGAGACAGGAGAAGTTGTATGCGAAGATCAAGAAATGTGAGTTTTGGCTTAGGGAAATAGCTTTCTTGGGACATATCATTTCAGCTAAGGGTTTAGCGGTGGACCCGAGTAAGATCAGTGCAGTTATGGACTGGAGTATGCCAAAAACAGTTACAGAAATCGGGAGTTTCCTCGGACTGGCCAGCTATTACCAGCGTCTTATTGAGGACTTCTCCCGTATAGCAGTGCCTTTCACAGGATTGACAAAGAAAGGTGTAAAGTTTATATGGAATGACAGGTGCGAAGAAAGTTTCCAGAAGTTAAAACAAAAACTTGTCTCCACACCGGTCTTGACCATTCCTTTAAATACAGCCCCGTTCACAGTGTGAACAGATGCATCAAAGTTCGGTTTGGGCTGTGTTCTCATGCAAGATGGGAAGCTCGTTGCTTATGCTTCAAGACAGCTGAAAGTGCACGAGAAGAACTACCCTACCCATGATCTGGAACTGGCAGCAATTGTCTTTACCTCAAAAATATGGCGGCATTACCTATATGGGGAGGCTTTTAGCATAATGTCAAATCACAAAAGTCTGGTTCATCTATTTAACCAGAAAGAATTGAACATGAGGCAACAAAGGTGGCTGGAATTATTGAAAGACTACAATTGTGATATCAAGTATCACCAGAGGAAAGCCAATGTGGTGGCTGATGCTCTGAGTAGGAAGGCATCGGTCTCATTCGAGGGAGAGGACCTTGAGACTACAGAGCGTGTTGAGGGGCGTAACATGGCCCATACCTTGGTCATCACCCCTCCCTCGGTTGTTAAAGCTTCTACCACAGATACCTTGGTATCGGAATGGGTTGAAACGGCCGCAAAGTTACTTAATGCCTTAACCATCCAACCCACCCTATTGGATGAAATCAAAGGGGCCATCAGTAACGATATACATTTGAAGACTCTCAAGCAGGACCTCGAAAAGGGGAAACAGGATCCGGATTTTTCGTTGGACAGAATGGGGGTATGGGGGTAGTCAGATACAGGGGAAGAGTATGTGTGCCAAAAACGGCAAAGACTCTAAAAGAAACCATCATGATTGAGGCTCATTCCTCCCCTTTCACTGTACACCATGGTAGCACCAAAATGTATCAGGATTTGAAGAAAGAATTTTAGTAGAGAGGCATGAAAACGGATGTAGCAGACTTCGTTTACAAGTGCCTTGCTTGCCAACAAGTAAAGACAAATCATCAAAGACCGCCTGGGTTACTTCAGCCACTACCATTCCCAGAGTGGAAATGGGACCATATCACTATGGACTTTGTGACAGGGTTACCCCTGACCCCGAATCCTGTTGATGCATCTTGGTGATCGTGGATCGTCTCACTAAGTTGGCCTGTTTCATAGTTGTCAAGCCACCATACACCATGAACAGGTTAGCCAAGTTGTATGTGGATAACATAGTGAGGTTACATTAAGTACTTGCGAGCATCGTGTCAGATAGAAATCCTAGATTCACAACTAAGCTGTGGAATAGTTTGCAGAGAGGGATGAGAATGCAGTTTAAGTTCAGCACTGCATTTCATCCAAAGACAGATGGGCAGTTAGAGCGCACAGTATAGATTTTAGAAGACATGTTTCAGGCTAGCGTATTAGACTTCAAGGGCAGTTGGGATAAATATCTTTCCCTAATTGAGTTTGCCTACAACAACAGCTTCCATGCTACCATTGGCGTTGCCCCATATGAAGTTTTGTATGGTAGACAATGCAAGACCCCTCTGCATTGGAATGAAGAGGGTGAGTGCAGAATTCTGGGACCAGATATTATACAAGACACTTATGATAAAATGGATCTTATCAAAGAAAGAATAAAGACAGCCCAAAGCAGGCAGAAGAGTTACGTTGATGTACGGTGTAAGGACTTAGAGTTTCAAGTCGGGGACAAGGTTTTCTTGAAAGTATTGCCCCACCGAGGCATTCAACGCTTTGGAAAGAAGGGGAAGCTTAGTCCCAGATACATTGACCCGTATGAGATCTTAAAGAGAAGTGGAAGGGTAGCGTATCAGCTAGCCTTACCCCCAGCACTGTCCGAGGTTCATGACGTCTTCCATATTTCTTTCCTGAAGAAATACATTCATGATCCTTCGCATGTACTGAGTGCAAAGGTTCCTCAGATAGACCGAGATTTGTCATGTACAGGAACCCATAGCAATCTTGAACAGGAAGATCCAACAATTGTGTAACCGTTCCATTCCTTATGTGAAGGTCTATTGGCGTAGTTACACCATTGAAGAAGCCACCTGGCAAGGTGAGAACAAGAAGCGGGAAAAGTACCTGCATTTATTTGCAGATCAGATACGCTCAAATTTCGGGGATGAAATTCTTATAAGTTGGGGGGATTGTAAGACCTGCACCTGGAATCCACTACTAACCCAGATTTCTCTTGTACCAGGTCCTCCCAAGTCAACGGATGGCGTGCCCGACACGGACCCGATGGATGCATCAAGTCATAAGTGAGCTTCTCTATCGAAACCTGATAGAATAAAGGGTCATGATGTACCTTATGTGGCCCAGCACATGTACCAGTGCATAGGGGATGAAGAACTAGTTATGGGACTATATCTTAGTCCTGCCGTCGGCAATGCCAGCGGATGCACAACCCGGCTCCCTGCCACCAGCTCCTGTGCGAGAGTTACACTCTCTCTCCTCTAGTTTCTATAAATAACTTTTCAACACTTGGAAGGGTAAGAGAGTGGTTAGTAGGTGTTGGTGAGCTATTAGAGGATCTTGCTCAAGCTCAAGCAAGCTCAAACTTGAACTCTCCTCCATTAAAGGTTTGTGCATCCTCCCCCTTCTCATTTATGTTGGTTGGACACCACATAATGGTGGTAGCACCACCATTAATGGTCTAACCCTAGGAGTTAGGTTTTCACCCAACACCTTAACAGTGACATAAATGGAGTCTTGATGACTCCCATTTAGTGTAGGAATGGTGGGAAAGTGAATCCCACCATCTAAAAGATGTATGGGATTGTTGGGGAGCCAAAGCTAGCCCTATGGAACCATCATCTCTGGTTGAGTCTGGTTTCTAGACTCGAACCGGTAGACCGTGCCGAAGGCTAGGTATTACCTTTGCCTCCGGCTGTCTTAGCCTTAACCACGTATGGTCTGGCTGGCGGAGGGGCCAGCAAGGCCCCATCCTCCACCAGACATCTTACTTAACCAAATTATTGGTTGAGTTGAGCCGGAGGCTACACGGGCGGACACATCATCCGCCAAAGCCTCCGCCTCACGCTCTGTGAGTATCACCCTATACCAGTAAGTGTTAAGCCAGAGATTCACAGCCGGAGGCACTGTAAGACCCGTATCGAACTAACCGGTCTTACCACCTTGTACCAGGCCTACCTATCATGGTCGAGCCAAGTGGACCAAGTGCGTGAAGAAATCACTAGACCAGATATGAAATTAACCCAAAAACAATCAATTATGAGCGTGTGGTCGCATGCCTAAAGAGGTGTGACCCACCCCACCTCAAAAGAGTCCAACCACATGAATTTTGGTCGTGTGGTCTGACATTTCAAAAGGTAGGGTCGATGGATTCTACGACCCCACCTCCGACCCCACGGAACCCAGTCAGAACAGAAAATTAGGAAACCTTCCTAATCCGAAGGGGGTTCTTTCCTAAACTCATTAGGGCATATTATGGAGGGTTTTCCTCTATAAATAGGACGTCCCTTAGCCTCTTTCATCCTTTTAGAACTCCAATTGAAAGTGAGAAAAAGAGAAGAGAAGGAAGAGAAGGAAAATTTAAGAAGAAGACTAAGGAGGAGGAAAATTCAGAGAAAACTCTGAATCTTCAGCAAGCATAAGGTATGAACCTATTTTCCCATGTTAAATTGAGAACCTAGAATAGTTCATGAAGAAGATAGGATTTAGGAAAAACCCAAATCATTCATCCATGGACAAATTCCAAGAGAATCCATGGAGGAAATTATGTGGACAATGGATGATGTATAAAATAGTAGTTCTGAGCCATAAAACAATCATAGGAAGGACCACGATGATAAGCCAAAGGATTCAAACATGAAGGAATGGAATTAAGAGTGAAAGGTCGACCATAACACGTGTGGTCGCACGTGGGGTCGCATGATGTCCGACCCCACAGGACACACATGTCCAACCACGTGCCCTCGGAAAGTTTCCAGGGAGGGTGTGGTCGAACGTGTGGTCGGAGTATGTCCGACCCTACCCTGCGACCCCACACCTTGTGGTCGCAGAAACTGAGACCCCAGGTGCTGCCCCACCTGTGACCCCTCAGTTTCTATTAGTTTAAATATATGGGAATTAATTTTAATTAAAAATCTATCAACTTGTTCGGTTTTCAAGTAATCTAAGAGTGAATTATAAAGCTTTAACGAGGATCTACTATCAATCAAAGGTGAGGGAACAAGACCTAAACTAATTGGCTAATAATAAACTGTTTTTATTTATTGAGTCCAATACCATGAATGATTCTATACGTGTATGATTGTAATGTACATTTCACATGTCATCCAATATTCCTGTTATTACTGTTTATGCATATTTAATTCCATTTATTTATAACATGATGTGATGATGATGCTAGGAATAGGCATGTGAACGTTTGTGTGTGGTTATTGTACTTGATGCGAGTGGGGCATCAGGGGGAGGACGTGACACTGTGGTTCATCCTGGTCACCAGACTCTAGCTCTATCTCTACTCAAGTCTTGTCCACTGACATCGTCGTATCGACATTACCTTAGCAGAACTATTACGTCGTAAGGCATCAGGGGAGGTGGTCTCGGACCGTGTAGTCTCTGACTCTGTCGGGGGGGCCTTAGCTCTATCTCTATGGACGTATTGAGGGATGCTGGGGTGATGCCTTGGATACACTGTTTGACATTAGGATTGGATAGTTGCGAGTCCAGTTTGCAAGCCCTCACCACTAGAGGCTTACGTGTTGGTATGGGTAGGGCATCAGGGGAAGTGTCATGCGGTGTGGTCCTAGCACTTTAGCTCTATCCCTATTCCATGGTGGGTGCATGTGGGACGGCAATTGTGTTTGATCCATTGGACGGCTTCACACTCCTGTATAGAGGTGCGGCGGCCACCTATCCTTTCTATTGCACATTGCAAGCTTATGAACCAGACCAAAGATATGAATTGAATGCATGCATATGTTTATTGCATTGTTTTGTTTGCTCACTGAGCCATGATGTGTGCTCAACCTTTCGACGTCGAATATTTTAGTTGATGATGCAGGTACTACTGTAGAAGACTATATGAATGTTCCGATGTACGGACATGTTGCGGCGATGGATGCAGATGCTATGATGGAGTCGCATGATTCATCATGCGAGTGCAACTCATGCGTCTTCGATTAGATTTATAGTTGGATTATTCAGAAAATGTAATTGATTAATTTATTTTATTTTATGTCTTAATCATTTGAAGATAATTGGATAATTTATTTATGTTATCACTGTTAAACTCACAGTTCATTAGTATTAAAGACTTCCGCTATTGTTTATTTACTCTGATTATGGTTGTGGATGTGTATGGTTTAAGCAAACGGACAAAGTCTATTCGAGATCCTGGTTGAACCGTTGGATCATAGACGGTTTATCACACCATTCTGGTTGGTGCAGAATTGGGGTGTGACAGGCACTATATCCGAAGGCATGACCCTCCGGGAGGCAACCTCCGGTTATTCCATGGATCTGACCCACAGGGTCCAGATAGGCTTATGTGTAAACCGGAGGGAACACCATCCAGTAGAGCCTTCGCATTGCTCTCTCGAAGCCTTCTGTTATGATAAGTGTTCCGGATACAAAATTGAATGCTAGACCAGCCGATTCGATCCTCCAGCTCAGACTTAGGTGGAAAAACCATAAGTGTCAGCCGGTGGGTAATTATGGATGGTACATACCCCGGAATCATCTGCCGCCTCAGGTACTGATTGGCCATACTACTAAATTAAATCCTTCGGGGACCAACTGCTGGGTTCCCAGTTTATCTTGGGACCCGTGTATGGACATCTAGGACCTGTCCACACAGGTTAAAAGTTACACAACTAACCTAATGAATTTATCTAATTAAATAGATAAACCGACGCAGTTATTAGACAGAGTCTTGTACTGACTTCCAAGTTTTACAGCATCGTTGGTGTCTACAGGTGAGGGATCGGGTATGTAGTAATAGGACATATATTGTATGCTTGTGTTTACGCTTTATAACATATCCAATAATTGTTTATATCTGAGCATGCATTTGCATATTATAACTATGTTATGTTTAGATGGTGGATGTGTGATTGTGTATGATGGTTCGTGTAGCATGTAGGTACCCAAGGAGGGGTGACACATGGGCACGGACCATGTGATTGATGCTAGTACCTTAGCGTGGGGGACACGACAGCCTATCAGTACCGGGACCTGGAGATCTCTGCTGGGGTACAACCTCATTACATTTTGCTATGCACATGCTAGACATAGGTGGTTCATTACCCATGTTTTTGTACCCTTGCCAGTAGGGGTTTAGGTGTTGGTATAGACTCATTCCCTATGCCGACGTAAGTGTGTGAAGAGACAATCGGATCGGTCTGGGGTCTTCGATGCCAAGATAGAGTCTATTTTGGAAGGTGACGAGCCCTTGGTCAGGGACCTGTAAGGGGGGGGTTAACCTATAAAAGTTGTTTAGCGGTCCGGGACCGTGTATTCCGCTTCTATCATTGCCCGGTGTATGAAAGTTGAAGGCCATTGACCCTAGGTGGGGCCAAAAGTTGTGGCTGGATCTCAATAGGATACTAACAGAATCATTTACCCAAGCCTCATAATAATGAATTGCATTTCATCCATCTATATGATGCATTCATGTGATACTTGATTCCTCACTAAGCTGGGAGCTCACCCTCGTATCTATACTTGATTTCAGATACTGATGCAGGTGATTACATAGTGGCGAATTATCTGGAGTCTCAATTGGCGAGCGATGCAGCCAAGGTTGAGTATACTGGTGGGGGAGCACGATGAGGGCTGCACCTACAGCGATTGCGTCTACGCATGACGCAACCCTCCCCATACTCTTCATCCTTTCCCCTTTTTATTCATTTCGTAGATAGATAGTTTTGTCTATCTAGATTGTGATACAGATTTACTCTTTTCAGTAGGGGGTATTTGTATATGAATACACTATGCTATTTTGGTGATGAACAATGGAAATGTAATTTCATAACGAACTTTATTATGTCATGATACAACCTAGATGGCATCTGTTATTTAGTATTGCTTCCGCTATTATTAGTCTGCTTTCCTTATTGTGTGATGGATATTGTATGTGTAGACGATGGGATTTGTATGGTAGATTATTATGGTTGTCAATCGCTGTAGATTCGGGTCGTCTAGAGGTCAACTCAGATATCACGCTCGTGTCCAGAAATGGGCTATGACAGACACTAAGCCAGAGACTACCAGAGAAAGCCCGAGAAAGCCGAAAGGAAATCCCCTAGTTGCTCAGTCGAAGCTAATACTGACTCACAGGTATGTGCACCACAAAGTGACGATACTTTTGAGGCATTGTTTGACAAAACTTTTACTCTAGACTCCTTACTTCTGGTTCAAATTTCTACTTCTACTCCAAGAGGATTCTGAAATATTTGGGAATAGAAACATGTTTGGTAATGCAATTCTATCAGACTCCAAGATGGTGATGGTGGTGGTGGGTGGTGGCGCTGGTGGTGAGTGGTGATGGCGGTGGCGGCGGTGGTGGTGGAGGTGGTGGGTGGGTGGTAGTGGCGGAGGGTGGCAATGGTTGGGTGGGTGGTGGTGATGGAGCATGGCAATGGGTGATGGTGGGTGGGTAGCGGGGTGGGTGGCGGTGGTGGATGAGGGTGAGGATGTGGTGGAGGGTTGTGGCAGCGGTGGGTAATGGTAGGTGGTAGTGGGTGGTGGTGGGTGGTGGCGGCGATGGGTGGTGGTGGTGGATGGTGGTGGTGGTGGTGGTGGGTGGGTGATGGTAATGGCAGTGGTAGAGGGTGGTGGGTGGTGGTGGCGGCGACGGTGGGTGGTAGTAGTGGTGGGTGGCTATGGGTGGTGGTGGGTGGTGGTGGCAGTGGGTGGTGGTGGAGGGTGGTGGCGGTGGTGGGTGGTGGCGGCTTTGGGTGGTGGAGGGTGGTGGCGGTGGTGGCGGTGGTGGTGTGATGGTGGGTGGTGGCAGACCTGGCGGCGGTGGTGGTGGCGGTGGTGGCGGTGGCAATGATGGGTGGTGGGTAGTAGGTGGTGGTGGTTGTGGTGGTGGTGGTTAGTGGTGGTGGGGTGAGGGTGGGGGTAGGGGTGGTTCTTTCTTCTCCCAAATTGTGCTCCGAAGCAAAAAAGCTTCTATTTGGTACTCCAAAATTTTGGATTCTAAAGTCTATTTGGAGCTGGTTTACTCCGTGGGAGTAAAGAATCCAACCAGTTTTACCAAACGCGATTCTACTCCATATTGGCTCTGGGAGTCAGAATCCAGATTCTTAAGTTTTATCAAACAGGCCCTAAGAATGCCGTAGTAGATAACGGGGCAGATATTGATTTTGGGGCTGATGATGATGAGTATGGGATTGATGTTCTGAGCCGCACATTCGTGGCTGAATCTAAAGGGGAAGATTGGCACCGACATTGTATCTTCAAAACTCACATGACCAGTGGCTCAAACCTAGCACAAATTATAGTGGACAGCGGTAGTTGTGTGAATGTTGTCTCATAGGCTTTCATGATCGATGCAAAATTGGAAACCGAAAATCATCCTCAACCATACAAAGTCTCACTACTCAATGGCAACACTCTAAAGGTGAGTCAACGGTGTTCGGTTCCTCTAAAGATGGGAGCATATGATGAAGCTAGTTGGTGTGATGTGATTCCCATGATTTTGACTGATGTGTTGATGGGACATGTAAGACCCACACCCAATTCCCCCCACTGACCCGGATTTCCGCTACGCCGGGTCTTCCCACACCAACACCTGGCATCCCCGACATGAGTCCCGATAGGTGCACCCACGTCATGACTTAGGGTCATCCGTTTGAGGGGTGCTAGTATAGTAGACCTTAGGTGACCCCCACCACCGATCCCAATGATTGGGGCCCATTGACCTGAATCTAGAGCTGCCTCTAGGCCCTGCCGATGGATGAGCCAACCGGCTCCATACTGCCGGCTTGATTTTGATGCACACTCTCTCCTCGGGTCTATAAATATAGACCCCAACCCTCATTTACTCCCTTGCTGAAACCTTGGAGTAAGAGAGTGTGTGGGTGCTTAGGTGACTTTGGTGGGAAACTTAAAGCTCAAGGGACTTCTGCCACTTCAAGTAGGTGTTTCACTACCCCCCTCTTGCAATGTGGCTTGATATCCATCATGGATGGTGGAACTTGGCCACCATTAATTGAGGTCAAGGTTAACCCTAGAATCCAGGATTTGTTAACCACACCTCCAATGAAGGTGTTAAAGGACCAATAATGGTAATAGGGGGTGGGAATGAGGTTGCCCACCATGTAATACATATTGGAGTATGTTGGGGAGAAGAATCTCCCCAAGTTACTTCATTGTCCACTGCTGAGTCTGGTTTCTCAGACTCAGCCGGCGGACCCGTGCCAGTAGATGGGGCATGACCCTTGCCCCCGGGTCCGGCACAGTGACCAAGTATGGTCTGGTTGGCGGATGGGCCGGCATGGCCCCATCCTCTGCTAGACCCCTACTTATAAGATTTATGGGTTGAGCTCAACCGACGGATTAGCTGATGGCATGATCTGCTAGGTAGCATCCCCCCGGCTGTGCTCACGGGATCCGCCATGTACTCACGAGGTCGGCTAGCCATTGGGAGCCGGAGGCACCAAACCAGCGGCACCTCCTCACTCACCGAAAGTTTCCTGTGATTACAAGGCTTCAGCTGGCGGATGATTCTGGAGGCACCTTCCCCCGGCACCATTCGCCTCCTTGGCTACTGTTACCAATTAAACTTGTAAAATCCTTCGGGGGCCAACCATGGGGTTCCCAACTTACCTTGGGACCCGCATTGGAACAATTAAAACATGTCCATTCAGGTTTAAAAGTTACTTAACTAACTTAATGAAACCTATGTAATCTAATAGGTAAGCGAAACCTATTGCCGGCTTCTAGGTTCTGCAGCACTAGTGGTGCCTACAGATGAGGGGTCGGGTCCATAGACTTAAGGCATATCTATGTCTATGTTGTGTTATAACATGCCATCCTATTTATGTGATTAATTGAGCATGCATTTTACCTAATAACTATGTATGCTGGATGTGGTGGTTGGATGTGTGTTGGCTTGTGTGACATGCAGGTACCAAGGGATGGGCGACGCATGGTCACACAGGCCAAGTTATTGTTGCTAGCATCTTAGCGGAGACACGGTGGCCCAAGGGGAGTGGGGACAAGAGGTCCTTGCCAGGATCCGGCCCCATTATATTTCATGCTTTATACATGTTAAGCATTAGAAGGTTGCATTACCCATGGTTCTAGCCCGTGGGAGGTGGCACGCCTTGGACCGGAAATCTAAAAGGGGTCCACTTGTAGAAGCAATTTGGCAAAAGAGACTTAAGCATCCTACTTTTACCCTAGCTCGGTGCATGAGGCATGAAAACTAGTTGATCCGTAGGTAGGACCAAAAGATGCAGTGGACATATCAATAAGGCACCTATAGAACCATACCTTTAACCTAATGGTAGAATTGCATCATATTCACTATGTGTGGCATGTGATACTCAATTTTCTCACTGAACTGGGATGGGAGCTCACCCCTCGTATTGATACATTTTTCAGATTCTAATGCAAGAGACTACTCCAACGTTGATTATATGGAGTCACCTCTGGTAGGCGACGCCTCTCTCTGTTGGCAAGGGCTGCGAGTGCAGCGATTGTGTCTACGCTTGACACAGCTCTCCCCTTACTCTCTTTCTCCTCCATGAATTATATGATTTGATGGCAATGGTAGGGTTTCAACTCAAATTGCTAAGATAGGATCTTACAATCAGTCTAGACCAGAATTAACACTTAACAGAAAATCTAGAATTGTATCTCAGTAGAAAAGTGCATTTATCTCAAAATCCAACCGTAGAAGAAACTCAAAACTTAGAGACAATCTTCTTTAGAACACAGTAGTACCAGAATCTGAAGTAAATCTGATCAGAGCAACTGAATCCACAAAAGGTCCGAAATCTGCCTATGCTGCTGCTATCACTCCAAAGTCCAACAATGAGGCAATTATGAGTCTCAACTCCAAGAATGAGAGTTTGAATGCTCAGAAAAGATTGTTCAACAGTGTCGCAATTAAGTCAAAGTATGGAAGAATCAATGGAAGAAAGTAAAACACGAAGAAACACAAGAATAAGCTTACGGTTGAGTCTCACAACCTTATAAGACTCAATCTAGACTTTTAACAGCAAAATTTCTGGTATCTAAAAGTCTGTCCGCCCCTTGCTTCTTCCACTTATTTATAGATTTAGGAAAATACAATTGCAATGCATAAGTTCCTTTAATGGAACATCTAAAAATAAACTTAGTTCTAATAAAAGAAACTTCCTTTATAAACTTTAGGAAAGTTTCTAAAATACAACTTAGGAAAGTATCTAAATAATACTTAGGAAAGTTTCTAAGCAACTAACCACATAACAACTACTCATTATTTAGGAAACTAAACTAACTTATTGAATTTAGGAAGGAAACAAAGAATGGATATCGCAGCTGCAGCAGGCCAGCTGTCCAAGCCAAGAACAATCTGGCTTGTGAGATCATGCTTGGCTGCTTTGGCTTGCGAGGTGTCTTTTCTGTCTTCTTCTAGAATAAACTTGGACTGCATCAGATTTATTTTGTAGATAGATTTGTACAGTCTATCTAGACCTTGATACAGATTTATTCCTTTTCTTTGGGTGTATGTATATTTGATACAATATGGTATTTTGAGAAACATTGTGGATGTATTCATAACAAACACCTTATATTATGTTATGATATCACTAATTGGCATCTGTCAATTATTAATTGCTTCTGCTACCATTACTCTGAATTGCTTTACTTGATTATGTGGATTATTGCTATTGCAGACTGTGGAATTTGTTTAATAGATCACTGTGGTTTGTGGATCCTAGGTGGATTCGGGTCGCCTCATGGGTCGACCCGAGTATCACGCCCGTGTCCATAAATGGTCTGTGACAAGACGACCACGGTTATATGATAATGATGTATTGGTGGGTGGCACAAAGAACCAATGCTATCTTGATGTTGATGGAAAACCAATGATATTACAACCCCTTAATGTAGCAGCTGACAGGAACAAATTAAGGGTTGCACAGGTAAAGCACAAGCAGATCCTTTAGGCTGTAAAGGACCAGCCAGCCGTCAAAAGCAAGATCACAAATCAGCAAACTGATAATCCACTGTTAGTGCTCAATCAACAGCATTTTGAAGAAACAAGCAAAGAGACTAGGCTGATGCTAGCCCTCATGGCACAGGAAGTTGTTCCTTCTGAAAATACTAACTTTCCCACCCATTCAGTCTATACTCTCTAATTTTCTAATCTTGTGGCAGATGAACTAGCAAATGAACTACCCCCGATGCAAGATATACAACATGCTATAGATTTGGTGCCTGGTTCGATGTTGCCGAACCTTCCCACTTATCTTCTCAGCCCCACCGAGCATGCTAAGCTCAAGAGACAAGTCACCGAGTTGCTGAAAAAGGGTTTCATCATGGAGAGCATAAGCCTATGTGCTGTACCAGCACCATTGACACCAAAGAAGGATGGAACATGGCGAATGTGCATCGACATCAGAGCCATCAATAAAATCACCGTCAAATACAGGTTTCCCATCCCACGGCTTGATGATATGCTAGACATGTTGACAGGTGCTACCATATTCTCAAAGCTTGATCTAAGGAATGGTTACCATCAGATCCGTGTTTGTCCTGGCGATGAATAGAAAACAGCCTTCAAGACGAAAGATAGACTATATGAATGGAGGGTCATGCCCTTCAGTTTGACTAATGCCTCTAATACTTTCATGAGAGTGATGACTCAAATACTCCGACCTTTTATCGGTAAGTACCTTGTTGTATATTTTGACGACATACTAATATACAGCAGGAACAACAAAGACCACCTTGATCACTTACAGCGAGTAATGAAAATTCTTCGAGATGAGAAGCAATATTTAAATCTGAAGAAATGCTCCTTTATGCTCCCCCAGGCTGTCTTCCTGGGTTTCATTGTCTCATCAAAAAGAGTAGAGGTTGATCCGTCAAAAATAGAAAGCATCACCAATTGGCCACTCCCAAAGACCCTTTCTAAAGTGAGTAGTTTTCACAGCCTCGCATCCTTTTATCAGAGGTTTATACGAGGGTTCAACTCTCTATTATGGCAACTATCACAAAGTGCATGAAGAGAATAAAAGGTCCATTCCAAAGGACCCCGGCAGCCACTAAAGCCTTCCACCTCATTAAAAAGGCTGTGACTGGAGCCACCATCATTCATCTTCCCGATTTTGACCGAATACTCAAGGTCGCTACAGATGCCTCTCAATTGGGAATCAGATGAGTTCTTATGCAGGAGAAACACCCAGTGGCATTCTACAATGAGAAACTCAATGATGCAAGGTATTCAACTTATGATTTGGAACTATATACTATGGTACAGGTGATAAAGCATTGGAGGCATTACCTTATTGGGAAAGAATTTGTGCTATACTCTGACCATGAAGCCCTCAAGATCTTAAATTCTCAGCGCACCATTAGTCATCGCATGCCAAATGGGTTTCCTATTTATAGGAGTTTACCTTTGTATTGAACTACAAAGCCGGAAAACAAAATCAAGATGCAAATGCACTGAACCGCAAGGTGAATACATTAAGTACATTTTCAGCCAAAGAATTGAGCACATCAAAGAGGAATATATTACAGAAGAAGATTTTGGTCCGGTTTCCAAAAGTTACAACAAGGGGATACCCATCCAAAATTTTCTATATAGGATAGCTCCTTGTTTATGGGGACACGCTTATGCCATAATTGTCAAGGCGACAAGGAGATCCAAGGTGTTCGGGGCCATCTTCGACGCCTAGGCGACCAGGCGTTCCCAATGTATTTTTTTTTATTCCTAAAATATTAATGTTTATATATATGCAGCATTCTACATAAATAAACAACATTTAAGACATAACTTAATTAATATGAAAAAACCAATAAGGCAACAAATAATAAATAAAGTATAGGACATTTGTGTCTAGAGTTAAGTAGGAACACGTATTTATGACTAACATTTGCGTACTTCTAAGAAAATTTGACTGGAGCATAACTCCTTCAATATAGTTCGGATTCAAGCAATCTCGAATTCATTGCAAAGCTAACATAATCGGATTTCCAACAAATCTGAGATTGTTTGAATCCAAGTTATAATGGAGTTACACTCCAGTCAAACCTTGTTCGGAGTACGCGAATACAGTTTAAAGTCGTGTGAATATAAATTATTTTTTGGGCATCAAAGCAAGAGATTATTTTGACACACTCTTGGTTTTTAGTGATGCTTTACTATAATAAGATTTATGGAATTTTTATATTTGGAAAAAAACCTAACATTTGGAAGTTGAAAATCGCCCTCGTACCCAAAAATACGGTTTTTGTTCTAGAATTGGAGGGTTGACTTTTTATCCTTCAGGAATTTGAATTTTAAATTATTTTTATTGGATTCAAATAGGGGGTATTTGCTAATTTATGAATAATATCTTAAGTAAATGTTAGTCATAAATAAGTACTGCCTGATAAATGTTTTTCCTGTCTAACATAATAAATATTTTGAAGAAAATTCAGAGATCAAGGAAAAATATGAGGAAAAAAAAAAAGACACATTGAAAACAAGGCGGCCGCCCAGACATTCTGGGGGTCCAAGGCGCCTTAGGGCGACGCCCAGGCACCCTAGGCGACTACCTTTCTCGTGTTCATAAGGCACCCTGGAGCCCAGGCTTATAAAAACCGCCCGAACACCTAGGCAACGCCTTAACAACTATGGCTTATGCATTCCAAATACATCCCTAAGCCACCATCTCATTCAAGAATTACATGAAAGTGGTTTAAGTGGACACTTCGGGCGAGACAAGACAATGGCACAGATTACAGACCTCTATTATTGGCCCCATCTACCTCATGATGTGCAGAATGTAATCCAACGGTGCTAATGTAGTATTATTCAACCAACAACAGCCCATGCCAAGGGGAACAAAAGGTCAAAACTAGCCAATCAATACACAGGTTTTAGATGCTATTTTGGAAAGATCCTTTGAGAGCTGTCCAAGATCTAGAAGATCCTTTGAGAGCTACCCAAGATCTAGAAGATCCTTTAAGAGCTGTCCAAGATATTCTGTCTAAGATATTATTCTTTCTAATAAGATAATTACTTTCTATTTGGGTTATTTCTATTTTTAGTTTTTAGAAAAATTGCTTAGCTAATAAAATATTGGAATCTCCTCCAATGTAAAGTTCCCTAAAAGAGTAAAAGTTAATTTACCAAGTTAGGATTAGTCTCACCTTCTAAATTTGTACTCAAGCCTTTGGCTATAAATATCAATACAAAGGATAAGCATTCTTGGGTTGAAAGAAAAAGAAAGCTTGCTTGCAATGTCGAGTGGGGCTTCCTAGGCTGTGGGACTCAGCCAACCTAGGTAGGACTCCTAAGATTATGTTTTTCTTCCATCCTTCTTCCATTCCATTATTGATCCGTTTCCTTTCCTTGTTATACGAAAAAAAAAAAAACCCAAAAGAGAAAAAACACTGTTCACAGTTTAATGTTTAGAGGCTATTATTGCTGAAACTTATTGCTGCCATAGCTCCCTGTCTGACCATCAGAATTGCTTGCAACTTTGAGAACATATACCTCCTTAGATGGCCTAAGTTTGGTCGGAGTTGGAGCCCATTCTAGCCATCCGATTGGTAGTCATCAAGTGAAGATATTTGCTGGTTAGTTCATATTTGTACTGTTCTACTATGAGCAGAATTTGCTCCTTGCTGTTCTAATGGTCAGATTTGTTGATTATGTTAGTGAGTCGATCCTCCTATGGGGCTGGTTCCTAATGTGTTGAGTTGAGGACTCGTCCTACATTCGGTGCCATGTATGTCAATTGGCCAAAGGCACTAAACAAATTCTAGTTTGTACACACCATTACCAGTGCCTCATACACCGTGGTTACATGTTAGTATGGACTTCATCCTCGGTCTACCACCTACACTGAGCAATAAGATTCTATATTTGTGGTAGTGGACAGATTCTCTAAAATGACACACTTCCTCCCTTGTCAGAAAACTTTTGATGCTCGACATGTGGCTGTTTTGTTTTTCAAAGAAGTAGTGCATCTCCATGGGCTGCCTAAGACAATTGTGTCTAATCGGGATGTTAAATTTATGAGTTACTTTTGGAAGACCTTATGGTTGAAGACCAATACTAAGTTGCAATATTCAACGGCCTTCCACCCACAAACAGATGGTCAAACAAAGGTAGTGAACCGGAGCTTTGGCAATCTTCTCCGTTGTCTTGTTCGTGATTTTGAGAAGAGTTGGCCCTCTATTCTTGATATGGCAGAATTTGCTTATAACAGCTCTGTCAATCGGACTACCGGCCACACTCCATTCGAGATTGTTCTTAGCATCCAACCCAAGCGGCAAGTTGACCTTGTACCTCTTCCTCCACACGTTCATGTGAGCATTGAGGCAGATAAATTTATTCGAGACATTACAAAGGTACACACTGATGTTCAATAACGCATAGCTCTTAGCAATGAAGTATACAAGGCCAATGTAGATCGCCATCGTCGTTTTGTGGAGTTCCAACCTAGTGATATGGTTATGGTTCGGATTACTCCAGAGAGCTTCACTCCCGACAACACTACGAAACTCCATCCTTGGAAAATGGGTCCTTACAAGGTATCATAGAAGATTGGCACCAATGCCTATGTTCTTGATCTTCCTTCGGATATGGCCATTAGCAATATCTTCAATGTGGCTGATTTGACTCTTCCACCATTCTGACGACAGTGACACAGAGCATACTATTCGGCTCCCTTAATTTGTGATCCCACCCATGATCAGATCGAGAATGTCCTTGATCACAGATACACTTTGACTCAGAACGGCGGCGGCTATCAATCATTCCTAGTCAAGTGGAAAGGACATCCACAACATGATAGCACATGGATCCATGAAAATGACTATAAGAGGATTGACCCAAAACTCTATGAATGCTACATGTCATTCTTCCATTCGTCGGAGACGAATGTTTCTACGAATGTTTCTAAGCCAGGGGGAGCTGATGCAGTGCAAGTCTATAACCGCAAGAAGAAGAAGAAATAAGAATCGATTTGGTTCAAACCGAACCAGATCTTGGACCAAACCAAATCAGCAGAATGGTCAAGACTAAGACTGATTAATTTGAATTAGTTTATTTGATTTTTGCATTAGTATTTTATTGTGATTAGAATTAGCTATTTTATTTCAGTTGTTTCCTAATCAGATGATTACATCTACTAGGAGAAGGATTAGTTAGTGGTTTGGTTTGTTTTGGAAACTATTGTCTAAGTTTCCTAATCCTTGTTTAGTTAGGACTTAGTTTTCTAATAGGACTTAGTTTCCTAATAGGACTTAGTTTCCTAATTGTTGGTTGTTTAGGATTTAGTTTCCTATGTCCATTCTAATTGGGACTTTGTAAGAATTGAACTCTATATAGAGATGAATGGAATAGAAGATCGGTAGATTTTTGAAAATCAGATTCAGTTTTGAATTTTGGTTGAGTCTCATAGGTTTTGAGACTCGACCACAGGATTGCTTTGCACTATTCTCCTAGTTCTGCTGCTGTTCATCGTCTCTCCAACTGTCTTGGTTATTTGCGACATCATTCCAAGCTGAGCTGATCGATATTATACTGCTTAAGTGAAGTTATAATCAAATCGAGTGAACCTGATAATACCCAGTGGCGGCAGTAAGTATAAGATCAAGTTCAAGATCTCATATCTCTCTCCTCGGTGCTTGGATCATCTTTGACTTCAAATATATTATCAAGTTCATTCTAAGGTTTGTTTCCTCCAAGTTTGAAGACTACCCAACGGTTGGATTCTCAGATAAGTCAATTTCTTCTTTAAGTTCTATTCTGATTTCTGGGTTGGAATTGAAGAAAGATCCTGCTGCAAAGGAATTATGGTTAAGTCTTTCCTGAATTCCCTTTGCCATCATTAACCTCGCATAAATATCTTCCACAGTACCCAGAACTGCTATTCACTCGATGCTTGGTTGGTGATGCAAGGAACCTTTTAATAATTTCACTGGATAATTTCAATTAACAATTTTCGAAAACAGAGAAACTTCGAGAACATGCAAGCTAGAAAATTATTTTTTTAACTATATTGTTAAGTCATGACAGATTCAATGGAGTTTCCTTCTCTTTTTTTAGCAAAATATAATGATGGATCAAATACTGCAATATGGTAGCTTCCTGTCCAAGAAGGCTTTTGTAACTCTTGCACATGCTTTTTGCCTGACCATCATAGTTTTAAATCTCGGCGAGATCTCGAAGATCTCGGTGAGATCTCGAAGATCTCGAGGAGCTCAAGACGAGATCTCGCCTCGATACAGTGTCTCGACCATCTCGACTAGTTCTCGAGCATTTCTCGACATTTTCGACCATTTCTCGACATTTTCGACCATTTCTCGACATTTTCGACCAGTTCTCGACCATTTTTCGACTAATTCTTGACTGGTCTCGACATAATGCATGAATTATGATTGTATAGTCTACTTGACTACTATGGGTTTTTTTTACTATGAGAATTAACTAATTAAGTGTTATTATGTTTATTCTTCTCCTAATATATCATTTTACTGGCTCATTTGGTCTTCTGTGATCTTCTAGTAGTGTTACATTTGTAGAATAGCCAATATTACCCTAGGTTTACATTTGAATTTCAAGCCGACACTACCAAACATGGGTGTAAACCCAAACAACCACCATGTGTGATTATTTATATAATTTTATGGTTTAAATATGTTTATATATGCTAAAATAGGGTTCCCCCAGAGTATCAAGCTTTAAAATGGTCATTTTAGGGTCGAAATACACATTTTAAGCCTTCACGGCTTTTGTGCAATGTCTCGCCGAGATCTCGACCGAGATTTCCGAGATCTCGGTTTCTCAGAGGGTCGAGACACCCTCGAAAATCGAGATTTCGAACTATGCTGACCATACAAGCACCAACATATAAGAGATTAACCAACCGATTCCCATTTCAAAAAGAAGTGGTCGTGCTTTAGTAGGCACCTTCGGGTGAGTTTAGGAGTCCAGTTTAAGAAGTTGTACTCATTAATTTAGTTACCACCATTATTTTCCATCAATTTAGTTACCACCATTATTTTCCATCACAGCTTAGCTTAGAAAGTTAAGTTAAATTAAAACTGCTAATTTTTTGGATCTCAGTTTATTCATTACCTCTGCATAAAGAATTCTCCCTGGTGTCTTCAGCTCATAACGATGCAAACAGTGTATTATTAGTTGATAAAGAATCGAAATTCTATTAGAGCTACATTCCAAAGGCAATATACTCCTCCATGAATAAATACTTGTGTCTTTCTTTTTCATTACTTAATAAAATTAATTTGGCAAAAGGTTCCATGGGTTGGAGTTATTAGTAGGGGAAGCACCATACACTTTTCCCCGACAGCGGCGGTCCGCCGGTCCCTAATTTGTTTGTTATACTAGGGGCAGTTTGTCAATTTTGTAATGCCTTATGTTCAATAAACAGGGGGAATGGAGGTCTAATTGACCTAATCATGAAACCTCTCTCTCTCTCATCCCTCTTTCATTTGCAAGTTTTAAAGTCTCGCTCTTTCAATAAATCACATAAATGCAGCCCCATGAATGCCTCTTTCATATACATACATGGAGCCATCAAATCACATAAATGCAGCCCTATGAATACCTTCCCCCACCCAAAAAAAAAAAAAAAATGTAGGGTCAGATGGTTTTATGTGATCGTGCATAAAAACCGTATATTAATTTATTTTTCAACAGAAAATTTTGAGAGAAGCCGTGCTTGCAACTTGCCTGCCTTCTTATATTTGGGATCATGCTTTTAGAGTACATGGTATAACCACTGACAGTCAACCAAGTATAAGTCATGACAGGGACTAAAATAATCAGTAAACTGAAAATGAGTTTCCCAGAGAGCTAAGTGCTGACATAAAGAGAATCCACCTAATTCAAACAGTGTCTGATGGCGAGTACGTCTTCCCTTTCCCAAAAGATTCAATAACAAACTGCATAACATTTTTTACCCACTCCACTAGATGATGCAGATGCAGTTGACTGACTAGACTGGTTCAACCCAACCAGGAAACCCAGGGTACAAAGAACCAGGACCTTTAATATCTTTAATTCAAGAATTATTCCATTCTAGATCAGGTTTCTTAGCTTCGTTGATATATTTCTCAATTCAAAGAATCTTTGTACTATCTTTCAATCAGGTAAAACTACTCAGAAACTTTTTTTTGTTTAAATTTAAGCAAGTTTCATTTATGTCCCTTTACTTAACGCCTTCTTTGCCCCATGTTACTCCCATACCAGCCTGTCCACATCCTTTAACATATCAAATTGACATTAGAAATTTCTTTGTTTAAGTTATTGATTATTGATTTTAGGCAAGCCGTGCACGTAAACAGCTGCAGCTTCTGCCATCGGATGGGGAGAGTGGCAGTGTGTAATACCAAAAATGCCCCCACTGACTGAATGAAGCATCCGAAGCGGAATCATGTATGTACACAGTCCGTGTATGAAAACCGGATCCTAGTTTATATTTCAAACCTTCCAAACCTCAATGAAATTGAAAACAGAATTTAAAGAGCAAATCTCATAACCCTTAGTTTCCATTTACCAAAACCCCACTCTTAAAAGGCCCATACCAACAGCACAGAGCACACCCAACCTGTCCTGCGTCACTCTTTAAAAAATTAACTGGTACACAACTTCTTAAGTACTTTGAATCTATGATTTCTAATTTATCCAAGTTGATTCACTATCCTAGGCATAGTTGTCAAGGTTTTGCCCAGCCATCTAGGCGTCCAGGCGGTGGTTGGTCACCTAGTTGTATTTTGTTTCATTTTATTTTATTTATTTATGTTATTTGTAGCATTTTTATTGGATGTATAAAATACATATATACACCATAATGCAAGGAATCATGCATATGTATTAAAAACAATAAAAATTGATTCTCTAACTCCCTCCCTTTTGTATAAATCCTCTTATGGAAGATGTACCCTTACCGCCTTGGGCACGCCTTGGATATGCCTAGGCCCTCAGGCACTCCTCCAATGCCTTGACAACTATGTTCCTAAGTGGCTTTCGTCCACCTACTGCAGATCCTTGTAGTTACATTTGTGACTGCTACAAAACCAGTCTAATTGATATAAAGAGCATCTCCGCGTATTTCCTAGATCGTTTGAATCGCCAAAAATCCACTCGGTCAATGAACAAACACTGAATCAGTAATTTCTGCTACAGCCCTAGCCACGGGGCCATAACACCAATTCCAGAATGTCGACCAGTGTTCTACAGCGACGTCAATCGACTTTACTAAAGTCGATTGGGCAAGATTTGGAGGCCAAATACACACGTTTAAGGGGTGTTGTGGACCTTTCAACTTTTTGCGGCAATATTTTTATTGTGTTTCCCAGTTTGTTAATTTCATATCTTCGCACATCTTTTTTTTTTTCTTTTTTTTTGGGGGGTGTAAATATCTTTGCGCATCTTTCCTTCTCCGTATTTCCTTTCTTATAAGCTCTTCTCCTTATATAGAGAACGAGTTGGGTCTCTTAGAAGATAGCTTGAATTTAATAACAAATTTTCTATTATCTCCATTCCTTGTGAATTTGAGAGTGCCTTTACCTCGTGGATTCGAGAGTAAGTTAGCACTAAAACGATATCTAGTCCCCCATTCTTTCCGACTGCATCACTAATCGAAGTATCCACTTAATAGGAGATACTTGTGCTTGGAAATATTATCAGAAAAAGAAGAGGAGATGATAGAAAAAGAGAGAATGAGAAGTAAACTCAAAAGCGAATGCCCAAATCTTATCCGCTATGACCCTTTTTTCTTCTCTAAAGGAATTCTCTTACATATTCCTAAATTAAGGGAGTTCTGTAACAAACTACCCAGACAAGTCCTTAATAACCAAGCACCTAGCAATAATCAACACACAGGAAGCACTTCAATAACAAGGTCAGCAAGAAGGCTTGTAATCCTCATAAACTAATTTCTTCTTTGTGAAGCCAAAGGTAAGAGATACTCATTATCCTAATTATTCTGTTATAACCACTTCTCAAAACCCCATCCAATTTTTGTCACCATTGTTGAACCAATAAGAGTGACATCATCCAGTAGAAGAAAATGAGGCCACAAAAAATATCAATAGCAATACATTACTACCTCAGTTCCCAAATAGATACGCTCCAGCTCATTAGGGAACGTAGAGAATAAACTACGCAAACATAGGAAAAGTAGCAGTGTCCCATAGAGATCAAGGCATTTTCTTAAGGCAACAGATTAGAAAGATCAGAAAAAACTTACAGTATAAGCATTCCAGCTTGGAACTGGTATGACTCCCTGGGGTAGAATCAATTGAGCATAACTTGAAGGACCTTGCCACCGAGGGTTTGAAATAAAAGAGGCCCTGGACTGGGGCCACTTTGTCATTCCTCCTGAATGAGACAGCTGACCAGGAGTTGTAGGGGAATGTACAGGAGGATAAACCATAGAACCTCGCAATGAAACCATTGTGCTAGATGGTTCAGGATGGTGGAATTTACAAGTGCTCCCAAACTTACATTGTTCAGTTCTTAAATAATAAGCACACTCCTTCTCATCCTGCATGGAACAATAGAAAATCAGGAAATGTGATCTCACCCAACCAGAAAACACTTACATATGGAAGAAAAGGAAACAATAGAAAACGAAATTGACCAAAGTTACAAAGAAACTGCTAACAGCTCAATGAAACCAGAAAGACATCACAGGAATTTATCAATGGAAGAAGAACAATAACCACAGACCGGGCGGAGTGGATAACCCAAGATATTTAACAGAACTCTTCCAGCAATCCCAGCCTTGTCTCTAGGATGATGAAACTTGCATGTGGCTCCAAACTTGCACATTCCCGACTTCAAATAATACTGGTAAACATTTCAAAGCAAGAAGTCACATGCTCAAACCATGGACGAGTTACCAACGACCGCAAGCCAAGAACCACCCAACAAAATGATGCGGAGTGTAAGTTGAATGATGATCCCAAATTTAGAAAGTCCAATATGAAATTAGTGTTCAATATACATGCTTTCTGTGATGCTTACAAAGTGGTCCCTAGTGGCCTTACCTTCATATTTTCAAAAGCCAGGAATACAGAGCAACTTTGTCTGTTATTTATGAAACCAGATTTCTGCAGTGTTTGTGCTAATGTAAAATGCTTAAATATTAACTGAAAAATAGAGGTCAACCACACATAATCCATATCATTTAGATAATAATTCAGGCAGAGGATTAAAAAAAAAAAGTACAAAACTCAAAAATGCTTTATTCTACTAAACTAGAGAAACTAAAAGACAGCAAAAAATTGTTGCCCCCCCCAACCAATAAATAAATAAATAAGTTATGCGTAATTCATAATCCTGACTAAACAGATAGTTTTGGACAGTGATGCAACAAATAATTTTACTGGAAATATTTCCATTAATTAACATCACAACAAACAGATGCTTACTTGAGCAAAAGGGAGGAAATGATTTTCTAGCTTCATAACCTGAAGGCCTTAACTAAACTGCTTGGCTCAAGTTCACGTTGACAAGTATTAACATCGCTACCAATAAGAAACTACAATAACCATGAGTAATGGTACCTGACATTCAGGTTGCCCTAGTCTTTCGGGGTAACCTCCTCTAATCCTTGCAGCTGCAACAGCCTGAAATTTAACAGGATGCACTCAAATTCATTAATGTTAATATAACTCTATAACTTAATTTAATATAACTCTATGAAATACAAGCAAAACCAAAAGAACCATCAGATAAAAAGCTTCCATGGATCAGAATGTTATACTATTAATGAAATGGGACAAATATGTAGCAATAACAAGTATCTATGTGCACAAAAATTAAAAAATAAAATAAAATAAAATAAAATAAAGGAAAAAGGGTTAAATTAGCCTAGTGATTGAGCCAAGGCTCCACAAGGTGAGGTCTTATGTTCAAGTCTTCTAGGGGGGATTTTAGCAAACTATCTTAAAAAAATAACAAGTATCTATGTACAAAAAGGAACATTGAAAAGGTATCTCTTAAAATTACTATTTTAATAAAAAAAATGGAAGCAACATGCTTGCCAGCTTTTGCTCTACATAATTCATTTATGCAGGGGCCATGCTAATCTTTGTTTCTTCATTGGTACTCTCAAATGTCAGTTATCTAAGATGTTGTTAATATTTACTTTCTGCCAAAGAAATGAGAATAGAATCCAACAGAGAAACTAAGGAAATAACTGAAAAACTGACTGCCAATTTCTAGATGATGGATCATTTTCTAAATGATTAAAAAGGAAAAGAAAATGAAAAGGGCGACAAAGAACAAAAAGTGGACTTACAAATAATGTGAATATTATTAATGTACTAGTTTCAAGGAATTTATGATAATAATAGATTAATAAGGCTAAATTAGGCATTATCTTCAAGTACAAACATTTATGCAAATGCTCTAGGATCAAATATGACCCTAGTTGTCTTAAGATGAAAATATTATCTTACTGACATGTTCTTGACTTCCAGTTGACTGGTTTAAAACCACGAGCCATAAGATGGACAAAACGGGCTGCAGAGTTTACCAGCTTCCTATTAGAAGGATGATTAAATCGACATGTCATTCCAAATCTACATAGACCGGTCCTGAGGTAATATGCACAATCTGGCTCCCCTGGACGCTCAGGATACGGACCAAACTCCATAGTTTCACTTGGTCTCAAATTCATTTGCCACATTGCATCTGTGATAACACCAAAACTGAGTTAAAAAAATCAACTGAAAAAAAAAATAAGCGATTATGCACCAACTTACGATATTAACTTGTGCAGTGGCATAACCCCAAAAATGCAGGAAAAATGTCAAGAGATTTCACCAGATGCTACACAATGTAAGTTAGAAAATGCTTTTCTATTTCCCACTTTTGTTTCTGTTTCCTATTTGGGTCTGTAAGTTGGGTTGAAACAGTAAGGGAAAAACATTGATCAAAGAAGGCATGGAATCAAATCTACCCAGCACTGATATAATCAAACATAGACAGCAGTTGGCCTTAGCAAATATCAATTCTCAGCAAGCCAGCGAAAATGACAACACTCCAGCATATTCTATGTCATAATATTAGTTGAATAAGAAAAAATAAATAAAGAAAAATGTGTCTTCTTATTGATAAAATGTGATCAGCTATGTAGTATACACTGACCCTCAGACAATTCCAAATTCCACTTGTCACATGGATGTCCAACACTGACATGCTAACTCTGTTTCTCCAAATAATTAAGATCATTAATTTTGCAATAAATGCATCAACGAAACAGAAAAGTGAAATTATTGTGGGAAATAAAAACAAAAACATAAATGAACAAGTTCAGGGAAAGAAGATTCCAGGAAAGAGACGCCCTACTAATGCATAGAGGACTGAATTGCTTTAAATATGTGATGCACGCAGAAACTGAGAACTGCTTCACTTCAGATCCCATTTGTAGGCATCAATTAAAATTTAGGAATTCTCCAACAAATGATCATATATTAAAAGGTGAGAGAAACAGAGCAGCACAAGGTAAAAAGTATGAAATTCCAAAATATGTGGACAAAGGAAATAACAACTCCAATTCATGGAAGTCAAAAATGTTGGTAAAAGAATCAATTCTAGAATGAACTTTTACGATACCATCTTATCAACGATGACAAAGCAGACAAAAAATAAAACCTAAAAAGAAACTCCAAAGGAAAAGTTTTGGCTGGAAATTCTAAACATACTGATTGAGAGCGACTATTTTTATAAGATCCCGAAATAAAATAATCACAACAATCCCAATATGCAACTAAACAAATTCACCTCAACCATTAACTCCAATTCCCCACTGGAAATAGCGAAAATAATACCTCAGTTATTATAGTAAAAAAACAAAACAATGTCCAATAATTTCATGATAGATCAAGCTGGGAGCTCTGCAGGTGAGAACTGAGGGGGATTCAGGTGACATATAGCCTTGGTGTTGGGTGCTGGTTTTTCTGCCGGATCTGGGATTTTCCGGTGTTGGAACCTGGGTTTCCGGACATGTAGCGCTCTTGTTTTTTTCAGGTTCTGTGATTGCAGTGGAAGTGGTAGTGGGGTGCTTTGAAGGTGAAGGAGAAGTGGTAATGGAGCTTTTCTGATGACCTTGGGCAGGGAAGATGACTTCCCCCCCTTCTTCCTGTGAGATGGGAGGGGGTGACAAGATCTCAGATCCTGATCTTGAAGAAGGAGAAATGGATCCAGAGGATGTTGTGGCTGACCTTGGAGGTCATTCCTCCCCCCAGGTTACGAAGGAGAAAGAGAGTTGGAGCAATACCCTGTTCGGTCGGTCATCTTCAACTTCGGTTGACCCACCCTCTTTTTTGTACCACCAGTGAGTAGGGGTGAAGATTGTGTTGGCAAGTGCTCTTCCGAAGCAGTTCAAGAAGAAGTTCAAATACTGGAGCTTGCCTTGGTTGGGTTCTTTATCTGAAGCAAGCCACCATTTTACATTGGAGAAAAACTGGAACAGATGCAGATAGATTCCAGCACAAACATTCATGTTGGAACAAATCCAAATTAAGCCCAAAGCCTAGTCTAATGGGTTAATAAGTAGCCTATTGGGATATATGGATTATGGGTTAGGATTTATTATGTTTACTTTTGTATTTAGCCTATTTTGAAAGCCCAAATATGGGTGATAAGTGGTCCATACGAATTTAGAAGTCTAAGAGTCATTTTTAAAGTCTAGGAGTCATTAGTGGAGTTAATTTCATTGAGAGTGGAGATCTTGAAAATGTAAAGAGTAATTATCTTGAAAACAGTCCCAATGTAAGTCCTTGGAACCATTCAAATCGTTAAGTCTAGGAGGAAGTTCCAATGAAGGTCTAGAACCATCTCAGCCCCTCTATAAAAAGAGCTACCTTGTAAGCATTTTAAAAATAATAAAAAAAAAAAAGAGAGAATTTGAATGAAATATTGGATTTGCCTACAATTTATCTGTGAGATTCAGATTGCAGTGAAAGACAGTTGAGTGAGAGACTCGTGCGGTGAGAAACCTCCGGTAGTGAGAGACTACCAAGGCCTAAGGTGGGGCGCTAAAGGTCATATGCCCTTACCTTCCTTCCATCCCTTCTTCCTTCCATTCATTGATTTTGTTCCCCTTTCTTGTTATAACAACAAAAAAAAAAAGAAGGGAAGAGAGAATTTGCTGCCTAAACATTGTTCACGGTTGCTGTTTATGTGGTCATCTTGTTGGTCATTCAATGTGAGTTTACTCTTGACTCAACCATCTGGTATCATTCTCACCCTTCATCACCTACCCTTCGATGTCAATTTGAGACCAATCAAACCCACTGATTGGTAAAACCAAGTGAAGGTATTTTCTACTGTTAGTATATGGTTTTCTGTTGTCAAAGCTAAGATAATCCAAGCATATCTGACTACTGTAATGGATTGTTGAGCTACTTTATTTTTTGATCCTAGTTTGGAGTATCCCAATCCCCATAAAATTGGTATCAAAGCCAACATGGAGAGGAGATTCTATTCTCCAAGTCTCCCTTATTTACTAGAAGTCCCTTACTTTACCGGCCAAAAAGAAGTCATACATATTCCTTGATTGGTTGAATTCTCTAGAAGAATATCTTGACTATTACATCTTGACAGAGGAGCGGAAGCTTAAATTTACTTACTTCCAATTACCTAGTCACGCTAGAGAATGGTGGAAATTCCGGGTAGCGAATCTCAAAGTTCAAAGACGAGAGCCTAGGACTTGGGAAGATAAGAAATACGAGTTGTCATGCAAATATGCACATGAATATATCCAAAGAAGGTTTTCTTGTCGACAAGAGTACCACAAACTGGCATTTACAATTGAAACGAACTTGAAGCAACCATATATAACGTTCAGCTCACAAGTCAAAGAATGGTGGAAGCCTAACGCTAACAATGTTATGGCAAATGTTGAACCACTAGTTGAACCCAAAGTTGCACCACCAAAGGAGGATTCAATGCCTCCATCTATTGCGAAAGACTTAGTGAATGAAGTCAAGGTAAACATAGAAGAGCTTCCAACAACTCTTGACGAAAAAGAAGATCCTACCGTAGAGGTTTACATTGAAAAGGTTGAAGTTGAAAACAAGATCAATCACAAGGTGGACGATGTTCCTTATTTAGAGCCTCCGATTAAAGACTTCGTTAAAGAGGTAAAAGAGATCAAGATTGAAGTGGTGGTGAATGAAGAAATCATGATTGAAGAAGACCTTCACAACCGTTTCACATGAGGACGTGACTGCTACCAATGATATTCTTAGTGTTGATTGTGAAGTTGAGCACATTGAATTCGTAATCCTGCCGAAGTACTTTGAAAAGCGATCTCCACACCTACAAGCCTACATCCCTGATGTTTATGTGCTACCAAAATACTATGGGCTGAAGCTAAATGTGCAATTGATTCTTTGTCTATACAAAAATCAAGGTCGAGTTTTTTCTAAAAAGAGGAAAGTTGATGCAGATAGATTCCAACACAAGCATTCATGTTGGAACAAGCCCAAATTAAGCCCAAAGCCTTGACTAATGGGTTAATAAGTAGCCTATTGAGTTATATGTGTAACGCCCCCAAGTCAAAGCCAGGTACGTTACAGCTAAGTTGCTAGGATTCAAAAGGCTCAAAGAGAAACAAACAAATAGAACATAAATTTAGCGGAAGCTTAAATGACATTAATTAACACCAAGAAGGGCTACATACATCTCTCGTTCTGGTGGCACCATTACTTAACATTCAAAACTTACTTACATGCCTATACCAGGTACACAGTTCTTGTTCTTTATATACATATAAAAGCTTTCACAGCAGAACAAAAGAAAATGAGTCATAGTTTTCAGATTAGATGCAACACATCGGTCATAGTTTGAATAGTTCTAAGGACTTACATTGGGATTGTTTTCAAGATAATTACTCTTTACATTTTCAAGGCCTCCACTCTCAATGAAATTAACTCCATTAATGACTCTTAGACTTCTAAATTCATATAGACCACTTATCACCCATATTTGGGCTTTCAAAATAGGCGTAATATAAAAGTAAACATAATAAATCCTAGCCCATAACCCATATTGTAATACCCCAATTCTTTGAGATATTGTGTGTGAGAGAGAATCTTCTTAGACCTTCTCAAGTAATTCCTTAAGTTGAGAAATAAGGGGTATTTTGGTAAAATACCAGTCCAAGGTGAGTTTATAGCCTATTGGTGTATATTATTAATTTACTCTTATGCTATGATATGTATTAGTATATTAATATTATTATACTATTTTATTAGATGAAATATCATAAAGATCCTCCTTTATTGTTAGTGGGCTAAGAGGGCCCCACTTGATGAGAGAGAGAGAAAGAGAGAAGGAGAATATGGGTTTTTTTTTTAAAAGAAAAAGAAAAAGAAGGGGGTGATCCAACCCGGTTCTGGTCTGGTCAGCCCAAGGACCAGCCAGCAAACCAGGTTAGTGCACCCATATTAGTGGGTTCCATGCAAGAAGACAGCTCAAACATGAACTGTCATTTGAGTGTTGAATGAATGAACACCTGTAAATACAGGTGTGGGGTTAGATTGGAAAGGAAATTAAAGGCCAAGGGCCTTGAGAGGATTAAGAAGAAGTTGGAGAAACTATTAGTAAATACTCAAGAAGGGTACCAAGTTAGTTATATGTTAGTGATGCTTACTTAGGTCATTATGAGGGCAAATCAGTAATTGACCCAAACAATTAGCCCTCTAATTACAAGTATATAAAAATGGGGATACCTACAATCAATTCACTTTTACCTCTTAGTTATACATAGAGAAAAGTTGTGAGATGGTATCAACAAGGAGGAAAATACAAAGAAGAACAGAAATTTGAAGAAGGAGAACACGACAGTAGCTGTGTTCAGTTCAACATAAGAACAGAGAGAGAGAGAGAGTGAGGTGTGAGTAACAGAAGGGGTGGTTGCGGCTGAGCTCCAGAACCATGAAGGTTTTCTTTCATTTTCGGTAAGAAGAAAAAGTGCAACAGTAATTGCTGTTCAAGAGACCTGCAGATTCGCTAAGGAGGAAGATCTGCTGCAACAAGTACAGAGAAAAGACAGAACCTATAGCAGAGAAGTGAAAGTGAGAATGAGGAAGGAAAGAATGGAAGGGAGTGATTGTTTATGAGGAAGATTTGTTGCAGCAGAAAAATTATAACTCGAGGGAAGGAATTGGCATTTTCGGTTGCAGAGGGAAAGTGAAACAGCAGCAGCTGCTGTAACACCAGTTCACCCAACAAAGGAAAAAAAAATATTGGTAAGAAGAAGAAGCTGGACAGCAAAGAAGAACTGTAAGGGAGTTCAATGATGAGATAGCAGCTGGGCTGTTGTGAGAGATTAAGAAGAAGAGGGGTATGTCTGATTAGGTTGAAGAAGAAGAAGGAACAAAGCAGAGGCTGTGCTCAGATCTGGCAAGAACAGAAAAGAGAGAGACAGAGAGGGAGCTGTGGAGGAAATTTAAAAGAAGTACAGCAGGAAGCTACACCCGATTATGGCAGGAAAGAAAAAGAGATTGAACAAAGTGAGAATGAATTGAGAAGGACGTAGCAGAGCTGCTGTGGATAGGTTTTAAGAAAAGAGACTGCAAGAGCAAGTGATTTGAAGAGAAGTAGAAGAAAGAGAGAAGTTGAAAACTTGAAGCTGAAGATAAAAGAAGAGCAGGACCTGCTAACTTCCTTGAGGTAAGAACCGAACCACTTTTCTTTGTTTGAGTCTGAGAAAGGAATAAAAGAATAGGTCAAGAACTGAGCTATGACTCAGGGCCAGCTTGGTGTGCTGACCGAAAGACCCTCCCTAAAAAGAAATATAAAATTAGCTCAAGATGAGTTGAATTTATTTTTAGTAAGGGATGAATTCGAGCTATGACTTTAAATGAAAGACCATGATTCAAAGTAAAATACAGATCTTTAGAATTAAATTGCAAGAGCAGTGATGGCAAAGAGGGATACCAATTGATGGCAAAGAGGGTTCAAAGCAAGTCAAATTAACAAGCCCTCTTTGCTACAGGATCTTAATTCAGTCCAATACAAAATCTACATAGAAAAGTAATGAAAAAACCCACTTATCTTGAAATCTAACCGTCAGAATTAGATGAAACTTGGTATGGATGACCTTTGTAATGATTGTGAACACCTTCTGAAGTTTGGGGAGGATCTGAAAAGAACTATAGGAGTTATGAGTCTCGAAAGCCTGCTGTACCTGTTTAAAGAATCAAGAGGGAACGGAATCTGGTTGAGTCTCACAATCGTAGGAGACTCGACCAGAAAATAAGAATTTAACTCTTCTTTTTTTCTGGAAAATCTCTCCCCTGTAGCCAGTCTGCATTCTCTTTATTTATAGCTTTGAAACATTACAAATAAAATAAGAAAGAACCAAATTTAGTAAAACCAACCTTCCTTTATAATTTAGGAAGGCTCTAAAACAATAAAAATAGGAAAGTTTCTAAAAATTGGAATTAGGAAACTAGATGTTAGGCAAGTCTTAGTCTCCAAGCAACTAAGACTTCTAAACTAACTAGCCTAATTTTTAGGAAACTAAACAATAGAAATAAATAAACTGAAAATTAGGAAACTAATAAAAAGAGTCATAATTAATGTTGTTGGTACTGTTCACGTGAACAGTACCGCGTGAACAGTGTTCACGTGAACAGTACCGCGTGAACAGTGTTCACGTGAACAGTGTGGGTTGGGCCCATGTTGACACATCCTTGGGCTGATCCACTACTGGCTGGTCCTTGGACTGCATCAACTCCCCCCCACTTAAAAAGAACTCGTCCACGAGTTTTGTAATGGTGAAGAATGACTACAGAGGGGTCGGTATGCAGCATCTGTTGATTTTGAAACTTAAACTGTGCTTGTGACGTTGGAAGAAAATCCATCACTTTGGGTCCACTTTCTTCAAGATATTTAGAAGGTATTACGAAATCAACATGCTCAACATCTTGAGGAAAGTTAAATGGAATTGTGGTATCCATGGGGACGATCTTATTCAATTCTTTGTCTTCCGCAATTTTCTCCATAACACCGTGGTCTTCATCAGAACTGTGATCACTATTGTCAATCCATAGAGCTTTAGTAAAGGCATCAAAATTATCCACATCTACTTTTGAGGCAATCAAGACCATACTGGTGATTATATGGATTCCATATGAATCCTCACTATCATCCATGACATCCGTATTAGGAACAAGGTTTAAAATCTCGAGTTTCGGAGGAGTCTCGGCCTCCTCCGAAACCGAGATCTCGGCGCGAGATCTCGCCGAGACTATGCATTTTGTCCGAAACAGCTTAAAAAGGCTGTCTCGGTGGCCAAAATGCCTTTTTTAGGTCTCCAACTTTAGGGGAACCTTATTTTTACATACATAAACACATTTAGAGTATAAAATTGTAAAAATAATGACCATTTGTGGTTGTTTGGGTTTACACCCATGTTTTCACGGTCCAATCTTTGAAGTCATTTGTTAATTTGGGTTAATATTAGCTATTATATTCAATCAAATATGGCAAATGAGACAATAACATAATGCATTAGGGGAAAGAGAAACAAAATTACACTTCATTATAAATCATTACATAATTTACATCATAGTTCAAAATTCAAATATTCAACATTGAATGATCCCATAGTCCCCATGTGCCTATAGTCCACAATTCCACAATCCTTATACAGATACAATGTCTAGTAATACGTAGAGTGTCGTGGATGATCCATCCTACTATCATCATACATCTGGGAAAGTTGTCGACGCAAATTGTCTTCCAATTGAGCAACATAATCTTCCCATGACATTCTTGATGCAAAGTAGTTCCGGTAGTCTTGCACATGATTCATAAATATAACATCGGTAGCTGTCCGAAGGATACCAATCTTTGGGAAGAATGGAAAAACTTCAAGTAGTACTGCAGTGCGTAGAATCTTGCGGAAGTACTGATGGAATGGAATAGAAGTTGGTTGATCCACTATGACTCCGTGTATGTGCTCCTGCATCCGAACCATCGTCGAAAGAAGAACCATATGCGATCGTAGTGGGATGGGGGACGAAGTTGATATCAACATAATCATTTGAGGTGTATGTTGAACCGGTGCTATATCCGGGGAAAGTTCCACTGCTCACGTCCACTGCAGTAACTGCCATTTTCCTCCACACTCAATCCTCGTAAGCCACTAGAGAGGCTATCAACGTCGGCGTCCATCGTGTTACTACAATCAGCATCTTCATCATGTTGAGAATGGGAATGATGCCGAGGCCTACGCCGAATCCGAGTTGGTCTACGTGATGAGGATGGCGCACGTGCACCATGGTCATCATCCCGTGTTGTATGAGTGTACTTGGCTCTCCCCAGTGTATCTAACAGGTGATGCTCGTGGCTCGGATCAGCCCCAATATTGACAAAAGTGGCTCGACCCCCCACCCCCATGATCACTGCCACTAGCTCCACTACCACTCCAACTCCACTCGGGATCTTACGTATCGGTGCCGCCAGGGAGGGTCAAATGGCACGGGTGACCGTGTATGGACTCGACCCTCTTCCGAGGCTAAAAACTCGTCGACATCGGTATCCAAATGGCTGGCCAAATGGGAGTCGGGCATCCCCCCGGGCTCGTCCATCACGGGTACTCCCCGTCCCGCACCCACTCTACTAATGGATCTTCCTCTTGAGTCAAGTTGGAAGATGTTGGCGAGCTCGAGCGGGGTATCATCCTCCTTATCAAAGAACATGTTTTGCACCCTCGGCCTCATGTTGTAATGCACAAAGACCAAGTCATTTAGCCGTTGGGAGCCAAGTCGATTCCGCCTCTTTGAATGAATGAGGTTGAAAGTACTCCGGTTTCGCTCACAACCGGATGCAGAGCATGTTTGAGCTAACACTCTACTTGCATCTTCTTGAGCAGGTGCATCTTTACCATACAACACCCACCATTCAATTGCATAAGAACAATAGCATATTTTAATTTCGTATGTCATTTAAATGTAATACATAAAACATAAGATAATTTAATTTCGTATGTCAATTAAACGTAATACATACACGGATCACTTTTGTCACGTCCGGCCACTGCGATGGGGAACCCAAAACTCCCACGGGCTTCCCTAAAGGTTTTAATCTACACACAATCGAAAACTTATAAATATTTGCAATTACAATATATAGTTGAAGCACATATTTCCGATGGTGAAGCACACAACTCACCTCTAGGTTTGCCAATGCCCGTGGCTTGGGGATCCGGCTCCAACTTTGCAACCACTAGCTTCACCGCCTCAATGAGTTCTGCGTTCGTCCCAAGTACATGCGTATCTTGGTACTTGGGGTTCAAATAGTATCTTTGAAATATTTGACGGTGGACACATGGTTAAAACAAATAAAAATTATATTGGTACATAAGTAACACTAAAGTAAATACATCATCAAATTTACTCACCAGCCTTATGCAATGGATGCATGAGTTGGCTTTCCCATCGGTCATTGATGATCTTTATATAATTCTTATAGCCACGTGGTATCAAAGCTTTAACACGTACTTTCAATGCGTCCACAAAGAAGATAAAGAGTGGCATGGTTGGTTTTCGCTCGGTATCTACCAATCTCAACACTCGTACTACGGGATGCAACACCCTTACTACCACCTTCACATTTTGCCAAAATTCGTGCCAAGCGATGGTACTCGTGCTTCCACTCCACGGGGGTGTAGCCGATTGTCTCCACGAAAACCAATCCTCTGATGCAAACATCGATCTGAGTCCGGCCATCTTCGCCTCAAAGCTCTTCAATGCTATGAAGTTCGTAGCGAATCTGGTGATGCCTGGTCTGACCAAGTCCCCCCCACATCTCTCCCTGAGCATGTTCAAGGAATAACCATGGTTGTAGATGAAAGTGGTTACTTGTCTTGCTTGCTCAACCACTTTCTTGACTTTACTTATCTTGCCCATGTCCTTCAACATCAAATCAATACAATGGGCAGCACATGGAGTCCAGAAGAGATTGTAGTCGGGATTGTTCATTAACATCTCCCCGCCTTCTTAAAATTGCTGCCGTTGTCCGTCGCAATCTGGACAACATTCGAGCTCCCACCTCAACCACCACCTCTTGCAACAGCCCATAAATATAATCTGCATCTTTTACTTCAGCTGATGCATCAACGGACCTAAGGAACACCGTCCTCCCATCACGAAGAAACCATGAAGTTGATGATGGACTTTCCTGGTAGGACCAGTCCAACCATCACACATAATAGTTACTCGAAAATCTTCCCAATGCCTCTTCCGGCTTAGAATCCGGTCTTGTAATTCCTTCTTATGTTGAGGCAAATAATGAGTCATTAACTCATATTGATTTGGCCCTCTAACCCCCGTACTGCCTCGGCAATTGCATCCCAGCATGCTCGAAAGAAAGGGCCTGTGGTGGCGTTCTGCTTGGGATGCCATGATAAAACGACCACTTAGAGTAAGAATACCCTACTGACTCCCTATTCTTTCCCCCAAACATTGCCTTTATTTTTTTTTGCTTACTACCTTGCTTCGTAAAGACTGCGGGATCTTGCTCTAGAACTTGAACATAATCATCCCGTCCCCGTGGCACAGGTTCTTCCCTTCTACGTGATCTAGAAAACCAGGGAACCAATCCCTTTGCTCCGTCTCGTGGCTCGGGCTCAACAAATCCACTACCACGCCACCTGCTCCGGATGTACCTGCTCCTGTCCGTCTCCTCTCTCGCATCCGATCTAAGGGTTTCTCTACTAGCCATTGCCGCATGACGCATCTGTCTTGCCTCTCTCCCTCTGTCATATCTTCTACATCCCATCCCTCAACCTCATGTTCCTCACTTGGATTCCGTGCGGTTGCCTCGAATTGCCTCTTAAAATTGTTGTTTTTCTCTTTCCATTGCTGCCCTCCTCTGCCTCCCTCCCCTCAACTGTTCACCTATGGCCCCTGGATATCTCCACGGGACACCTGCGGGCATTTGGAAACATCTTTGCCCAATCCACTCAAGTGTTGCTTGGTCTTGTGATGCCGCCAGACCAAGCTTCTTCCCACAAAATTACACTGGGTCTTCTTCCTATCACCCCGAAGGGCGGTCGCATCTTGCCATGCGGGGTCGGTTCGGGAACCGGTACCGTCGCCCCATCGCCTCGCCCCGAACTTGGTCTCGACATAATTTCCAAGCACTGTTTCATAGAAAACACAAACTTCAATAACCTTACAAACTTGAACACGGTAGAAATTACATTTCAAAATTTTTCTCATATTTTAAATGCGATCGAACATTTTTCCTTATTTTTCCCGATTTTATAGCATTTTTTAATCAATTTTAAATTAATTTTTAATTGCTGAAAATTATTTTTTTAATATAAATAATTCAAAAAAAAACATACAACAACCGAAATCGAAATCGAAACGTAGGACGAGAATCGCCAACGGTGATTAACATATAAATAGGTCATCATCATCAAATGAGTAATAATAATTAATATTTTAAATTTTAATTGCTGAAAATTCATTTTTAAATGCAAATAATTGAAAAAAAATACCTACAACAATCAAAATCGAAAACTGAAACCGTGAGCTTGTAGATCGGGCTCACGTAACTAACATATAAAAATTTCATCACATTCTAGAAAAAAAAATTTCTCCCTTTTTGTAGTCTCATGTAAAAATTTCATTTTTCGGCAAGAAACTTACCTTCAACAGTTGATATGAAGCTCTTACAAGAATCCCCTGATCCGAAGCACCACTCGTAGCAATTTAGAAGTCCAAACAAAAAAAAATGGGGAAGAAATGAAGAAATGAAGAAATGCAAAAAAAATTAAGAGGGGACCGTTTCTCGGTCGAGTTCTCGACCGGAACGCACCCTCTGTCTGTTTATAAAGAAAAAAAAAAAGCAAAAAGCAAAATCTCGCGAGATCTCGCCGAGATCTCGCGAGAGATAGCGAAAAATAGCGAGATCTCGCGAGATCTCGGCGAGTTCTCGGCGAGAATAGGTAAATGCCGAGACGAAAATGGTTATCGCCTCTGTTTTCGTCTCGGCTAGTGTCGAAACCAGCGAAATCGGCGAGATCTCGGCGAGATCTCGCCGAGATTTTAATCCATGATTAGGAACAGAAGTGTCATCACTTTGTGGTTCACATACCTGTGTATCTGGGTTGGCCTCGATTGCAGCAACTAAGGAGTTTACCTTTAATTTTTGTGGACAATCTCTAGCAAAGTGACCATATGCATTACAGTGATAGCATTGCACATCCGTAGCTGCTACCATGGGAGTTTTACCTTTATCTGTTGTTGGAGTAGCATGAGATGTAGTCCCTATGGCTTTACTGTTTGGTGTAGGGTGCTTCAATTCATAAGAACTGGAGGTGGGCTTTGGTGTTGACTTCAAAAGGTCCTCGGCTTGGAAAGCTTTATCAACACAGTCGTTAAAACTAACAATATCAACCACACCCAATTTTTCTCTAATCTCAGGTCGCAACCCCAAACGAAACCGAGATATCATTTGATCATCATTGTCTCGTGAACCTGACCGTGCACATAATTGATCAAATTGGTATACATAGTCTTCCATACTCATATTACCTTGACGAAGATTGTTCAGCTGGTCATGCAACCTTCTTTGGAAAGACCGAGGCAAATACTTTTCTTTCAATTGTTCCTTCATCTCCTCCCAAGTAGTGGGTTCTCTACGACTCCTCATTAGACTATATTCATAGTTACGCCACCAATCACGAGCACCCCCCACTAGTTTAGAGCGGGCCAATTACAGCTTTCTAGGTTCGGGTAGGCTAAACCAATCAAAGTAGTCATCTAGGGCATTCACCCAATCATGAAAAGCTTGGGGGTCTTGTCTTCCATGGAACTCCTTAAGATCCATTCGCACCTTATGGGTTTGATACCGAATAGGTTGATTGCCATCATAGTCTTCATAGGGTGGGTTATGGTATTCCTCTCTAAGAACTCTTTGAGGAGCCCTAAGAATACGTCTTGGAATTAGGTTGGCATTAAGGGCTTTCCCTTCTAGGGGCTTCCACTCTAGCAGGCCTAGGATGATTTAACTCCTCCAAATTACTCATTCTCCCATCCATGCTATCTAACTTGGCATCCATTTTGACCAATCGTTGGAGAACCAGATTAACAAGGTCATTGGGATTGTTGGACTGATTAGGAGAGTTAGAACTCTCCTCAGCCATGCTCTGATACCAATTGATGGCAAAGAGGGTTCAAAGCAAGTCAAATTAATAAGCCCTCTTTGCTACAGGATCTTAAGTCAGTCCAATACAAAAAAATCTGCAGAGAAAAGTAATGAAAAAACCCACTTATCTTGAAATCTAACCGTCAGAATTAGATGAAACTTGGTATGGATGACCTTTGTAATGATTGTGAACACCTTCTGAAGTTTGGGGAGGATCTGAAAAGAACTATAGGAGTTATGAGTCTCGAAAGCCTGCTGTACCTGTTTAAAGAATCAAGAGGGAACGGAATCTGGTTGAGTCTCACAACCGTAGGAGACTCGACCAGAAAATAAGAATTTAACTCTTCTTTTTTTCTGAAAAATCTCTCCCCTGTAGCCAGTCTGCATTCTCTTTATTTATAGCTTTGAAACATTACAAATAAAATAGGAAAGAACCAAATTTAGTAAAACCAACCTTCCTTTATAATTTAAGGCTCTAAAACAATAAAAATAGGAAAGTTTCTAAAAATTGGAATTAGGAAACTAGATTTTAGGCAAGTCTTAGTCTCCAAGCAACTAAGACTTCTAAACTAACTAGCCTAATTTTTAGGAAACTAAACAATGGAAATAAATAAACTGAAAATTAGGAAACTAATAAAAAGAGTCATAATTAATGCTGTTGGTATTGTCCACGTGAACAGTACCGCGTGAACAGTGTTCGCGTGAACAGTACCGCGTGAACAGTGTTCGCGTGAACAGTGTTCACGTGAACAGTACCGCGTGAACAGTGTTCACGTGAACAGTGTGGGTTGGGCCCATGTTGACACATCCTTGGGCTGATCCACTACTGGCTGGTCCTTGGACTGCATCAAGCAGGGTAATAAAGAAGTTAAAAGTACATTATGAATAAATATATGAAATTAGTTATGGTGAGACCTAAAGGATGAAGTTAGTTATCTAACCAAGAGAAACTGATTTCAGTCTCTCAGGTACTGATTTTATGATGTGAAAATGAACCTCATGATCTATATAGGATTGTAGTTGTGAGGCATAAAATGGAAGACAGGAGTAGTATATTAACTTAGTATAATCTATGGTTAAGATTGTTAAAAGAAAGGGCTACCTCATAGACCAGTTTTCTTAGGAAAGACAGTGACACCCTGTTTTGGACCAGATTGTTCAGCAAGAGCTAAAATGACTTTTATGTCCTTGCAAAGTAAGACACATTTTTTTAGCAGGATTTAGAGAAGGGATATTTTGGGTTAATGATTGTTTTACCCCTAGAAATATAAGAAAGAGTTATGGCCAAGTTAGGGAAGGCATACTGTGGCTAAATGATCATTTTATCCCTAAAACCTAAGATAGTGCAATGGACAAAACTAAATGATGGAGACTTCTAGAAAATGACCATTTTACCCTTGGATTTTGCCAACGCATTAGTTTTATCAGGAAAAGGAAGGACCTTTTAGTCCTTTCTTAGAGTTAGAAGGATTAGTATTTTCTTGAGACAGTTAGGAGGTTTCTAATTGTATATCTATGTTATATCTATTAAATAGATCAAGAAAAGATTGAGGTCAGACAACTGAGGAAAGAATTGAACAAACTTATCTACATAGCAAAGGAGAAAGGGATATATAGCACACTAGGTGAGGGAAATTACTTGCGTACATTATTTGTGTGTTACTTTATGTAAATGCATTATAATTATTGTTAAGCTATGAAATTTTATGTAAATTGTGCAATCTTGATATTATGACATGATGGGTACTGTATTTTGTAATTTGATATATGCTTCATGCTGTGAATGTGAAGGTGATATGATAAATAAGGAATGGTAATTATTTAATGATAATCATTGATATGTCTCATGAAATGTTGGAAATGATATAATTCTTATGACAATATTCTTATGAGTGCACTTAGATGTATGTAGAATTGACTATGAAGGATGTAAAAATCAAACACCATAATCATGCATAGCATACTGATATGAACATGTAAGAAAAGAAATATTTAACATTTATGGACAATTAAATGGCTCAAGTGGCGAAAAGGAAAATGGAGAACTTAAGTTATTCCAATGTTATCTGAGCCTTCAGCACAAGGCTGGAGAAGGAAAAAAGAAAAGAAATGTAAATAAGTTACGCCTCCAGCACAAGACTGGAGAATGAAAGAAATGTGTACCAAGCCAAGAATGATAATTAAATTAAATAATGGAATTTTAGAACAAGTATTAGTTGCCCCCTTTTCATTAGGGGTAAGATAACGAGTGGAGATGCATAATACCGAGAAGTCTGGGACTTCACCGTCTTATGCTGAAGCCGAAACATTTGGGATGTCACCAGTTCATTAGAGGATTGAGAGTTCTGGGAACTCAATGCCTTTGGGGGCGAGACGTCTGGGATGTCAATTTAGATGCGGCTACCAAGACGAGATGTTCAGGACATCAATTAGTGCTTTAACGACTCCAAATGTTAACCGCAGTGCAGCAACACATGACTAGCTTACCTAAGATTACTTGAGATGTTTTAACTGAGATTTTTGCATTAATATCATTAGTATATGTTAATTTGCAAGTATGTTAAATCTTTTCCATGATGTGTGTGATGAGTTCTGAATTAATGTATGCTCTGCGAGTGTTTGTGATCTCTGTTGTAAGTAGTTAATTTTTCATCATTGAGCGTAAGCTCATTCTGTTATTCAAATGATGGATTTTAGAGATAGGTGGAGAACACTCAGAGGTGTATTCTGACTCAACTGACACCGCTTCCGAGAGGAGAAGTGTCTGAGGCAGCTGGACTCATTTTCTTTGAATGTCTAGAACTATCTCAACCCCTCTATAAAAAGAGCTACCTTGAGAATTTGAATGAAATATTGGATTTTCCTACAATTTATTTGTGAGATTCAGATTGCAGTGAAAGACAGTTGAGTGAGAGACTCGTGCAGTGAGAAACCTCCGGTGGTGAGAGACTACCAAAGCCTAAGGTGGGGCGCTAAAGGTCATATCCCCTTACCTTCCTTCCATCCCTTCTTCCTTCCATTCATTGATTTTGTTCCCCTTTCTTGTTATATAAAAAAAAATAGAAAAAGAAAGAGAGAATTTGCTGCCTAAACACTGTTTACGGTTATTGATCATGTGGTCATCTTGCTGGTCATTCAATGTGAGTTTACTCTTGCCTCAACCATCAATTAAAGCCCATTTTCTAGTATCATTCTCACCCTTCATCACCTACCCTTCGATGTCAATTTGAGACCAATCAGACCCACTGATTGGTAGAACCAAGTGAAGGTACTTTCTGCTGTTAGTATATGGTTTTCTGTTGTCAAAGCTAAAATAGTCCAAGCATATCCGACTACTGTAATGGACTGCTGAGCTACTTTATTTGTTGATCCTGGTTTGGGGTATCCCAATCCCCATCAAGAACCTTAGAGGTACGGTGCAAACATTTCAACTCTTGGACAGTAGCTTCTTGTTCAAATTTACACATGTGGCAGATCGGGCCAGAATAGTGGAGGAGTTTATTTTGTGGCAAACAAACCGATATTCATAAAATCATGGGATAGAAGCCTGCAGCTTAACAACGATGGAGTGAAATCCATCCCAATGTGGATCTCTCTCCCAGGTCTCCCTTTGCATCTTTGGGGGAAGACAGCACTAAGCACCATTTGCTCGATCATTGGGAAGCCGCTGTATGCAGACGGGATGACTACCACAAAAGAGAGATTGGCTTACGCCAGAGCATGTGTTGAGATTTCAGCGGATCATCAGCTAAGAGAATCCATTACTGTTGAAGATGATCAGGGCAATATTTTTATCCAACCTGTGAAGTATGAATGGATCCCGAAGCAGTGTAGCAGCTGTAATATTTTTGGTCATAAAACATCTGAATGCCCGAAGGCCGAGTAAGCTAAGGGTGGAGTTTCACACTACACTAAGCAGTGGCGTCAGAAGGGATTTAAAGAGACTGTTCCGGCAGAGATTCAAAGCTTGGGGGAAGAAGGTGAGGCCCGGCAGCATAGTACGGTGCTGGTGATGGAAGATCAGGGTCTGCTGGAGGGTCAGGGTGGAATCCCTAGGAGGTCTCCTACTTCGGCTAGTATTGAGCAAACAAACAGGGTCCAGGGCTCAGAGTGTATCAGTTCCGGTAATCCTATTTTGTCTACTGCTCCTGCAGTTAATGGAGCTAATGTGTCTGATGCTGGCTCATCCCTCCAGTTGGCAAACTCGTTTGCGGTGCTCGAGGATGAGCTGGAGCTTGAGTTCGGTGGGTTGCAGCATGATCAGCTGCTTGCAGATGCTTGCCCTTCTGTTCCGGCGGTAGCTTGTGGGTCTTCGGCTTCTGTAACTGAGCAGAGATGGAAACGGCATGCTTCAAGTAAGTTCTCCCTCTGTAGCCCCAAAACCTATCCATTTACATGATATGCCTGCTGTCGGTGCTGTTGAGCATGCAGTCCTTTCCGCGCCCAAGACTACCTCCCCTTTGAATGCTTTTTCCCAGTTTCGGAATGCCATCGCATCTTCGGCCAATCCGTATCTGACTCCCTCCCTGCTTACTCCTAAGCATACCTCCAAGGAAGTAACCGTCACAGGTCCTCTTGCGGTGGCCCAGAAGCTTATTCCCTTAACCCAATCCTGCTGCAGTAGGCGGAACCAGCCTTCTAGCCCGACCCAGTCCCCTTTGCATGTTTCCAGTCTAAATCACACCCAACCACCCACCAGTCCCTCCTCAAACCCTCTTCAGCAGGTTCGCCCAGACCAGCCTAGTACTCCTTTGGATGATCCCACCCCAAATCCTAGGGTCCAGGATGTTCTCAAACCCAGCTCAGTGAACCCCGGCAACCTCCATTTCCATTCTGCCCTCATCACTTATAATAGCCCTTCATCCACCGTCTCAGCTCTCTCTCCCTCTGCTGTGGCCCCCACCGTTGTGTCTGGCTCCCATGCATGATTCAGGTCCCTCTCTGTACCCTCCGGGTGGCACCTCTGGTTCCTTAAACCTGTCCTCTTTATCCCCACCTGTTGCTTTCCCTGAACCCCTGCCCAATGCCTTGCTGCCTCCTGTGAACTGCCCTTGCCACCTTCCCAACCCCCTGCCGGTTCCTCTCATCACAATCTCAGACCCAAGACCTCTTTGTTACGAATCCTAAAGCCTAACCCATCTTCCCTTGGTCCTATCCAACCTCCAGCTAAGAACTCCCCATCCAAAATGAGACAATCTTCAACCATTGTTCCCCCTTCTGATTCTGATCCAGATGACCCCCCTTCCCCTACTGCAGACCCTTGGTATTCCCGATCCAAGGAGATTCAGAATCTCGCTGACCCTGACTGGGTGCCTCCCTTGTCGTCATCAAAGTCAGGTCTTCCAAACCAGAACAATTCAGCTAAGGGTCAACTTCCCAAGAAAAAGAAGGGACACAAGTCGGAGACAGAAAGTCAATCTGGGGATCGGGCTACCTCTCACAATGGTTCATCATGATATGTGCTGTATGTAATATTCGCGGGCTAAATGCCAAGGCGAAAAAACAGGTTATTAAGAACATGATTAGAAGGGGCAGAGTCAAGGTGTGCTTCATTATCGACCCCAAGATGAAGAGGGAGAAAATGGGTCCAGAAATGAATAAGTATTTGATGAATAGGAAGTGGGAAAGTAATTGTGCAGGTGAGGAGCCAGCCAGAATCATGGTGGGTTGGGATGACATGTGTTGCCAAGCAGAATTGATGGCCTATTCAGACCAGATGATCCACTGCAAGATCAAGATATCAGAGGCTCATCCCTTTGACTGTAAAGTAGTATATGGGGGGAATGAGAGGGACAGGAGACAAATTCTCTGGCAGGATATTGATACCATGGCTCAATCCATTGATGGACCATGGACCATGGACCATTTTAGGGGATTTCAACATTACCAGATTCAATGCTGAGAAGCTGGGGGGTAGTAGTCCAAACCAGGAAGCAGTGGAAGATTTTGTTGACTTTGTAGACAGAAATGCTTTGGTTGATTTAAAGTGGAAAGGGGAGCTGTACACATGGTGCAATGAACGATCAGGCACCAACAGAATCATGTGCAAACTTGATAGGTGCTTGGTGAATTAAACATGGCTGAATCAGTTCCAAGGCTCAGAAGAAAATTTCCTCCCCAGGGGGGTATCAGATCACTACCCATGTATCCTTACAGTCAGAATTCCAAAGCTTCGGGCCCAAACTTTCAAGTTTTTTAATTTTTGGACTAAAGACCCAGACTTCATGGAGCTAGTGAGAGAGGGATGGAATATGCCTAACCATCATCATCTTGGCCCCCTATCTTCAGTCATGGCAAAATTTAGGAATGTTAAAAGGAAATTGGTGGACTGGAATAAAAGGAAAGTGGGTAGACATCCATCAAAGACTTGTTATCAAGGAAGAGGTGTTGCAAGCCATTCAGAGGCTAATATGTGTGTAACCTTTAAATGCAGCCCTTGCTTCAGAGGATAAAAATGCAAGAAGTGACCTGGTCAAGGCTCTTGAAGACGAAGAGACCTTCCTTACGCAGAAGTCAAGAATAAATTGGCTTGACCTTGGGGATGGAAATAATTCCTTCTTACACAAGTCCATGAGGTGTAGGCAGAGTCACAACAATATATCTTCTATTAAGGCAGGGGGTGTTGTGTTATCTGAACCTGATCATATTAAAGCTGCAGCAATTGATTACTTCAAGGAGGTGTTCGGGGAAGATTACAGTTCGGCTACATCCCCGAGCTACTCCCTTCCTTTCCCAAAGGTTTTATCTAAGTCTCAGAGGATGGACCTATCCAAGCCTGTTTCTCCTGAGCAGGTAAAAGCTGTAGTGTTCGCTATGAAGGATGATAAAGCTCCAGGCCCTGATGGATTTAATGGTCTGTTTTATAAGCACTGCTGGTCCATTGTGGGTGTGGATGTCACCCTTGCAGTACAGTGGTTCTTTCTTAACTGCTATCTTTATGTTGACAAAACATAATGAGAACAAAATAGTAAACGTTGACAATGGGATGATTTTAGGGATAATTAATGGGATAACTTTAGGGAGTCAAAACGAAGAATTGAAAGATAAGGAGAAAGGGAAAGGAAAGAGATGGGAACCAAAAGGGAGGGAATGGAATAATGGTAACCGAGATAGAAAATAGAGATAGAAGATGAGAGGATGAATCCACCGAGACAACAAGGGGAAAGGGAGAGGTTGTTAGAGAGAATAGAGAGAAACCAAAGGGGGAGGGGAACCGAGAGAGAGACGATAAGGGAGGGCTTACCACCAAGAGAAAGGGAGACCGAGGGAGACACCTGCAAAGAGCGAAGAGAGAGACGAGAAAGAGAACCCATGTTGCTTCTTTTCTTTTTTCTTTAATTCATCATTCCATAATAATTCCATAAGAAATCTGCCTATAAATAGGCTTACAACCATAATTCTAATTGGACTGCAACTTAAAAAAAAAAAAAAACAATTAGAATTCTAATATAATAAATAAGAGTCCTATCTAAACTCAATTACTAACTAAAACTAAAACTAAATGTACTAGAGTCCACGTCTAAAAGGGGAAGGGGGGCCCACAAGATAATTCCAACAAAAATAAAAAATAAAAAGAAACTAATTAAAACCATGGTCTACCTCCCCAATAGGAAATAAAACTCTAAAATAAAACTAAATCAAAGGAAATAAAAATTACAAAGATTTCTAAATTAAATCCTAAGATAATTCCTATCCAACGGATCCTAGCCTACATTAATTCTCGTCCACTTAAAAAAATCTGTCCTCGAATTTTGTAGAGACGACAAAATAATCTCGTGGGAGACACAACCAATGGTACTCCGTAACAAAAATCTACTAACGAACAAATGGGAGGGATGTAGTCCGACAAGCAAGGAGTCTATCCTTCAAAGAATGACAATGGAATCACATATTCTATGATCGCATCATCACGAACAAAATCAAGTACGCCGGAGAGGTCTTTCTTGAATGTTGGTTGCAGTTTGTCTCCTCGAGCCATGATCTCAGCCTATACCACCATAGCAACCTCGCTCTTTACATCTTCATTGTAACCATCTACCATAGGAACATCAATGGAAAATTCTGCCTTGTCATCAAGAATTGCTAAAAACACTACATCGTTGACATTGGCTTCATACACTGATGCTTCAATATCAAGTGGAGGCATTGGGTCCTCTGTTGATGCAACATTAGGTTCTTTTGCTATGAGCAATTCTAGAGTACACATACGTCGCTCCAACCGAGCCACTCTCCTATCTAGGTTTTGCACACTTGGGGTAAGAACATGAATACTAAGAAGAGTGGTGGCTTGACTTTCTCCATTAGCATTTATGGCTTTAAGCAATCTTTCAAATTGCTCATATATCATAATTCATAAAAGTGTTAGGTGGTTCGACATTCTAGCCTAAGCTCTAATACCAATTAATGTGAATGACATTGGGCATAAAAAGGGACATTGAGTACAACCCAAATGGGAATAGAAAAAAAAGGGATGGGATCAAAAATAGGGAAAGTTGACAATGGGAATAATTGTAGGGATAATTTTAGGGAGTCAAAAGGGGATAGCTGATAGATAGTTATCGAGTAAAACCACCAAAAAACCACGAAAGAGAGAAAGAGGGGGAGGGGAAAGAAGTGAGAGAGAGAGACGTGAGGGGAGGGCTTACCGCCAAGAGAAAGGGAGACCGAGGGAGATACCTGCAAAGAGCGAAGAGAGAGACGAGAGAAAGAGAACCCACATTGCTTCTTTTCTTTTTCCTTTAATTCATCATTTCATAATAATTCCATAAGGAATCTGCCTATAAATAGGCTTACAACCCTATAAATAGGCTTACAACCCTAATTCTAATTGGACTGCAACTCTAAAAAAACAATTAAAATTCTAATATAATAAATAAGAGTCCTATTTAAACTCAACTACTAACTAAAACTAAAACTAAAAGTACTAGAGTCCACGTCTAAAAGGGGAAGGGGGCCCACAAGATAATTCCAAAAAAAAAAACCGTGGGCTACCTCCCCAATAGGAAATAAAACTAAATCAAATACAAATAAAAATTACAAAGATTTCTAAATTAAATCCTAAAAAGATTTCTATCCACCAGATCCTAGCTTGCATTAGGGGGCCCTCCAACTCAGTAGACCAGATTCTAGAAGGAACCGACAGGTAAGGCCCTCCAACTCGGCAAACCAGATTTTATGGAAGGAACCGACAGGTAAACTATCCTCCAGCACATCCAAAGTTATCTGGAACAACATCAGGAACAAGGCTCCGAAAATTAACTGGAGTGGAGCTATTTGGTTTGTATACAACATCCCCCGACACTCCACGACAGCTTGGAGATGTCTGAGGAATGGGTTGCCAACCTCGGATCAGCTGAGTATTCGCAATGTTTATGTGAGTAATGCATGCCAAATGTGCTGGGCTGGGGTAGATAGCAGAGATCATTTATTCTTTGATTGTCCCTTCTCGGCCTGGATTTGGAGGACTATTAAAGCCATGTGCAGCAACTCTGTAGCCCAGGGGAGAACAGTGCTTGAAGAGGCTGAATGGATAGCGAAGACATTTGGAGGCCATGGGACTATTGGGAGGGTGGCAAAGTTGGCTTTCTGCACCACTATTGCATTCATTTGGAGAAAGAGAAACAATTGGATTTTCAGGACTTCGGCGAAGCCCAGAGAGAAAATTGTGAACTCTATATAGGGGTGGTTAAGGAAAAATATAAGCTCTTTCCTCTAAAAGGGAAAGCTTGTCCAATGAATGCCCTTCTCAAATCAAAATGGGGGCTTGATGTAGTTCTCATGTAGGCTATTGAGTGGGGCCTTGGGTGGCACTATTGTCCCCTCCATCACCTTGTGTGGTCTCGCCCCCTTTGGGTTTGTATCATTCTTCCCCGTCCCTTCTCTTTTCTTTCTTTCGAATAAATGATCTAAGCATAAAAAATTAAAAAAAAAATTAAAAAAAATCACAAAAATAAAAATAAAAGATCATAATTAAAATAAAAAATTTGACAAAACCCATCAGTCACTGCACTCAAATGAAGCTCATGCCTTAATCAAAGCCTCGCAAAGAAAAGCAAGAACATGTCCAATAATTTCATAATTACCAATCTCAATACTACAAAAATCAGAAAAAATTAACAAAAAATCCATTTTTGTTAAAATTAAAGAGTAGAGGAACCCATCAAACACTGAACCAAAATGAAGCTCATTCTTCAATCAAAGTTCAACAAAACAAACCAACCAACCTTCCAGACAACGCAAGATATACCCTAACAACAAACAAAAGCAACAGAGTGACAAAACAAGAAAACGAACAAACTGCAGAGAACCCACCAACTACTTACCTTCATTTAACGACGGAGAAAGCGTAGATTCCTCCGTATCATCGGCTCTTGATATTTGAATTCCGGCATCGTAAGCCATCCGACAACCACCATCACCAAACAACAACAGGAATCCCGGAATTCCTTTACTCTGCCTATTACTAAGTGTCGGCGTCGATCAAAACTAGGGAAAGGAATAGAGACAGAAAGAGGACAACCGATCTCTCCTCTGGAGAGGAATAAAAACCAGTCCATCCACCAGACAACCATTCATGTTTTTGTAGCTTTTTTACACCCGCGAACGGAAGCGAAACCGGAAACAGGAAACCGGGAACAAGGAACAGAAAACCGCTACTAGGTTTTGGTGGTTTAGTTATTAATTTAATTTATGTTAATTAAGAGGGTCATAATATTATTTTATTTTTGCGGCAATACGAAGATTCCGTTTCTGCGGTTCCGTTTGAACCGATCAGGTTTTTCACGCGTCAGTAAATCACGCGTTTGGGCGAGGTGAATCCCCTCAGCTTGGTGACGGTTGGAGAATCGAAATCGTCTCCCCCAGCCGTGAGGGAGGAGACTCGACTTACCCCAGAAGATGTCCAATACATGGCATTGGCTGGATCCGAATTATTCAGCAACACTGATGCATAAATGGATACCTCTTTTGCGGTTCATTTTATCAAATAGCTGAACGATTAAAATCTAATCGACGCTCACATATCGGGCATCGACTAAAGGTAATCAAGTCATCTCTCAAACCCGTGGGAGGAGAGACGATTTGGATCCACGGTCGGAGAGGCAAGAAGGTAGGAGTGGGGCCAGTGCTTTTTGAAAGAACAGACATAAGGTGGACACGTGGAATCTCATGATATGCTATTCAATCAAGTAGTGCTCTCTTTTCTTAAATTGCCTTTTCACTTGTTCAAGAGAGAAAGCAGATGCTTTGTTCATAAGTTTCAATGACGAGGGCCTCAACTGAGATGTCAGTCCTTTAACCATTTGATTGGCAATGGCAGAAAAAGGGAATAGCATTTTCTTATTGGGAAAATATCAGTCACAACTTACAACATGGTTAATATCACCCACCTGTCTTTGTTTGTAATAATATTATTAACACCTTCTGAAGACACCCAAACATTATTTAGACTCACATAATAATTGAAAATACTTTTTTACCCTCAATACATTCACTTTTTAGTTTTATATTTTCCTTTTTATTTTCCCATTACTTTTTAACCTCAACACCATTCGCGAGTTCTTCGACCTCCTCACATCTTCATCAACTGTAACTACTACTGAGATGATTAATTCCTTAACGAACATTTTCTTTTCTTCCAAGTGCTTTAGAAAAAAATCAAAGAGAGGGGGAAAGAAGAGGGAGGAGTAGAGGAACGAAAAAAATAAGGGTTTCAAAGAAAAGATGCTTGTAATAGAGTCCCTTTCCACAGATCTCTCCTGTGTTTTCAAGAGCATTATGGCCACTATATGGTCTTGTTAGAATAGTAGGGAAGGTGGGGTGGAGGTGATAAAATGGGAGTAAGGAGCCACTGCAGCGAATTTGGTCGATGAAGAAGGGTCTCATCGCAACAACCTTCCACCTCTCAACCTCTTTATGTTGCTACTTTCGCGCTGGCTTGTGATTCCAACGACGATGACAATGAAGAATCTATCCATCTCTAATCTGGCCATTTGTCGCCTTTGCATCACCATCATCCACTCATGGGGTCCACCTAGATTATCAACCAGATCAGAGACTCATGGGTTCTTCGTTCCTATGTGGGTTCATGACCATGAATTATATGGAGGAGCAAAGAAACAAAAAAAAAAAGGAAAAAAAGCAGGGGGGTTGCAGAAGAAAACAGATCTCTCTCCTCTCAAGGTTGATCGACAATGACAACAAGGTTTCTTTCCCATGCAATTAGTTGGCAACGGTACTAAGAAGAAGGAAAAGCAAATTAAAGAAGAGAAAAAGAAAAAAAAACGCAAAGAACTAAATCGAATAAGGAAAGCAAAAGCAAATCAAAGTGGAGCAGCTTGCATTTTTTTGTTGTTTTTTCTGCAAATAACTCGAATTCACCTTGAGAATGTATTTCATTTCTCAAGGTTTCTGCAAATATCTATTTTTTTTTAGATGATATGGGGATGGTCACCCCCCCAATGGACTTTCGACACATGTACATCGAGCTCCTGATCTTCAAGGGTAACACTCAAAATCATGCCTAACCTCGGAGAGGGGGGGAACGAAATGGTCTACCTCAGGAGTCTCGGCTGATAGGCCGAATCCAGTCTCAAAAGATAAAACGGCTTCGAAACCTCAAAGTTTCGTAAGACTGATGGCTAAAGCCTCGAAGGATCAGGGTTTCACGACCTCGAACAGTAAGGACCTCGGAACCTCATAGGATTGAAGGCCTCAGCACTTCGTAATAAGTGGGTCCTCCTGAACAGACCAACACATCCTACACCAATTGTATATTTATGTGTGATAGAGGACCCCACCCAAGGAATCCTTCTTTCAGATAACGAGATTCTCCACGTGTTGACCATGGAGTAATCAATGAAATCTTACAAGAGAGTCAATCATAGAGTGAATCAGCAGGGCTCCTCTTGATCTCCCCATCAGCGAGCGTGGATTACGCTTGCAGAGAGGACATTTTGATGCACCAAGAGAAATATCAAACATTCCATACTTGGGTCATCTATTGTAAGCCCCGCACACAACGAACCCGGTTTAACCATACGTTCTCGTGTCGTGATCGATCTTCCCATCATAATCAGCCCAAGTGAACCAACCGTATGAAGAAACCACAAAGCCAGGTGAGCAAAACAGTCAAAACAATAAATTTGGTTTGTGTGGTCGATTGTTTTGGTTTGTGTGGTCGACAGATTATGCGACCACACCATCGACCGCACGAACCCAGATCAGACTATGAGATTTGGAAAATTTTCAAATCAAAGGAGATCTCTTTCTTTATTGTAGAAGGACTCTATATGGAGAGTTTTTCCCTATAAATAAGACGTCCCTCTACCCTCTCTCACTCTTTTGGATCAATCTCAAACCCTAAACCTAAGAGAGAAAGAGAGAGGAAGAGAAGGAGAAGGAGATTTAAAGAAGAAGGCTGAGATGAAGGTTTTACAGAAAAAGGTTCTAGCTTTCTACAGTAAGGCAAGGTATGGAACTTATCTCTGTAAATGTAGATCCTACTGAATAAGGTTTTCTATTGTGGATTAGGGATGTCAAACTAATATGATCCATGCGATCCTTTGAGTAAATCTCAAGGATAACCATAAGGGATGGGTTAGGGTTAATGATGAATGAGAAACTATAAATAATGACCATAGGATAACCATATGATGAACCCAAGTGATGAGCCGAAAAATTGACTTAGGAAGAACTCAAATTGAAAGTAAAAATTGACCAGAAATCATATGATCGCAGCAGTGGTCGACCATAGGGTAACAGTGAGTCCACCACAACTATTCGGGAAGTTCCTAGAAATCATGTGGTCGCACATGCGGTCACATGTAGTGCGACCACAGGATCGACCGTACGTCGTGTGGTCTATATATACTGAGTCCACTGGGGTCAACCACACGATAACAACAAGTATATTTTGAGACCATACAAGATTTTCGACTACTGTAACTTGAGAAAATTAACCCCTAACTTAAATACATTAATTGTTTAGCTTTTCAACTAGTTCAAAGTAATTTTCAAAGCTTGGGAGAAGGTCAAACATCTTTTACAAGTCAGGGAACAAGACCTAAACTAATTGGATAATAACAAACTATGTTTCTTTTATTGTGTCAAATGTCATAAATGATTCTATGCTTGTATGCTTGTAATGTGCATCTCACATGTCATCCTGTATTACTGTTATATATTTGCTTATGCATATTTATTCTTGTTTATTTATAACATGATATTGATGCTAGGAATAGGCATGTGATTGTGTGTATAGTTGGTGTGTTGGATGCGAGTGGAGCATCAAGGGGAGGACGTGGCATTGTGGTTTAGCCTGGTCACCAGACTTTAACTCTATCTCTACTCAGTCCTGCCTACTAACATCGTCGTATCGCCATTACCTTAGCAGCACTGTTACGTCGTAAGGCGTCAGAGGAGGTGGTCTTGGACCGTGTGGTCTTTGACTTTACCAGGGGGCCTTAGTTCTATCTCTATGGACGTATTGAGGGATGCTGGGGTGAGACATTGGATACATTTAGATGGTATTAGGATTGGTTAGTTGCGAGCCCAGTTTGCAAGCCCTCGCCAGTAGGGGCTTATTTGTTGGTATGGGTAGGGCATTAGGAAAAATATTGGCGGTGTGTGATCCAGACACTTTAGCTCTATCTTTATTCCATGGTGGGGTGGATGTGGGACGACAATGGTGTTTAATCCATTGGGTGGATTCACACACCCTTGTATAGAGATGCGGTGGCCACCAATCCTTTCTATAGTACAGTTGCAAACTTATACCAGACTAAAGATATGAATTCAATGCATGCACATGTTTACGCATTGTTTTGTTCACTCACTGAGCTCGTGTTGGCTAGTTGACCCTCGCATATGCTATTTTTTTAGTTGCTAATGATGCAGGTAATATCGTTGAACACGAATATGCCAACGTATAAACACGTGGTGGATATGGATGAGCAAGCTGTGGAGGACGAATATGACTCGTCAAGCGAGTGTTCCAACGATGTTTACACTTAGTGTTTAACTTTCGTTTTTTTGGTAATTGTAATAATTTGTTATATTTATGTTTTGGTTACTTGGAGATAACTGGTTTATTATTTACTTATCATTGTAAACACTCAGTTCATTATTAATAAGACTTCCGCTATTTACTTTAATATCTCTGATGGATGTGGAATGTGTATTTGGTTTGGATTGTTGGCACGGTCTTATGAGATCCTGGCTTAAACCATTGGTTTTTATAGCGGTTCATCACACTAATGGTTAGTCTAGAATTGGGGTGTGACATCTATAGCCTATATATTTGAAGACGGACACAAGTAAACACACACTGAATCTCAACCTCTAAACTCAGATTGAGTTAACTACCCGAATCTCTTTCGACAAAAGGGATAGTCCATTATGTCTATCCCATACTATTTGTCTATCGAACTTACTTAGGCATCAAAGCGGCCAGAGGGTGTAACCACCTAACCATCACTACAGTGTCATTTCTTCCTTGTGCAGGAATTTTGATTGAGCTAAGGACCTATCTAGTTCGGTGTGACTAGATATTCATCGCTTCTCTATCTTCTTGCAATGCTCGCAATGTTTTACCAAGTTGAGAATTTCGAGGCCCTTTAAAGAACCCCTCTTGATATCTGCTTAATTCAATCGATCTCATGGATACAAACTAAGAAATCTGATTTGGGATGGTTCCCCAAATGAGATTGTTGCTGAGGTTCAATGTCTCCAAAGCAATGCATTGAGAGAGATGAAGAGGGAAAGACTAGTTGAAGAAATTGTTGGCAAGGTTGAGATGAGAGAGACTGGGCAATTCACAGATCAAAGCAAAGATTCGACCAAAAAGGTTAAGGCCTTGGAGATTGAGAAAAGTGACTGAGAAAGAAGGGTTGGGATAAAAAGTTATACCAGTTCAGCTCAGAGAGGGCTGAGAGAAGTGTTAGACCACGTTGACAGAGTGTATTGGGTCTTTAATGGAGGTCTTGAAAGAAAAAAGAATCTCTGCTTCATCTGAAGTACAAATAGGAATGAAAACTAAATAAAAGAGGAATAGAAAGTGGGCATTGTAGGGAAAGCGATGAATATCAGCCACACCCATTGGCGAGGACATGGATGGCCGAGGAGATCAACCCTCTGCGTCTTCCCAGGCCATGGCTACCAATTCCGGTCAACCTTTTGTGAAAATGGTGAAACCAACCGTTTTACCTTTTGTGAAACAAATAAATTTTTTTAAAGTTTTTTTTTCAAATTAAAAATATAGATGGGGTAGTTTTGTCATTAACAAATTTAAAATGGTGCCACATCATCGATTAACGAACATGACTTTACAGAGGGGGTCTGACTGATACATATTTTAAAAAGTAGGGGGTGTTAGTGATACTATCGTTAACAAAGGCGAGTAGGTGAGATTAAGCCATATACTACATGGGGTTTGGTTGATATTTACCCTCTTTTTTTTGGGCATCCTCAATTGGTCATGACCTCACCCACATGCTTTGCACCTTGCAGCAAAATCCAAAATAGATTGATTTTGTTATGAATTCTTAGAATATATTCTAGGTCAAGAGATGTATTTTCCATCTTGGATCTTAGAATATGATATAGAATATGGTTCATCATGGAATGTACTCTTTTATTCATTTTACATCCTAAGTTCAGAATGGAAATATCTCATGTTGCTGTTGAAATTGGGTTGGTTTACGTGTCCCGTCTCCTACAAGAAAGAAGATGTTATCGGAAGTCCTACTGGGTTGTCCGGCAACCACTCTGATGATCAAATCAGTAACAGAGCACACAATATGGAGCTTACGAGAAGAAGGTAAGCTCCTTAGAGTGGAGAATGGTTGAGTATTTTCTTGTTGAAATTGAAAGTGAAGTGATCATAACTGTGACTGTCGAGTGCATATATATATATATATATATATACTCAACCATTCTCCACTCTAAGGAGCTTACCTTCTTCTCGTAAGCTCCATATTGTGTGCTCCTTATATATATATAGTAAATACCTCTAGTTGGATCCGAAAATGTTATTAGGTGTCCGAGTTGGATGAGGAGACTATTCCCCTGGCACCCTGAGTCGGTCATGTCCTGCAATCGTAGCATGAAGATCCTAAGGCCATGAAGAGTTACCATCGCCCGTATTCCAGGTAACCGATGATTATCCATTACAGACCCCGTTCCACACCAATGGACTAACGGTGTCCCTATTAGAGTATAGCATGCCAACATGATCCATGTATTGTGCTCTCACACGTTACACGCCCCTCATACATGGTCTCAACAAAGACTGCACCCAACAGAGATCCCCGACTCCCCACTCCCATGGTTTATCGTGCCTCCACTAATGTACAACCAATCCCAACTCGATTCATGAAGTCACCCATTACGTGAACCACCATACATGGGTGGCACCCCAACAAAAAACCCCCAATCCCCACCCATGGATCATCGCGTCTCTACTAGGATACAGGTACACCAACATGGTACACATGCCGTACTCCCATACATCACACGCACCATCATATATAGTCATGCACAGATAATGATATGAAAGACTGTACCTTACAAGGAACCCCGGATCCCCACTCCCATGGATCATTGTGTCCCTACTGGGTGCTAACAACCAACAACATGGCCCGTGTATTGTGCTCCCATACATCACATGTTCGTTATACAACAACAAGCACACATAGTTATTGTTATAATGCAAATCCATGAACAATTATATATACAATTCATTGGATGACATGTTATGGCAAAGAAATACATACACAACAAATTCAAACTCTACGTAACCCGACCCCTCACCTGTAGACACCAAAGGTGCTGCTGAACCTTGAAGCCGGTAAAAGGCTCCAACCACTACTCATGGTGTTTTTCCTAATAGTTTCATTAAATTGGTAGATATCTTTTAAACCAGCATGGACAAGTCCTAAAGTCTATGCACAGGTTCCAAGATAAGTCTAGAATTGAAGGGTTGGTCTTCGTAACCAATTCTACTTAAACAAACAACATCCTAGCATACGAATATGCATGAACAGATAATAATAATTTAAATAACTAAATGACATATGAAATGCACAAACAACAAACAATAAACACAGATACAAATGTGATCACAGTAGTTTACTGTTATTTAGTTAATTAGGGTTTGGGGCCTTGTCCCTTACCTGACGCGTGATAACAAGTCTGCTCTGCATTACAGGGTCCACTCACACTAGAGGTCCTACATGATCATACTTATAAGTTAGAATTAAATTATTAGGGTTACAGTTGGTCAAAACCAAGTTTAGCCAAGAAAACAGGTTTCGGTAAGCATACCGGTCGCAGTACCGGTCTCAGTAGAGTGAGACCGGTATGTCCTGCGGTAGATATCGGTCTCACTCTTAGTGAGACAGGTATGTGCCTGCAGTATATACCGCAGGACTATACCGTAGGACCTTATAGTCCAGCTGGTATGTCCGGCGGTATGGGTTCGAGAGTCCAATCTCGGACCTCCCTCCCCCGTCGATCATCGGCTTGGTTTTTTTTAGGTTTTTCCTAAACCATTCTAAGGTCCAAATACTCGTTTAGTTATCTAGGTTTCGACTATTTCATCACCTCGTTCTTAGATTGGATCTCAATGAGAACTAGTGTTTTGGGGGTTTTTAGGATTTTGGATCGTTGCGCTGTTTCACTGCTCCGATCCGAAATCCTAACATCAATAAAGAGGTTGAGCACTTATCGGTGTTTGTTGAATGGCGGTGTGCTCCTCCAACGGAAAGATCCCCCTTCTTGCGTGGTCTCCTTCCTCCTTGCTCCTTCTCAGATCTCTTCCAGATGGCCTAGGGTTTGATAAGGTTTGGAAGGATCTAAGGAGGGGATGATGTGCATATATATAGTGGGAGACCATTCTAGGAAGGTCTCTCACGTCTAGAAAATTTTTCTAATTTTTTATTCGGAGTGTGGGACCCGTTGGAGTCCGTCTCCAGTCGATTTACACATACCTGTCGCACATACCGGTCTCACTCAGAGTGAGACCGGTACTGAGACCGGTATATAAAAATTATATTTTTACACATCATTTCTCATACCTGGATCTCATGGTTCATCATCCGGCCTCGCCTTCCGACCCGATTATGATTGGGAGACCTGTCACAATGTAAACCATGGGTTAAACTGGATTTTCAGAGCATGGTTCTTACAAGAGGTCCGAAATTGGACTCTCGAACCCATACCGTCGAACATACCGATTGGACATAAGTCCAGCGGTATGGTCCTGCGGTATATACCGCCGAACATTCCATGTAAGACCCGCACTCCGTAAACCCGGTCTAAACCTTGGTTTTGTGTCGTGACAGGTCTTTCGATCATCACCGGGCCAGACGGGACAAGCGGATGACAAACAGGTATGAAATCGGACCAAAGACGACCAATAGTCAACATTTTATGTTGAACGATCGATGGTACCGGTCTTGGTACCGGTCGACCGGTCAGGTCTGCGCAGCTAAGTGCGGGAATCCAGAAATTGACTTCTGAGGGTCCCACTTTCCTGATTTCGAATCCTAGAAGTTTCCTAATCCTAGTAGGGTTACTAAAACCTTATTTTAGCCTATAAATACACCCTTAAGCCTCCTCAAATCCTTTCCATTGTCACTCACAAACCCTAGAGAAGAGAAAGAGGTTGGAAAGGAGAAGGAGCTAGGAAGAAGAAGAAGGTGCTGCCATTACCGTTCGACGAAGCTCACGCTACGCCAGTCAACGGTAAGTGTTCGAATCAATATTCTTATCCTATGTTAGTTGTGTGGGTGGATCAATACCATGCAAAGTAGGTATTGATCTAAAACCCTATTTTGGCCAATAAACCCTAAGTTGCCGTCAAACCCTAGATTCGAGTTTCGAGATGATATTCATCGAAACGAGACTCGAATGAGTTGGGGATAACTCTAACTCAAGGATTAAACTTAGAATGGATAGGAGAAACCTTGGAAATCCATGGAGGATGATCGACGGCAGTTGAAAACCCATGTATGGTCTTTCGGAGACATACCGGTCGACTATACCGGTTGCACATAGTGCGACCGGTATGTTGCCACCGGTATCCCTCGGGAGGCTGGTCTGTGGGGACCGGCTGACCATATCGGTCGCCAGTCTTTCCCACAGAGCTGCGACGGGTACATGCCACCGGTCAGCTCTGTGAGGGTGTTTTGTAACCGTGTTGGTTTCCGACCAACATGAAATCCTAAACAATATATTCTAATGAGACCCTAATAATATTGTAGGACTTTGTGACATATCGTTTGGACCTTGCGACGTGGAGCAAGTTATCGAACGAGCGTCAGGTAAGGGAATCTGACCTAAACCTAACAATTAAGGGACAGTAAATTGTTGTTAATCACCTGATTATATGAGATGTGTTGTTTGTGCATATTCACATGCCATCCTTTACTTTCGGTTATTATTATTGTTCATGCATTGATAGGATGTGATTGTTAGGCATGTGATTGTTTTCGTTGGTGTGTGGAGTGGGGCATGGGCCTGGGATCGCTCTTCACATTAGCACCTTTTGTAGTATTCTATCTTAACATGCTTGGTACGGGTGGGGCATCAGGGGAAGGTCGTGGTACGGTGGTCTCCGATATTGATGTTGTCCCGGCCATTGTTATGTGGTATTGTGGTCTCCGAGTCGACGCTGGCTTGTCCACGATGCTTTAGCTCTATCTCTATGCCGTAGGGAGTTATGTTGGGATAGGGTCTACCTGCGTATTGTTTCTATCCTAGTGAGTTAGTTGCGGATAGGGCATCAGGGGAGGTGTGGGAATGCCTTAGCTCTATCTCTATGTCGTAGACGGCTGTGCTGGGATAGAATGTACATTGATGACATATAGGATTGGTTAGTTGCGAGCCCAGTTTGCGAGCCCTGGCCAGTAGGGGCTTAGGTACTGGTATGGGTAGAGTATCAGGGGAGGTACGTGGGTATCTTAGCTCTATCTCTATTCCATGATGGGTGCATGTGGGCCAATGAGGGTGTGAACCATGAGGTGCCACACACTCGTGTATAGAGGTGCGGGGGCCACCAAACATTTCTATAGCACATTGCAAACTTAAAACCAGACCACAGCATAAAATGATTGTTATTCATGCATAATATTGTGAAACTGTCTGATTGTCTTACTGAGCTAAGTTGTGAGCTCACCCTTTGTGTACACATTGTTTTAGATGTTGATGCAGGTTACACTGTTGACGACTATGTGAACGCTCCGACGTATGGTGACGTTGCTGCTTTGAGTGTACAGGCAGGAGCGGACGAGCATGGCGCTTCATGCGAGTGCCCTTTCTGCGTGTACCTTTGATCGGATTTTATTTATTTCTTTCAGTTATTTTTGGTTGGATTAAATGGATGTACGGATATTATTTTATGTGTTTGAATTTGGATAATTGGATATTTATTTAAATTATCAATAGATACTCAGTTCATTCTATTTAAAGCCTTCCGCTGTATATTTATATTCTGATTGTGGTTATGTGTAATGGTTTGTATGAGTGGACACGGCCTATTCGAGATCCTGGTGTGAACCGTTGGTTCAATGACGGTTCACTCACACCATTCTGGTTGGATCAGAATAGGGGCTTAGGTACTTGCTTATGCATCAAGACAGTTAAAGGAGCATGAGAAGAACTATCCTACGCATGACTTGGAGCTAGCAGCGGTTATTCACACAATCACGACTTGGAGACACTACTTTTATGGTGAGAAGTTTCAGATCAAGTCAGATCACAAGAGCTTAACTTATCTTTTCACTCAGAAGGATCTGAATATGAGACAGAGGAGATGGCTGGAGTTATTAAAAGATTATGATTGTGACATCCAGTACCATCCGGGTAAAGCAAATGTGGTGGCTGACGCCTTAAGCAGAAAGTGGGCATCGAAACATGAGGCTGGACCAAGTACAAATGCTGCATTATGTGCCACAGCTTCAAGTTCAATCGAAGGTGATGAAGAATATATAATTGAGACTGCAGAAGATCCAGTTGAGCAAGGCTTAATTCATAAGTTCACTATGATGTTCGCAGCTTTGAAGATCTTGCCGGATCTAGTTGATGAAGTCAAGGTAGCAATCCTACAGGATCCTCCTCTCAAGACAGTGCAAGAAGACTTAGAGAAGGGTACAAGCAATCCTGACTTTACCTTGGATTCAGACAAGGTACTCAGGTATCGTGGACGGTTATGTATACCTGAGAGCGAAGACTGCGATATCAGAGACCGAGTTATGACTGAAGCTCATTACACTCCATATTCGGTACATCCAGGAAGTACCAAAATGTACCATGATCTAAGAAGACTATATTGGTGGAGGGGTATGAAGGCTGATATAGCTCGTTTCGTGTTTCAGTGTCTGAATTGTCAACAAGTTAAAGCGAAAAGGCAGAGACCCGCAGGTTTACTACAGCCATTACCAGAACCTGCGTGGAAGTGGGATTGTATTACTATGGATTTTGTCACTGGCTTACCTTTGACACCAAGGTCAGTGGATGCAGTTTGGGTTATAGTGGATCGACTCACCAAGACAGTTTGATTTATTGCGGTCAGACCTCAGTATACCATGGAGAAACTGGCCAAGTTATATGTTGATAATATAGTCAGACTTCATGGCGTTCCAGAGAGTACAGTATCTGACAGAGATCCCCGTTTTACATCAAAGTTCTGGGAAGGATTACAGAAAGCTATGGGAACCAAGTTGAAGTTCAACACAGCTTTCCACCCTCAGACGGACGGACAGTCAGAGCGAACTATTCAAATTTTGGAAGATATGCTCCGAGCTTGTGCAATAGATTCCAAGGGAGCTTGGGATGAGAAGCTATCACTTATCGAGTTCGCTTACAACAACAGTTATTAGGCTACAATTCAGATGGCCCCATACGAAGCGCTCTATGGAAAAAAGTGTCGTACACCTCTGTTATGGAACGAAGTGGGGGAAAGAAGAATTTTAGGACCGGAGTTTGTTGAAGAAACTTGCCGAGTGATTGATCAAATCAAGGAGAGAGTAAAGACGGCTCAAGTCCGACAGAAGCACTATGCAGATAATCGACGTCGAGATCGGGAGTTTGGAGTGGGTGACAAAGTATTCTTGAAGGTGTCACCGGTGCGAGGTCTGAAACGGTTTGGTAAGAAGGGGAAGTGTAAGACCCGTGTCAATTTAACCCGGTCTTACCATCTTGAACCAGGTTTACCCATCATGGTCGAGTCAAATGGACCAAGGGCATGAAGGAGATCGAGATCCCAGGTACGAAATCGACCCAAAAACACTTAATTCTAGGGGAGGGTCGCACACCCAGCTAAGCAGGGTCGGACCTCCCAAAACAGAAAGTCAGACCCTCAGTTTTGAAGGAAGGGTCGGACAGCTTAAGACCCTAGGGTCGACGGGATCATCGACCCTCCCATCGACCCTCGATTTCTGACGAAAACTGAAATTAGGAAATTTCTTAATTTTCGGTTGGGATTCTTTCCAAATCTCAATGGGATTATTATAGGACATTCCTAGTCTATTTAAAGGACGTTCCTAAACCACTTTCACTCCTTTCACAACCCTAATTGAAATGAGAGAAAGAGAGAAGAAGGAAAAGAGGAAGAAAGGAGGCTAGGAAGAAGGCTTAGCAAAAAGGAGAAGAATTTGCAGAGAAAAGTAATCTTCTCAGGTATGGATACTAATTCCATGAGTTTCTACAGACCTTAGGCTAGATATGGTTGAGTGTAGGATTTCGGAGAAACCCAAACCATCCATCCATGGTTAGGCTTTAATGGGAAACCATAGGAGGATGCACGAAAACTATTTAGATGGATTATACATGGTTCTAGACCATGGAATGACTGTTGAATGAATGTAGGAAGCAAGCCATAGGACCCCAAACAGGAAGAATGGATTAAAAGTGGAAATTGGACCAGAGTGCACCAAGGGTCGCACCGAGGGTCGATAGACCATCCGACCCTAGGTGTTTCTGACCATCGACCCTCAGCATTCGGGAAGTTCAGAATGGAGGGAGGGTCGATAGACCCATCGACCCTAGCATCGACCCTCAGTTGACAGAATGGTTTTTAAATTCTGAATTAATTCTAATTAAATTCTATCAAATTTGTTAGGTTTGCTAGCAATATAATACCGTTATAACAGTGAATCGAAAGCTTGGAAAAATATCTATTAGCAAGCTAAGGTGAGGAACCTTAACCCCAAACTAAATTGGTTAATAATAAACTGTTTTCTAATTCTTGAGTCCTATGCCATGTGTGATTCTATGCGAATATGTTGTAATGTGCATACAACATGCCATCCAATATTTCTATTACTTGTTCATGCATATTTACTTTATTGTTTATAACATGATGATGATGATGATGATAGGAATAGGCATGTGCTTGTATGTGTGTGGTTGATGTGCTTGATGCGAGCGAGTATCAGGGGAGGTGTGATGAGAACGTCAATAAACGTTAACCTTTGGCGGATCTCAGCACTTTAGCTCTATCTCTAACTCAAGTCTTGTGCATTGGCATCGTCGTATCGCCATTATCTTAGCAGAACTATTATGTCGTAGAGTATCAGGGGAGGTGGTCTCGGTCCTTGTAGTCTCTGACTCTACCGGGGGGCCTTAGCTCTATCTCTATGGATGTTCTGAGGGATGCTGGGGTGAGGCCTTGGATACACTGTTTGGCATTAGGATTGGTTAGCAGCGAGCCCAGTTTGCAAGCCCTCGCTAACAGGGGCTTACGTGTTGGTATAGCATTATATAGCAATAAACGTTAACCTTTGTTGTATAATGTTATGGTAGGGTGGATGGGGACGACGATAAACGTTAACCTTCGGGCGGGCTTCCACACCCTGTGTATAGAGGCGGTATCAATAAACGTTAACCTTTGATCACCCAACCTTTCTATTGCACATTGCAAACTATAAACCAAGACCAAAGATATGAATTGACTTTTTGCATGCAAATGTAATGTTGCATTGTTTTGGCTAGTCACTGAGCCGTGTTGTGTGCTCACCCCTCGACGTCGAATATTTTTAGTTGATGATGCAGGTTATACAGTCGAAGATTATATGAACGCGTCAGCGTATGGAAATGTAGCAGCTATGGAAGTTGGAGCTGAAGACGATACACACGACTCCTTTTGCGAGTACAACTCGTGTGTATTCGATTAGATATTTTTGTAGGTTTCTTTATTGGATTTGTAAGACATGTATTTGGTATTTAAATATTTATGTCTTAGTTAAACACAGAATAATTTGATATTATTTATGGGTATCATTCTAGTTCTCAGTTCATATTATTTATAAATTTTCCGCTATTGTGTATTACTCTGATTATGATTGTGGATGCGTGTAAAGTTTGGATAACGCGGGGATAGCCTACTAGAGATCCTGGTTGAACCGTTGGTTACTTGGCGGTTCATCACATCATTCTGAACAATGCGGAATTGGAGTGTGACAGGATGCTTTGCCCTAGGTATAATGTAGCATATCAACTGGCTCTACCACCATCTATGTCTAGTGTTCATAATGTGTTCCATGTATCATTACTGAAGAAGTATGTCAGAGATCCATCGCACATCTTGACCGCTGATCCCCCAGACTTGACTGAGGACTTAACATTCGAAGTGGTGCCTGTGATGCTCTCAAGTCGAAAGGTACAGCAACTTCGAACCAAGGATATCCATTATGTGAAGGTGCATTGGAGAAGCCAAAATGTGGAGGAAATTACTTGGGAAGAAGAGAGCGCGATGAGGAAGGAGTACCCTAACCTTTTCAATGATCAAGGTATGTTCAAATTTCGAGGCCGAAATTTCTTTTAAGGTTGGGGGAGTTGTGAAACCTACATGCAAATTCGGGGACGAAATTTCTTTTAAGGGTGGGGGAGTTGTAAGACCCGCACTCCGTAAACCCGGTCTAAACCTTGGTTTTGTGTCGTGACAGGTCTTCCGATCATCACCGGGCCAGACGGGACAAGCGGATGACAAACAGGTATGAAATTGGACCAAAGGCGACCAATAGTCATCATTTTATGTTGACCGGTCGATGCTACCGGTCTTGGTACCGGTCGACCGGTCAGGTCTGCGCAGCTAAGTGCGGGAATCCGGAAATTGACTTCTGAGGGTCCCACTTTCCTGATTTCGAATCCTAGAAGTTTCCAAATCCTAGTAGGGTTACTAAACCCTATTTTTAGCCTATAAATACACCCTTAAGCCTCCTCAAATCCTTTCCATTATCTCTCACAAACCCTAGAGAAGAGAAAAAGGTTGGAAAGGAGAAGGAGCTAGGAAGAAGAAGAAGGTGCCGCCATTACCGTTCGACGAAGCTCACGCTACGCTAGTCAACGATAAGTGTTCAAATCAATCTTCTTATCCTATGTTAGTTGTGTGGGTGGATTAATACCATGCAAAGTAGGTATTGATCTAAAACCCTATTTTGGCCAATAAACCTTAAGTTGCCGTCAAACCCTAGATTCAAGTTTCGAGATGATATTCATCGAAACGAGACTCGAATGAGTTGGGGATAACTCTAACTCAAGGATTAGACTTAGAATGGATAGGAGAAACCTTGGAAATCCATGGAGGATGATCGACGGAAGTCGAAAACCCATGTATGGTCTTCCAGAGACATATCGATCGACTATACCGGTTGCACATAGTGCGACCGATATGTTGCCACCGGTATCCCTCGGGAGGCTGGTCTGTGGGGACCGGCTGACCATACCGGTCGCCAGTATTTCCCACAGAGCTGCGACCGGTACATGCCACCGGTCAGCTCTGTGAGGGTGTTTTGTAACCGTGTTGGTTTCCGACCAACATGAAACCCTAAACAATATATTCTAATGAGACCCTAATAATATTGTAGGACTTTGTGACATATCGTTTGGACCTTGCGACGTGGAGTAAGTTATCGAACGAGCGTCAGGTAAGGGAATCTAACCTAAGCCTAATAATTAAGGGATAGCAAATTGTTGTTAATCACCTGATTATATGAGATGTGTTGTTTGTGCATATTTACATGCCATCCTTTACTTTCGGTTATTATTACTGTTCTTGCATTGATAGGATGTGATTGTTAGGCATGTGATTGTTTTCGTTGGTGTGTGGAGTGGGGCATGGGCCTGGGATCGCTCTTCACATTAGCACCTTTTGTAGTATTCTGTCTTAACATGCTTGGTACGGGTGGGGCATCAGGGGAAGGTCGTGGTACGGTGGTCTCCGATATTGATGTTGTCTCGGCCATTGTTATGTGGTATTGTGGTCTCCGAGTCGACGCTGGCTTGTCCACGATGCTTTAGCTCTATCTCTATGCCATAGGGAGTTATGTTGGGATAGGGTCTACCTGCGTATTGTTTCTATCCTAGTGAGTTAGTTACGGATAGGGCATCAGGGGAGGTGTGGGAATGCCTTAGCTCTATCTCTATGCCGTAGACGGCTGTGCTGGGATAGAGCGTACATTAATGACGTATAGGATTGGTTAGTTGCGAGCCTAGTTTACGAGCCCTGGCCAGTAGGGGCTTAGGTACTGGTATGGGTAGAGTATCAGGGGAGGTACGTGGGTATCTTAGCTCTATCTCTATTCCATGATGGGTGCATGTGGGCCAATGGGGGTGTGAACCATGAGGTGCCACACACTCGTGTATAGAGGTGCGGGGGCCACCAAACCTTTCTATAGCACATTGCAAACTTAAAACCAGACCACAACATAAAATGATTGTTATTCATGCATAATATTGTGAAACTGTCTGATTGTCTTATTGAGCTAAGTTGTGAGCTCACCCTTTGTGTACACATTGTTTTAGATTTTAGATGTTGATGCAGGTTACACTGTTGACGACTATGTGAACGCTCCGACGTATGGTGACGTTGCTGCTTTGAGTGTACAGGCAGGAGCGGACGAGCATGACGCTTTATGCGAGTGCCCTTTCTGCGTGTACCTTTGATCGGATTTTATTTATTTCTTTCAGTTATTTTTGGTTGGATTAAATGGATGTATGGATATTATTTTATGTGTTTGAATTTGGATAATTGGATATTTATTTAAATTATCAGTAGATACTCAGTTCATTCTATTTAAAGTCTTCCGCTGTATATTTATATTCTGATTGTGGTTATGTGTAATGGTTTGTATGAGTGGACACGGCCTATTCGAGATCCTGGTGTGAACCGTTGGTTCAATGACTGTTCACTCACACCATTCTGGTTGGATCAGAATTGGGGTGTGACATTCCGGCTGGACTATAAGGTCCTGCAGTATGGTCCTGCGGTATATACCGTAGGCACATACCGGTCTCGCTCAGAGTGAGGGGGGTATATACCGCAAGACATACCGGTCTCCCTCTACTGAGACCGGTACTGCGACCGGTATGCTTATCGAAGCCTATTTGCTTGGCTAAACTTGGTTCTGACCAACTGTAACCCTAATAATTTAATTCTAACCTATAAGTATGATCATGTAGGACCTGTAGACAACGTGAGTGGACCCTGTAACGTAGAGTAGACTTGTTATCACGCGTCAAGTAAGGGACAAGACCCCAAACCCTAATTAACTAAATAACAGTAAACTACTGTGATCACATTTCTTTCTGTGTTTATTGTTTGTTGTTTGTGCATTTCATATGCCATTTAGTTATTTAAATTCTTATTATCTGTTCATGGATATTAGTATGCTAGGATGTTGTTTGTTTAAGCATGTGAATGTTTTTAGTTAGTGTGTGGAATGTGAAGGGGAGTGGAGCCTTGGATATATCCTCACACTAACAACTTTTCGTATCGCCGTCTACCTGGGTATCAGGGGGAGGATGTGGGATTGTGCTCCGCCTACCCACCAAACTCAAGCCCTATCTCTATGTCGTAGGGAGCTGTTCTGGGGTAGGGCCATAGATACTGTGATGACATATAGGACTGGTTAGAAACAAAACCCACTTGCAAGCCCTTGCCAACAGGGGTTTAGGTGTTGGTGCGGTGTAGGGTATCAGGGGGAGGATGTGGGATGGTGGCTCAGCTTGCCCGCCAGACTCTAGCTCTATCTTTATACTGGAGTGAGTGATGTGGGGCAACTGCAGTAGTGTGAATTGTAGCCTGACTGTTGGGTGTGCTCACACTCTCGTGCATGGAGGTGCGGTGGCCGTCAAACCTTACCATAGCATTTTGCAAGTTATACCTAACTCAATTGTAATGTTATCTCATGCATTTTATATATTGCATTGGTCTTGTACTTTACTGAGCTAAGTTGTGAGCTCACCCGAATATATATTCTCTTTTTCGGATATTGATGCAGGTTATACAGTTGAAGACTTTATGACTGCCCCAACGTACGGTACAGTCACTGCTATTGACACACAAGCAGTAGAGGGCGAGCATGATGCCTCATGCGAGTGCTCATTCTTTGTGTTCCTTTAGGGATGGTTTATTTAAAAACAATTATTTTTCTTCCAGTTGGGTATACACATTGTAATAATTTATTTATGTTTGTGTATGATGGCATAATTGGATAATTATTTTATTTACAAATAGAAAGCTCAGTTCATTTATCTATTTAAATCCGCTGCTATTTATTACTCTCTGATTATGTTAGATTGCTGGGAATGGTTTGTTGACATGATCTTTGAGATCCTGGTGTGAGCCGTGGTTTGGAGATGGTTCACTCACACTTCTGGTTCAGTCAGAATTGGGGTGTGACAAAGAAGAAAGAAGAAGAAAGACGAAGAACAAGAAGAAAAAGAAGAAGATGAAGAAGAAAGAAGAAGAAGAAAGAAGAACATCTTTCACCTTTTTTCTTCTTCTTCATTCGACTTCTTCTTTGATTCTTCTTTTTTATTCTACTTCTTCTTCTTCTTCTTCTTCGTTCTTCTTCATTCTACTTCTTCATTACATTTCTTCATTATTCTTTTGTCTTCTTTCTTCTTCTTCTTCTTCTTCATTTATCTTTCTTCCTTCTTCTTCTTTTTCTTCTTCTTCTTCTTCTTCTTCTTCTTCTTCTTCTTCTTCTTCTTCTTCTTCTTCTTCTTCTTCTTCTTATTCATATTTGTCTTCTTCTTCATTCTTCTTATTCTTCTTCTCCTTCTTGCTTCTTCTTCTTTTTCATTCCTCTTCTTCTTCATCATTCTTCTTCTTTCATCATCTTTTTTTCTTCTTCTTCTTCTTCTTCTTTTTCTTCTTCTTCTTCTTCTTCTTCTTATTATTCTTTTTTCTTTTTACTTTTTCATTCTTCTTCTACTTCTTTTTCTCCTTTATTCTTATTCTCCATCTTTTTTTTTCTTCTTCTTCTTCTACTCTATCTTCTTTTTCTTTTCTTCTTCTTCTTTCATTCTTCTTTTTTCTTCTTTATTCTTTCATTTCACTTCATTCTTCATTCTTCTTCTTTCTTCTTCTTTATCTTCCTTTGATAAGAAGAAAAGAAATGAAGAAGAAGAAAGATTTATGAATGAAAAAGAAGAAGGAAGAAAGAGAAGAAGAAGTGGAATGAAAGAACGAAGAAGAAGAATGAAGAAGAAGAAGACTGAAGAAGAAGAAGAAGAAGAAGAAGAAGAAGAAGAAGAAGAAGAAGAAGAAGAAGAAGAAGAAGAAGAAGAAGAAGGAGATGATGATGATGAAGAAGAAGAAGAAAGAAGAAGAATGAAGAAGAAGAAGAAGAAGGAATGAAGAGGAAGTGGAGTGAAAAAAATGAAGAAGAAGAAAGAAAGAAGAAGAAGAAGAAGAAGAAGAAGAAGAAGAAGAAGAAGAAGAAGAAGAAGAAGAAGAAGAAGAAGAATGAAGAAGAAGAAGAAGAAGGAATGAAGAGGAAGTGGAGTGAAAAAAATGAAGAAGAAGAAAGAAAGAAGAAGAATGAGGAAGAAGAAGAAGAATAAGAAAGAAGAAGAAAAAGAAAAATGATGAAGAACGAAGATGAAAGAGGAAGAAAAAGAATGAAGAAAAACGAATGAAGAAGAATAAAGAAGAGGAAGAAGAAGAAGAAGAAGAAAAATGATGAAGAACGAATGAAGAAAAATAAAGAAGAGGAAGAGGAAGAAGAAGAAGAAGAAAAAGAAGAAGAAGAAGAATAAAAAGAAAAAGAAGAAGAAGAATGAAGAAGAATATAGAAGAAGAGGAGGAAAGAAGAATAATGAAGGAGAAGAAAGAAGAAAAACAAAGAAGAATGAAGAAGAAAGAGGATGAAAAAGAAGAAAAATAATGAAGAATAAAGAAGAAGAAAAAGAAAGAATAATGAAGAAGAAGAAGAAGAAGAAGAAGAAGAGGAATGAAGAAGAAGAAGAAGAACGAAGAAGAAGAAGAATGTAGAAGAAGATGAAGGATGTAGAATGAAGAAAAGTAATGAAGAAGAAAGAAGAAGAAAGGCAAAGAAGAAGAAGAAGAAGAAGGAAGAAGAAGAGTGAAGATGAAGAAGAAGAAGAATGAAGAAGGAGAAGAAGAAGAAGAAGAATAAAGTATAAAAAGAAAGAAGATTGAAGAAGAAGAAGAAGAAGAAGAAGAAGAAAGGAGAGCAGCTTTGTTTCCCATACATTCTTTCATTATTCTTCTTCTTCTTCATTCTTCGTCATCTTTCTTCTTCATTTTTTTCTTCCACTTCTTCTTCTTCATCCCTCTTCCTCCTCTTCTTCATCATTCTTCTTCTTCATCATTCTTCGTCTTTCGTCTTCTTTCTTCTTCATTCTTCTTCCTTATTCTTAATATTATTCTTCATTCTTCATTCTTCATTCTTCTTGTTCTTCTTCTTTATTCATCTTCATCTTCTTCCTTTAATCTTCTTCTTCTTCATTTCTTCTTCTTCTTCTTCATCTACTTTCTTCTTCTTTTTTCCTCTTCTTCGTTCTTCATTCTTGTTCTTTTCTTCTTCTTCTTCTTCTTCATCGTTCTTCTCCTTCTTCTTCATTCTTCTTCTTCTTCGTTTTTCTTTTTCTTTTTCTTTTTCATTCTTATTTTTCTTCATTCTTTTTCATTCTTCTTCCTCATTCTTTTTCTTCTTTATTGTCTTTCTTTTTCATTCTTCTAATTTCTTCTTTATTCGTCTTCTTCATTCTTCTTCTTTATTTTTCTTCTTTTCTTCAATAATGAAGGGGAATGAAGAAGAAAGCAAAGAAGAAGAAGAAGAAGAAGAAGAAGAAGAAGAAGAAAGAATGAAGAAGAAGAAGAAGACGAATGAAGAAGTAAAAGAAGAAGAAGAAAGTAGAAGAAGAATGTGTTTCTTCATTCATCAACCCTTCTTCTTTATTCTTTCTTTCTTCATTCTTCGTTCCTCTTCTTCTTCTTATTCATTTTTCTTCTTCTTCTTCTTCTTCTTCTTCATCTTCTTCTTCTTCTTCTTCTTCTTCTTCTTCATCTTCATTCTTCTTCATGCTACCTTTTTCTGGAAGAAGAAGAAGAAGAAGAAGAAGAAGAAGAAGAAGAAGAAGAAGAAGAAGAAAAATGAAGAAAAGTAACTAGAAGAAGAAGAAGAAGGAAAAAGAATGAAGAAGAAGAACGATGGAGAAGAAGAAGAATGATGAAGAAGAAGAAGAAAGAGTAGAAAACTTCTTCTTTTTCTTCTTCATTTCTTCATCTTCTTCTTTTTCTTTTTCTTCTTCTTCTTCATAACAAATAAGAACTTCTTCATCTTCATCTTCATCTTCTTCATCATCATTTTCTTTTTCTTCTTCTTCTTCTTCTTCATTCCCCTTGTTTTTCATCGTTCTTCTTCTTCTTTTATTTTCTTCTTCTTTATTCTTCTTCTTTCTTCATTCTTCTTCTTTCTTCTTCTTCCTCTTCTATGTTTAACCACTTATTCATTCTCCTAGTCTTCTTCTTCTATGAAGAAGAATGAAGAAGAATTAAGAAGAAGAGGAAAAAGAATGCAGAAGAAGATGAAGAAGAAGAATGAAGAAAAAGAATAAAGAATATGAAGATGATGATTGAAGAATAAGAATAAGAAGAAGAAGAAGAAGAAGAAGAAGAAGAAAGAAGACGAAAGAAGAATGAAGAAGGAAAGAAGAACAAGAAGAAGTGGAATGAAGAAGAATGAAGAAGAAGAACAATGAAGAAGAAGAGGAATTAAGAAGAAGAAGAAGAAGAAGAAGAAGAAGAAGAAGAAGAAGAAGAAGAAGAAGAAGAAGAAGAAGAAGAAGAGGAGGAGGAAAGAAGAAGAAGAAGAAGAAGAAGAAGAAGAAGAAGAAGAAGAAGAAGAAGAAGGAAAGAAGAAGAAGAAGAAGAAGAAGAAGAACGATGAAGAAGAAAGAAGAAGAAGAAGAAAGAAGAAGAAGAGGATGAAGAAAGAAGAAGAAGAAGAAGATGAAGAATGAAGAAAGAAGAAGTTGAAGAAGAAGAAGAAGAAGAAGAAGAAGAAGAATGAAGAAGAATGAAGAAGAAGAAGAAAGAAGAAGAAGAAGAAGAAAGAAGAAAGAAGAAGAAGTAAGAAGAAGAATGAAGAAGAAGTAGAATGAAGAAGAAGAAGTAAGATGATGAAGAATGAAGAAGAAAGAAGAAAGAAGAAAGAAGAAGAAATAAGAAGAAGAAGAATGAAGAAGAACATTGAAAAATGTAGAAGAAGAAGAAGAATGAAGAAGAATAAGAAAAATAATGAAGAAGAAATAAGAAGAAAGACGAAGAAGAATGTAGAATGTAAAAGAAGAATGAAGAAAAAGGAAAAGAAGAAGAAGAAGAAGAAGAAGAATAAAGAAGTGGAAAGATGATAAAAGAAGAAGAAGAAGTGGAATGAAGAAGAAAAAGAAGAAGAAGAAAGAAGAAGAAAAAAGAAGAAGAAAGAAGAAGACCTAGAAGAAAGATGAAGAAGAAGTAGAAGTATTCCACTTCTTCTTCTTCTTCTTCGTCTTTCTTCTTCTTTCTTTCTTCATTATTTTTCTTCTTTCCTCCTCTTCTTCTTTATTCTTTTTCATTCTTCTTCTTCTTCTTCCCCTTCTTCATTCTTCTTCATTCATTCTTCTTTTTTCATCTCATTTCTTCTTCATTCTTTTTCTTCTTCTTCTTTCTTCTTCTTCTTCTTCTTCTTTCTTCTTGTTCTTCTTCTTCTTGTTTTTCTTCTTTCTTCTTCTTCATTGTTCTTCTTCTTCTTCTTCTTCTTCTTCTTCTTCTTCGTCTTCTTCTTCTTCTTCTTCTTCTTCTTCTTCTTCTTCTTCATTCCTCTTCTTCTTCATTGTTTTTATTCTTCATCATTCTTGTCTTTCATCTTCCTTCTTCTTCAATTAAGAATAAAGAAGAAGAAAGAATACGAAAGAAGAAGACTGAAGAAGAAAGAAAAAGAATGATGAAGAAGAAGAATGCATAAGAAGAGGAAGAAGAAGAAAGAAGACGAAAAATGAAGAAGAAGAATGAATAAGAAGAAGAAGAATGAAGAATGAAGAGAAAGAAGAAAAAATAAGAGCTAAGAAGAAAGCTTTTCTTCATCCTTCTTCTTCCTTCTTCATCCTTTTTTTGATTTATTTTTCTTCCTTTTTCTTCATTCTTTTACTTCTTCATTCTTCATCCTTCTTCTTCTTCAGTCTTCTTCTTTCTTCTTATCCATTCTTCATCTTCTTCTTCTTATTCTTCTTCTTATTCTTTTCTTCTTCTTTCTTTTTCCTCTTTATTCTTCTTCTTCATTCTTCTTTGTTATTCTTCTTATTCATTCTTCGTCTTCTTTGTTCTTCTTATTCTTTTTCTTCTTCTTCTTCTTCTTCTTCTTCTTCATCTTCATTCTTTATTCTTCTTTTTTTTCTTCTTCATTGTTCTTCTTCTTTCATCTTCTTTCTTCTTCTTCTTCTTCTTCTTCTTCTTCTTCATCATCCTTCTTCTTATTCTTCTTTTTCTTCATTCCTTCTTCACTCCTTTTCTTCTTTCTTCTTCTTCATTCCTCTTCATTCTTCATCTTCTTCTTTATTATTCCTGTTCATTCTTCTTAATAATAAGAAGAAGAAGATGAAGAATTAAGAGGAGAAATGAAGAAGACAAAAGAAGAAGATTGAATAAGAAGATAGAAGAAAGAAAAGAGGAAGAAGAAGAAGAAAGAAGAAGAATAAGAAAAATGAAGAAGAAGAAGAAAAAGAGTGAAGAAGAAGAAGAAAAAGAGTGAAGAAGAAGAAGAAAAATGAAGAGGAAAGAGGAAGAAGAAAAATGAAGAGGAAAGAGGAAGAAGAAGAAAGAAAAATGAAGAGGAAAGAGGAAGAAGAAGGAAGAAGAAGAAGAAGAAGAAGGAGAAGGAGAAGAAGAAGAAGAAAAAGAAGAATAAAGAATAAAGAATGATGGAGAAGAAGAAGAAAAAAGAAGAAGAATGTTGATGAATGAAGAATAAGAAGAAGAAGAAGAATGAAGAAAAATGAATAATGAAGAAGAAAAGAAGCACAAGAATGAAGAACAAGAGGAATGAAGAAGAAGAAGAAGAAGAAAGAAGAAGAATGAAGAAGAATGAAGAAGAATAAAGAGGGAACAAGACGGAAGAAGTAGAAAGGAAAAGAAGAAGAAGAAAGAAGAAGAAGAAAGAAGAAGAAGAAAGAAGAAGAAAGAAGAAGAAGAAAGAAGAAGAAAGAAGAATATAGAAGTAGAAGAAGAAAAAGAAGAAGAAGAAGAAGAAGAAGATGAAGGATAAAGAAGATGAATAAAGATGAAGAAGAAGAAGGAAGAAGATCTTCTTCTTCATTCCACATTCTTCTTCTTCTTCATTCTTCTTCTTCATTCCTCTTCTTCTTTCTTCTTCTTCAATCTTGTTCTTCAATCTTCTTCTTCTTTTTTCTTAATTGTTGGGTTTCAATTATCATTTCTTCTTCATTCTTTATTCTTCTTCTTTATTCCTCTTCTTCCTTCTTATTCTTCGTCTTTCTTCTTCCTCTTCTTCTTCTTTTTCTTTTTCCTTTTGTAGAAGAGGAATGATGATGAAGAAGAGGAATGAAGAAGAAAAAGAAAGAAGAATAAGAAGAATGAAGAAGAAGAAGAATGAAGAAGAAGAATAAGGGAAGATGAAGGAAGAAGAAGAGGAAGAAGATGAAGAGGAAGAAAGAAGAATACAAAGAAGAAGAATGAAAGAAGAAGAACGAAGAAAGAAGAAGAATGAAGAAGAAGAAAGAAGAAGAAAAAAAAGAAGAACGATGAAGAATAAAGAATGTAGAATGAAGATGAAGAAGAAGAGGAATGAAGAAGAAGAAGAGGAATGAAGAAGAACATGAATGAAGAAGAATAAAGAAGAAGTAAAAGGAAGAAGAAGAAGTTACTTATTTCTTCTTTTTCTTCTTTTAATTTCTTCTTCTTCTTTCTTCTTCTTTCATCTTCTTTCTTCTTCTTCTTCGTCTTCTTCTTTCTTCTTCTTCTTCATTCCTCTTCTTCTTCTGTCTTCTTCTTCTTCTTCATTCCTCTTTTTCTTCTTCTGTCTTCTTCTTCTTCTTCTTCTTCTTCTTCTTCTTCTTCTTCTTCTTTCTTCTTCATTCCTCTTCTTCTTCTTCTTCTTCCACTCCTTCTTCATTCTTCTTCTTTTTCTTCTTCAACTCCTTCATTGCCTTCTTCTTCTTCATTCTTCTTTCTTCTTCTTCTGCTTTCTTCTTCTTCTTCATTCTTCGTCTTCTTTGTTCTTCATTCGTTCTTTTTTTTTTTTTTTTTTTTTTTTTTTTGCTTAAGTAGATAATTTTATTAAAAACACAAATAGGGGAGCGCACTACAAACTGACCCCATCAATAGGGGAAGACAAAAAAATAGGCACGAGGCAAAAGAAAATAGAAAAAGGACTACAACTTGGAATCCAACATAGGACCCAACCGACTCATGAAATCCTAGTGAACATCAAATTGCCAATTGGCTACAATAACCATCTTAAAACTGCTATAATAGGGCTTGGGCGTTATTATGGAAGAAATTTAAAGGCTCTCTTAGAGACTATTCCAAATCTTCCCAATTCTCGACTACCCTCGTAGAGATAGCCTGATCCAGCTCGGTGTCCATTCTAGAACCATCTTTTCTCAGCCGTATCTTAACTCCTTCAATGGCTTTTCCTTCATCATCATCTTCATCCTCTGAACAATCTGGAGCCAATAGATTGAAAGCGGGGGCCATCAATGACTCAAGGTCATCGGGGGTGATAGACTGGAATTTCTTATGGGCAGTAGGGCCAATAGGGCGAAGGGACTGAGGATAGGATCGAGGGCTTGAGGGCTTGGTTGGAGGCAGGGTAGAGACGCGGGAGGGATAAGGGGTGTGCCCAATTGAAGAAGGGCAGGGTTCACCAATGGCAGCCCAGGTCTGGAAGCGGGAGGGGTTAAGGCCTTGGTTTTTGGGTTCAAAGGATTTGGGATAGACAATCCAAGATGACCTGGTTCAATAGCAGACAAACTCAAAAGGCCAAGTTTGGAAGCTAACGGGTTAATCTGGGCCGAAATAGAGATGGGGGGATGAGGCTTAGATGAAGGGCCAGGATGGTTCGGTTGGGGGTAAAGGTTAGATGGGGAGACAAGGTCAGATTGACCATCAACAAGCGCCAGGCACCCAAAAGGGTTAGGTGAGCAGAATGGAGAATTGGGATAGGAGGGTGATTTTGAATTTTTATCACGGTTATGGCTATTTTCAGAGAGACTAGATTTATGTCTAGGGGATACCCCATAAGAGAAGGATCCACATCGTCTCCCGCCTGAGTTTGGGCGGGAGACGATTTCTGTTCCATAAGAGAATGAATGAGAAATCGATACCTATCCAGGTGGCAAGGTAGACCGAACAGGGGGGAATGTTCACCTAGATTCGGGTCGGGTAAATCAGATCCCCCTGTAGCCCCATCGATCTTTTCTTCCTGATCCAGGCACTCTTGCTCCTCGAGCTATGCTTCTCCATAGTAGCTTACAAATCTTCAACTCTTTGTCATCTCCATCAGAAGGGGCACTGCAGTCAAGCAACACTTTCGAAACAAGAGATCCCTCTACTGGATCGAAGCAGTTAGCAACATGTTTCCTATTCCCATCTTCAGCAGATTCTAGAGCTTCAGCCTTCGAGTTTTCTGGATCTTCGGATTTCCTGAGGCACTCATTTACTGAATGACCGAACACACCACACTCCAGGCAGTTTGGGGGGGGGGGGCTTGCAATCATATTTCACTGCCTAGATAAAGAGGTTTCCCATATCGTCTTTGATGGAAATCGAGTCTAACAAACGGGATTCTCCAGAAAATTCTATGCAAACTCTAGCATACATCCATCTGCTGTTTGTAGCAGTAGTGGAGTCCATGTAGAGAGGATTTCCAAGGACCGAACAAACTACACTCAAGGACTCCTCTCCCCGCAGATGTAGGGGTAGTCCAGGCAGGGAAACCCACAGAGGCACCTTCTTCAAACCTAAAATTCCTCTAGAGTGAATGTCGCGTTCCCATTGCCTAAGAAAAAGAGGCTGTCCTCCTACATAGAACACTCCCTTCTCAAGGATGTAGTCTCTGTCCGCAAGCTCAGAGAACCGGAAGGCAATTCCCCCATGGTTCAGCTGTAAGATCTCCACATAACCAGATAGGTGCCATTGCTTAAGCAAGGTAGCCTTGGCAAAAGAGAACAATGGTTTCTTCCCAATGAAGAACCCCACAAGGGAGGAATCCAGAATCTGCAACTCACCTGCGACTGCAGATTCCGAACAAACCCCCAAGACAAGGTCATTTCGGGTGACTGGGGGAATGAACTGCAAGAACAGATTCCTAAGCGGTCTGGGAACAAAGGGAGGGTGATTTGACCAATGATTAGGTTCAGGGATTTTTGGGGGGTTCAGATTTTCAAAAGAGGACTGAAGAGGAGGGAAATGGCTGGGATTTAGGGCAGATTTAAGGGGGATTGGGGAAGAGATATTCTGGAAAGGGGTGGCCGATGGTTTAGCAGGGATTTCATGCCAGCTGGGAAGGGGCGGGAACTGGTTTGAATTGGGTTTAAGGTTGGGGGTGAATGCGCTAGGGTTTAGAATAGAGAGTAGGGGTTTTTCGTGTGGGGATTCAGGGAAGTCTCAGGATCAAGAGAAATTCTAGGAAGGTAGTTACCGGAGTTGGGGGGGATGGGAAAATTTTCATGGCTGGAAGATAGGGGTTTCATGGATGCTAAGCCAAGGGATTCTAAATCCATCTTTCTGATTGTCACCCAAGGGGGAGGGGGAGATTTGTCAACGGCAGAGCTTCTCTCTCCTCCGCTTTTTCATTCTTCTTCTTTCTCTCTATTCATTCTTCCTCTTCATTCTTCTTTCTTCTTCTTCTTATTCTTCATCTACTTCATTCTTTTTCTGCTTCTTCATTATTCAAGAATGAGTGGAATGAGGAAGAATGAAGAAGAAGAACGATGAAGAAGAAGAGGAATGAAGAAGACGGAATGAAGAAGTCTTCTTCATTCCTCTTTCTTCTTCTTCTTTTTCTTCTTCTTCTTCTTCTTCTTCTTCTTCTTCTTCTTCTTCTTCTTCTTCTTCTTCTTCTTTCCACTTCTTCGCTCTTCTTTCTTCTCCACTTCTTCATCATTCGCTTCTTCTCCTTCTTCTTCTTCTTCTTCTTCTTCTTCTTCTTCTTCTTTATTCATTCTTCTTCTTCTTCATCATCTTCTCCTTCTTTGTCTTTCTTCTTCATTATTTTTCTTCTTTATCTTCTTCATTCTTCATCATCAACATCATCTTCTTCTTCTTCTTCTTCATCGTTCTTCTCCTTCATTTTTCTTCCTCTCTTCTTCTTCATTGTTCTTCTTCTGCATTCTACTTCTTATTTATTCTTCGTCGTCTTACTTCTTCTTCTTCATTCTTCTTCTTTATTCTACTTCTTTCTTCTTCTTTCTTCTTCTAATTCTTCTTCTTCTTCTTCTTTCATCTCCTTTCTTCTTCTTCGTCTTCTTCTTCTTCTTTCCACTTCTTTCTTCTTCATTGTTCTTCTTTCATCTTCTTTCCTCCTCCTCTTCTTCTTCTTCATTCTTTTTCTTCATTCTTCATCTTCTTTTTCTTCTTCATTCTTCATCTTCTTCTCCATCATTCTTCTTCTTCTTCATCTTCATTCTTCTTTCCACTTCTTCTTCTTTCTTTGTCTTCTTCATCTTCTTTCCACTTCTTTTTTCTTCATTCTTCTTCTTTCATATTCTTTCCTCCTCCTCTTCTTCTTCTTCATTCTTTTTCTTCATTCTTCATCTTCTTTTTCTTCTTCATTCTTCATCATCTTCTCCATCATTCTTCTTCATCTTCATTCTTCATTCTTCTTCTTCTTTTTCTTCTTCTTCTTCTTCTTCTTCTTCTTCTTCCTCTTCTTTTTCTTCTTCTTCTTCTTCTTCATCATTCTTCATTCTTTCGTCTTCTTTCTTCTTCTTTTTTTTGGATAGGTAGTGGCCCCAAGGAGAGTAGAGCTAATGACCTCTTTTTTGAGGTGTTGGTCTTTTACCAACGAGCTGTCCCCCTTGGGGTTTCTTCTTTCTTCTTCATTCTTCTTCCTTCGTCCATCTTCTTCTTCTTCTTCTTCTTCTTCTTCTTCTTCTTCTTCATTCTTCTTTCTTCTTTCTCCTATTATTATTTCATCTTCTTCTTCATTTCCTCTTCTTCATCGTTCTTCTTCTTCATCGTTCTTCTTCTTTATCATTCTTCGTCATTCTTCATCTTCTTCTTCTTCATTCTTCCTCTTTCTTCTTTCTTTTTTCTTCTTTCTCATTCTTCTTCTTCTTCTTCTTCTTCTTTCTTTGTTCTTCATTGTTCTTCTTCTTCATTCCTCTTCTTATTCGTCATTTTTCTTCTTCTTCTTCTTTCTTCTTACTCTTCTTCTTCTTCATTCTCCTTCCTTCATCTTCTTTCTTCTTCTTCACCTTCTTTCATCATTTCTTCTTCTTTCTTGATTCCTCTTCATCTTCTTCTTTATTCCATTTATTCTTCTTCTTCGTCTTCTTCTTCGTCTTTCTTCTTCTTCTTCTTCTTCATTCTTCTTCTTCTTCATTCTTTTTCTTCTTCTTTCTTCTTCATTCTTCTTTATATGTATTCTCTTTCTTCTTCTTCTTCTTCTTCTTCTTCTTCTTCTTCTTCTTCTTCTTCTTCTTCTTCTTCTTCCTTCTTCTTCTTCTTCTTCTTTGCCTTTCTTCTTCTTTCTTCTTCATTACTTTTCTTCATTCTACATCCTTCATCTTCTTCTACATTCTTCTTCTTCTTCGTTCTTCTTCTTGAAGGAGAAGAAGAAAGAAGATGAAGAATGAAGAAGAAGAGGAATAAAGAAGAAGAAGAAGTGGAATGAAGAAGAATGAAGAATGAAGAAGTATGAAGAAGAAGAAGAGGAATGAAGAAGAAAAAGGAAGAAGAAAGAAGAAGTGTGAGAAGAAGAAGAGTAATGGAAGAAGATGAAAAAGAAGAAGAATGTAGATGACAAAGAAGAAGAAGAAGAAGAAGAAGAAGAAGAAGAAGAAGAAGAAGAAGAAGAAGAAGAAGATGGGGAGAAGAAAGAAAAATAAGAAGAAGAAGAAAGAAAAAGAAGATGAAAGATTAAGAAGAAGAAAGAAGAATAATGAAGAAGAGGAGGAAGAAGAAGAATGTGTAGAATAAAGAAGAAGAAGAAGAAGACGATGAAGAAGAAGAAGAAGAAGAAGAAGAAGAAGAAGAAGAAGAAGAAGAAGAAGAAAGAAGAAGAAGAAGACGAAAGATGAAAAGGAATGAAGAAGAATGAAGGAGAAGGAAGAAGAAGAAAAGAAATGAAGAAGAAAAAGAAGAAGAATTGGAGAAGGAGGTAGAAGAAGAACGAAGAAGAAAAATAATGAAGAAGAAGAAGAAGAATAACGAATGAATGTATGGGAGACAAAGATGCTCTCCTTTCTTCTTTCTTCTTCTTCTTCTTTCGGCTTCTTTCTTTCTTTCTTTCTTTTTCTTCTTCTTCTTCTTCTTCTTCTTCTTCTTCTTCATTCCTCTTCTTCTTTCTTCTTCTCCATTCTTTTTCTTCTTCGTCTTTCGTCTTCTTCTTCTTTCTTCTTCCTCTATATCTTTCTTCTTCTTCTTCTTTCTTCTTTGTTATTCTATATTCCTTTTCTTCTTCATTTTTCTTCTTTATTCTTCTTTTTCATCATTCTTCATTCTTCTTTCTTCTTCTTCTTCTTCTTCTTCTTTCTTCTTCTTCTTCTTCATTCTTCTTTCATCTTCTTACTTCTTCTTTCAGCTTCTTTTTTCTTCATTCTTCTTCTTCGTTCTTCGTTCTTCTTTCGTCTTCTTTCTTCTTCTTCTTCTGCTTCTTCTGCTTCTTCTTCTTCTTCTTCTTTATTTTTCTTCCTTTTGTTCTTCTTCTTCCTCTAAGTCTCTCTTCTTCTTCTTCTTTCTTCTTCTTTCTTCTTTCTTCTTCTTCTTCTTCATCGTTCTTCTCCTTTCTTCCCTTCCACTTCTTCTTCTTCCTCTTCTTCTTCCTCTTCTTCTTCTCTGTTATTCTTTCTTCTTCTTCATTCTTCTTTGTTTGTCTTCTTCTTCTTTTTCTTCTTCATTCCACTTCTTCTTCATTCTTCTTCTTCTTCTTCTTCGTTCTTCTTTCTTCTTCTTTCTTCCTTCCTTCTTCTTCTTCTTCTTCTCCTTCTCTTTTTTTCTTCTTTCTTTCTTTTTCTTCATTCCTCTTCTTTTTCATCATTCTTCTTCTTATTCTGTTTCTTCTTTCTTCTTCTCCTTCTTCATTCTTCATTCTTCATTCTTCTTCTTCTTATTTCATTCTTCTTCTTCATTATTCATCTCCTTTATTCTCCTTATTTTGGGTAAATAGATGATTTTATTAGAAAAAACCCAAAGAAGGGAGAACACTACAAGCTACCCTCAACAAGAGAGGGAGTCGACCAGGTCAAGGGTCAAAACAAAAGGATACACAAAAAAAAGAGACAACTACAACTTGGAATCCTAGAGCTAGATCCACCAAAAAATACAAAAATTAATAAACATCGAACTGCCAATTGGCTTTTAAAAAAATTTCAACTTTATTAGTAGGAGTTCTGAACTTCATTATGGAAATCCTGACTTGAACCTCATTGATGATGTCTGACACGATTTTATCCTTAGACTTCGACACTCCACTAAAAATTCTGGAATTTCTTTCATGCCAAATCTGATAAACTACCACATTAAGAACTATAGCTAGGATGGTGAAATAATTCTTGTGGCGGCCTTCCAATTTAGAAATCCAAATAGCATCATCTTCCAAGGACACATATCGGGGAGGCTGGGGTAACATTTGAGGAAGCATTTTGATCTAATGTGCTGCGAGAATGGACATTCGAAGAAGAGATGAATACTTGATTCTCTCCCATTCCAATAGAAACGGCACATAGGGGAGACAAAAATCTTATGAACTGCAAGCTGGTCAGATGTTGCCAATGCATTTTGACAGGCTCTCCAAGTGGTGACTGAATGGCGATTAGACGGAAACCAAATTGATTTCCCCTTTATTCTTCTTCTTATTTTGTCTTCATTCTTCATTCTTCTTCTTCGTCTTCTATCTTCTTCTTCATCTTCATTCTTCTTCTTTCTTCTTTTTCTTCTTCATTCTTCTTCTTCTTCTTCTTCATTCCTCTTGTTCTTCATTCCTTACTCTTCTTCTTTTTCATTCTTCTTTCTTCTTCTTCAACAAGAACGATCACGAAGAAGAGGAATGAATTCTTCTTCTTCTTCATTCTTCTTCCTTTTTCTTCTTCTTTTTCTTCGTCTTCTTCTTCATTCCTCTCCTTCTTCATCTTTCATCTTCTTGTTCATCTCCTTCTCCACTTTTCTTCTTTATTCCTATTGTTCTTCATTTTTTTCCTTCTTCTTCATTTTTTTTCTCTTCATTCTTCTTTCTTCTTCTTTTTCTTCTTCACATGCATTCTTTCATTACTATTCTTCTAATTCATCTTTATTTTTCTTCTTCATTCTTCTTTCTACATCTTTCTCCTATTATTCATTTACTTTCTTCTTTATTCCTCTTCATTCTTTTTTTACTTCTTCATTCTTCTTCTTCTTCTACTTTCTTCTTTCTTCTTCTTTTTTCTTCATTTCTCATTCTTCTTCACTCTTCTTCTTTCATTATTCTTCTTCTTCATTCTTCTTCTTCTTCTTCTTCTTCTTCTTCTTCTTCTTCTTCTTCTTCTTCTTCTTCTTCACTCTTCTTCTTATTCTTCACTCTTCTTCTTCTTCTTCTTCTTCTTCATTCTTCTTCTTCATTCTTCTTCATTCTTCTTCTTCATTCTTCTTCTTCTTCTTCTTTCTTCTTTATTTCCTCATCTTTTCCTTCTTCCTTCTTCTTCTTCATTCTTCTTCTTCTTCTTCTTCTTCTTCTTCTTCTTCTTCTTCTTCTTCTTCTTCTTCTTCTTCTTCTTCTTCTTCTTCTTCTTCTTCTTCTTCTTCTTCTTCTTCTTCTTCTTCTTCTTCTTCTTCTTCTTCTTCTTCATTCTTCTTATTTATTCTTCTTCAATCTTTTTCTTTCTTCATCTTCATTCTTCTTCTTCTTCATTTTCTTCTTCTTCATTATTTTTCTTTCTTTAAGTCCTTCTTCTTCTTTTTTCTTTTTCTTTCATCTTCTTCTCTTTATGAAGAAGATGAATGAAGAAGAAGAAAGAAGAGGAATGAAGAAGAAGAAGAAAGAAGAAGAAGAAGAAAAAGAAGAAGAAGATGAAGAAGAATAAGAAGAAGAATAAGAAAAAAAGAAGAAGAAAGTAGATGAAGAATGCATAAAGAAGAAGAAGAAGACGAAGAATGTAGATGAAAGAAGAGAAGGGGAATAAAGAAGAAGAAAGAAGAAGAATATGAAAAAGAAGAAGAAGAAGTAGAAAGAAGAAGAAGGAAGAAAAAGAACGATGAAGGAGAAGAAGAAGAAGAAAAAGAAAGAAGTTGAATAGAGAAGAAAGAAGAAGAAGAAGAAAGAAGAAGAACGATGAAGAAGAAAGAAGAATGAAGAATAAGAATAAAGAATAAAGAAGAAGAAGAAAAAGAAGAAGAAGAAGAGGAATGAAGAAGAAAGAAGTAGAAGAAAAAGAAGAAGAAGAAGAAAAAGAAGAAGAAGAATAAGAAGTAGAAGAAGAATGAAGAAAAATAATCAAGAATAATGAAGAAGAAAGACAAAGAAGAAGAAGAAAAAGGATGAAGAATGAAGAAGAAAGAAGACTAAAGAGGAAGAATGATGAAGATGAAGAACAATGAAGAAGAAGAGGAATGAAGAAGAAGAAGAAGAAGAAGAAGAAGAAGAAGAAGAAGAAGAAGAAGAAGAATGAACAAAGAAGTGGAATGATGTAGAAGAAGATGTGGAATGAAAAAGAAGAATGAAGAAGAAGAGAATGAAGAAGAAGAATAAGAAGTAGAATGAAGAAGAATGAAGAAGAAGAACGATAAAGAAGAAGACGAATAAAGAAGAAGAATAACAAGAAGATGAAGAAGAAGAAAGAATAAGAATGAATAAGAAAAAAGAAGAAGAAGAAGATAAAGAAGAAGAAGAAGAAGAAGAGGAGTAATCAAGAAGAATGAAGAAGAAGAAGGATGAGGAAGAAGATGAATGAGGAAGAAGATGAATGAAGAAGAAGAACAAGAGGAATGAAGAAGAAGAAGAAGAAGAAGAAGAAAGAAGAAGAATGAAGAACAAGAAGAAGAAGAAGAAGAAGAAAAGAAGAAGAATGAAGAAGAAGAAGAAGAACAACAACAAGAACAAGAAGAAGAAGAATGAAGAAGAAGAAGAAGAAAGAAGAAAGAAGAAGAAAGATAAAGAAGAAGAACAAAGAAGAAGAAAAAGAGGGAAGAATAACAAAGAAGAAAGAAGACGAAAGATGAAGAATGATGAAGAAGATGAATGATGAAGAAAAAGGGGAATGAAGAAGAAGAAGAAGAAGAAGAAGAAGAAGAAGAAGAAGAAGTGGAGTGAACAAGAAGAGGAATGAAGAAGAAAATGAAGTGGAATGAAGAAGAAGAAGAAGTGGAATGAAAAAGAATGAAGAAGAACAATGAAGAAGAAGAGGAATGAAGAAAGAATGAAGAAGAAGAAGAAGAATGAAGAATAATGAAGAAGAAGAAGAAGAAGAAGATAAAGAAAGATAGAAATAAAGTAGAATGAAGAAGAATGAAGAAGAAGAAGAAGAAGAAGAAGAAGAAGAAGAAGAAGAAGTGGAATGAAGAAGAATGAAGAAGAAGAACGATGAAGGAGAAGATGAATAAAGAAGACGAAGAAGAGGTATGAAGAAGAAGAAGAAGAAGAAGAAGAAGAAGTAGAAGAAGAATATTGAAAAAAATTAAGAAAGAAGGATGAAGATGAAGAGGAAGAGGAATGAAGAAGGAGAAGAAGAAGAAGAAGAATAAAGAAGAAGAAAGAAAAAGAAAGAAGAAGATATAAGTTTCGCTTACCCCCTCTTAATCACAAGAAATTTGGGGCATCACCTCTGCAGATCTTGAAAAGATGATGGCCCCAGTAGTTCCTGATCCCTGGTTTGAAGATGGGCAAGATGGTGATCCGTTAATGAAGGCAAAAAATTCGAGGGTGACAGATCAATGGGAAGAATTGGAGCCCGAAGAAATTAGGAAAAAAACCCCCAGCCCTATCACTTGAGTTTTAAATCATGTCTTCTCTATTTTTGTGTTTCCTTTGTTGTTGTTTTGTTAGTGCTGTAGCGCTTGCCAATTGGCCATTTGATGTTCATTAATTTTCTGTAAAGGGTTGGGTCCCCTTGTCGGATTCCAGTGTGTAGTTCTCTTGGTTTTGTGGGCGTGTTGGGTTTTGTTGCCTTGTCGGCTTTATTGCCTAGCCATGGCCGGCTTGTTGTGTTCTCTCTCCCTTCTGGGTTTTAATAATATTATCTATTTACCCAAAAAAAAAAGAAGAAGAAGATATAAGTAAGAAGAAGAAGAAGAAGAAGAAGAGAAGAATAAGAAGAAGAAGAAGAAAGAAGAGAAAGAAAGAAGAAGAATGAAGAAGAAAGAAGAAGAAAGAAGAAAAAAAAGAAGAAGAAGAAAAATGAAGAAGTAAGAAGAAAGAAGAAGAATCAAGAAGAAGAAGAAGAAAGAAGACGAAGAATAAAGAAGAAGTTGAATGAAGAAGAAGAACGACGAAGAAGAAGTGAAGAAGAAAGAGGAAGAATGAATAAGAAAAATGATGAAGAAGAAGAAAAAGAGGAAGAAGATGATGAAGAATGATAAAGAAAAAGAAGAAAAATAATGAAGAAGAAAGATGAAGGAAGATGAAGACGAAGATAAAGAAGAAGAAGAATGTAAGCTGTTGAAGAAGAATGAAGAAAAAGAAGAATGAAGAATGTAGAAGAAGAACGAACAAGAAGAAGAAGAATAAGTGGAATGAAGAAGATGATGAAGAAGAAGAAGTGGAATGAAGAAGATGGTGAAGGAAGGAGAGCAGCTTTGTCTCCCATACATTCTTTCCTTCTTCTTCTTCCTCTTCTTCTGCTACTTATTCTTCTTCTTTTCTTTCATCTTCTTTCTTCTTCTTCTTCTTCTTCTTCTTCTTCTTCTTCTTCTTCTTCTTTCTTTCTTTCTTTCTTTCTCCTCTTCATTCCACTTCTTCTTCTTTCTTCTTCTTCTTCTTCTACATTCTTCTTCTTTCTTAATTCCTCTTTCTTCTTCATTCTTCTTCTTCTTCTTCTTCTTCTTCTTCTTCTTCTTCTTCTTCTTCTTCTTCTTCTTCTTCTTCTTCTTCTTCTTCTTCTTCTTCTTCTTCCTCTTCCTTGTCTTTCTTCTTCATTCTTCTTCATTCTTCTTCATTCTTCTTCCTTCTTCTTCTTCTTCTTTTTCTTCTTCATTCTTCTTCTTTTTCTTCTTCTTCTCCCTTCTTCATTTTTCTTTCTTCTTCTTTTTCTTCTTTATTTTTCTTCATTTTATTTTTTCATTCTACTTCTTTAGAAGAAAAATGAAGAGGAAGAAGAAAATAAAGAAGAAGAAGAAAGAAGAAGAAGGAAAAAGAAGCGGAATGATGAAGAAGAAGAAGAATAAGAAGAAGAACAAGGAAGAAGAAGAACGATGAAGAAGAAGAGGAATTAATTCTTCTTCTTCTTCATTCCTCCTCTTCTTCTTCTTCATCTTCTTGTTCATCTTCTTCTTCATTATTCTTTTTCCCTCTTCTTCCTCTTTCTGCTTCATTCCTCTTCTTCTTCTTCATTCCTCTTGTTCTTCATTTTTCTTCTTCTTTTCTCACGGTAATTGTGGCCTCTCGGGAGAATCGATGATTGCATCTTTGATGCACTTCAAGTACTAGTATATTGAAGAATTCTTAATTGGCTAGTTGTAAATAGCCTAGGGGTATGGAACAAAGGATTATCCAAGATCTACATGGAGGCACTGATGGTGATTATCAAATATAGCAGAACAAAATGTGATAGGATAAGATAGAATGCAGTAGAAATAAAGACAGGGAACGGGTTACTCCTAACGGTTACTTTCTTCATTCTTCTTCTTCTTCTTCATCTTTCTTCTTCATTCTTCTTCTTCTTCTTCATTTTTCGTGTTTTTCTTCTTATTCTTCTTCATTTTCCTTCATCTACTTTCTTCATTTCTTCTTGCTGTTAATTTTCTTTCTTCTTATTTCTTCCTCCTCATACTACTTTCTTCTCTTAATTCTACATTCTTCATCTACTTCTTTCTTCTTCTTTCATCTTCTTCTTCTTCTTCTTCTTCTTCTTCTTCTTCTTCTTCTTCTTCTTCTTCTTCCTCTCCATTCTTCTTTCTTCTTCTTTCTTCCCCTTCTTTTTCATTCTTCTTCTTTCGTCTACTACTTGTTCTTATTCTTCTTCTTCTTCTTTTTCTTCTTCTTCTTCTTCTTCTTCTTCTTCTTCTTCTTATTCTTCATTCGTTTTCTTCTTCATCATTCTTCATCTTCATCTCCCTTCTTCTACATTTTTCTCCTTCTTAATTCCATGTCAAATGGAATAAGAAAAGAAAAAGAAAAAGAAAAAGAAATAGAAAAAGAATGAAGAAGAAAGGAGATGAAATAAGAAGAAGAAGAAAAAGAAGAAGAAGAAGAAGAAGAAGAAGAAGAAGAAGAAGAAGAAGAAGAAGAAGAAGATGATGATGATGATGATGAAAGAAGAATGTAAGAAGAAGAAGAAGAATGAAAGAATGAAAAAGAAGAAGAAGAAGAAGAACAGGAAGAAGAAGAAGAAGTAGAGAAGAAAAAAAATGAAGAAGAAGAAAGAAGAAGAAGAATGAAAAAAAAGAAGAAGAAGGAGAAGAAGGAAGAAGAAGAAGAAGAAGAAGAAGAAAAAGAATGAAAGAGGATTCTAAGAAGAAGAAAGAAGATGAAAGAAGATGAAAGAATGAAGTAGAAGCAGAAAATTGAAGCAAAAGAAGAAGATGAAGAATAATGAAAAAGAAGAAGAAGAAGAATGAAGAAGATGAAGAAGAAGAATGATGGAGAAGAATGAAGAAGAAGGATGAAGAAGAAGAAGAAGAAGAACAAAGACAATGAAGAATGAAGAAAGAAGAAGAAGAAGAATAAGAATGAAGAAGAGGAAGAAGAAGAAGACGAAGAAGAATGAATGAATGAAGAAGATTTCCACTGAAGAAAAAGTGGAATTCTTCTTTCTTCTTCTTTCTTTTTCATTATTCCTCTTCTTATTCTTCTTTTCTTCTTCTTCTTTTTCTTCATTCTTCGTCTTCTTCTTCTTCTTCTTCTTCTTCTTCTTTTTCTTCTTCTTCTTCATTATACTTTCTTTCATCTTTCTTCATCTTCTTCTTCTTCTTCATCATTCATATTCTTCATTCTTCTTCTTTCTTCTTCTTCTTCTTCTTCTTCTTCTTCTTCTTCTTCTTCTTTTTCTTCTTCTTCATTCTTTCTTCATTCCACTTCTTACCGACATATTCTTTTTCATTCTTCTTGCTTTTTCTTCTTCTTCTTCTTCTTTTTCTTCTTCTTCAGTCTTATTCTTTCCTCTACTTTCTTCTTTTTCATTCTTCTTCATCATCGTTCTGCTTCTTCATTCTTCTTCACTCTTCTTCTTCTTCTTCTTCTTTTTCTTCTTCTTCTTTTTCTTCTTCTTCTTCTTATTTCTTCTTCTTCATTCTTTCTTCTTCTTCTTCTTCTTCTTCTTCTTCTTCATTCCTCCTCTTCTTCTTCTTCTTCATACCTCCTCTTCTTCTTCTTTCATCATCTTTTTCTTCTTCGTTATTCAGAAGAAGAAGAAGAAAGAAGAAAGAAGAAAGAAGAAAGAAGAAAGAAGAAGTAGAATAGTTATGACCGATCAAAAATTTTACTGAAGTATTCTTTTTCATTCTTCTTCGTTCTTCTTTTTTATTCTTCTTCTTCATTCCACTTCTTCTTCTTCTTCTTCTTCTTCTTCTTCTTCTTCTTCTTCTTCATTCCTCTTCTTCTTTCTTCGTCTTCATTCTTTTTCTTCTTCGTCTTTCATCATCTTCTTTTTTCTTCTTCTTCATTCTTATCATTCCTCATCTTTCGTCAAAGAAGAAGAAGAAGAAGAATGAAAGAAGAAGAAAGAAGAAGAAAGGATCCTTTATATTTCATATGAAGGATTTGAATCCCAACAGAAAGCAAAAACAGGTCAAAGATATGCCCTAAGACCGAACATGTGCACTGGTCAAATCTGTTCCAGATTTTTGACCAGTTGCACCATAAATTCCAAATAAAATTTTATTCTTAATAAAAATTAAATACAGACATATGTCTATGTAGATAACTGTCTGACCTAAAATTTCATTAAGAAAAATAAATTAAAACAATATATATTCTTTGTGAAAAATGATTTTTTCAATCATGCAAATCAGTACATCATGACAGATTCAAAATCAGAGCACTACGTACTTAAAAATTGATATCAATTCAAAAAAAAATGAAAAAATATGAAACCAATGCCATTTTTCAGAAGACTTTCATGTCTAAAAAGTTCATATTAAGTGGATTTTTTGATTATGGCCATAAGATCTTTGTCTAGAGACTTTCTGATGGAGGATTGCATTACATCCAAGAAAAATAGCATTGTCAAAGACAAATTTTTTGATATATTTTTCCAATTCCAAATGGAACGAAATTTTTATAGTAGTCTTATAACATATCAGAGAGACTTTCATAAAAATTTGGGCTTCAAAATCTTAGAAAAAATACATGTGATGTACGTCCTAAGTTTGAATCCTAAATCTGGAATTTTCAGATTAGAAAACCATTTTATGAAATTTGCAAAAAACATCAAATATCATTATATATCATTCAAAAATTCATCATTGAATAGCTTAGACAAATTATCATTCATGAAAAATGTTAGACATAGGCATCCCAACATTAACAAGCATGTAATAGAGCATCATGATTGAGATTTTATGGAAATTAGCCTTTCTCAAGCAAAATTGGCATTCGAGCATTCTAACGACCTCTAAATTTGTTTAAAGTACTAACCTTGTGCTCAAATCGAGCGAAACCATCGACGAAGGGTGATTGGAGGTTGTATCAATCCCCTTTGAATGTAAATCCTCCTTCTCTTCTCTTCTGCTTCTCTCTCTCTTCTCTCTCTCTCTTTTCTTCTTCTCTTTTCTTTCTTTTCTCTTTTCTTCTCTCTTTCTTTCTCCCTCTCTCACGTTTTCTATCTCTCACTCACGTTCTCCTCTCCTTCACTCACGTTCTCCTCTTTCTATGGTCGGGAAAAAGAGCTCCTCCTCTCTCTTCTCTTGCCTATTTATACTTTTTCTCTCATCTTCTAGAAGATACTACTTTCCTTTCTTCTTTTTCTAGAAAATCTTTTTTTCTTCCTTTTTTCTTCTTTCCTTTCTTCTCTTACTTCCCTTTTCTCTTCTCCCTCTCTATTCCACACGTTTTCTATATCTCCCTCTTCTAGAAAATCCTCTCATCTTCTTTCCTTCTTCTTTCTTCCTTCCTTTTCTTCTTTTTTGTTCTAGAAAATCATTTCTTTACATTTTTTCTTCTTTCCTTTCTTTTCTTCCTTCCCACGTTTTTTCTTCTTCCTTTCTTTCCTTTTTCTCCTTCTTCTTCTAGAAAATCCCTTCTTTCCTTTCTCTCTTTCCTTCTTCTAGAAAATTCCTTCTCTCTTTCCTTTCTTTCTTCTTTCCTTTTCTTCTTCCTTCTTTTCCTTCCTTTTTTTCTTTTCTCCCTCTCTTTCCACGTTTTCTTTCTTAGAAAACATTTCTTTTTTTTCTTTTTTTTTTCTTCTTTTTCTTTTTTTCTTTCCTTCCTCTTTCCTTCATTTTCTTTTTTTTCTTTCTCCCTCTCTCTTTCACGTTTTCTTTCTAGAAAACATGAAGGGGGATCTTTTCTTTTTTTATTTTTTACTTTTTTTATTTTATTTCTCTCTCTTTCCTTTTTTTCTTTCTCTCATTCTCTTTCCTCTCTCTATCCACGGCCTCACTTTCCTCTTTCTTTCCTATAATATATATGTATACATATTATATAAATATATTAATACATATAATATTTTCATAAGATATATATATATTATATACAAAAATATATTATACATTATATACATATAAAAGAAATGCATGCATATATACAACTGATATAACTTGGTCTAGATTGGTCTGGGCTGGGCCGGGCTAAGTTAGACTAAGCTGGATTAAACTGGTTTGGACTAAGGTTGACATTTCATAGTCTATTTCTGTTACCCTTCCATATGGAATTTTTTGATAGCATCTATTCCAAATTTTTTGTGTTAACTTTGTAGCACATTAAAAATGAGGAATATTGGGACTTGAATCATCTCATTTGGAAATGAAATAGCCAACTTATGAATTTTTGAAGTTTAAGCAGGTCAGTTATTGATAATTTGACTGACCATTCTGCATGGGATCCTTCGGGGACTTCTACTCGAGATTTTTTCGTTCACTTTGTAGAATACTAAAAATAGAACATAATGAAGCTGAAAATACCTGATTTGGATATGGGGTGACCAAAATATAAAATTTTGAAGATTAAATGACCATTTCTATGTGTAATCTTGCATGGGACCCACTGGTGACTTCTACCTGGGATTTTTTACGTCCACTTTGTGAAACATTACAAATGAAGAATAATGGCCTTGGAATCATCTAAATCCGACGTAGAATGACAAAAATATGAAGCTTTAAAGTTCTAACGATAATTTTGCATGAAAGCTTGCATGGGGCCCACTGGTGACTTTTACCCAGGATTTTTCACGTCCACTTTGAAGAGGACTGAAAATAAGGAATATGGCCTTTGAATCATCTAATTCCGATATCAGATGACCAAAATATGATTTCTTGAAGTTTGAATGATAATGCATGCATCATACGATAATTACGTAAATGCCCTTGCACTTTCAAACTGCGATATCTTCCTTGTTTGAAGTCAGAATTTGATGATTCCGGTCTCATTTCGAAGATAATTTCACAACCTATTCATCCAAGTAAATAATAGCCCATGACCCTGCTGTGGGGTTTAATAGAGAATCACAAATCTTTGGATTAAAGTCCGAAAACTTGCCATATTGGTTCACTTATGCAGAGGGTGGCAAAAATGGGGTGCTTACAAGTACCTTGCTGACATAGTATATCGGTCGTTATACCCTATCTTCTTCTTTCAACAGTACGGCACTCACTGCGTGGTCGGAGACTCCGAGGTAGAGTTGCAACTTGTCCCCGAGATTGGGCTTCACCAGCAGGGGTGGTGAGGAGAGGTAAGCCTTGAGGTCCTCGAAGGCTTTCTGGCACTCTTCAGTCCATTCAAACTTCCCGGCTCCTTTCAGTGTTTTGAAGAAGGGAAGGCATCGCTCGGTCGACTTTGACATGAAGCGGCCGAGTGCAGCTATGCGACTATTCAACTCCTGTACGTGTTTGGGTCTGGTCGGCGCGGCCATGTTCAAGATGGCCGTGATCTTCGAGGGGTTGGCTTCTATTCCCCTCTCTGAGACCATGAAACCCAAGAATTTCCCAGATGCAACTCCGAAGACACACTTGGTGGGATTCAGCTTCATGTTATGTCTGCGGAGGACCAGGAATGCTTCGCTGAGGTCGGCTAGATGATGATCGGCTTGCTGGCTCTTTACTAGGAAGTCGTCGACATATACTTCCATGTTTCGACCAATCTGATTTTTGAACACCTTGTTCACCAACCTTTGGTAGGTGGCTCCTGCGTTCTTTAGGCCAAAAAACATGACCGTATAGCAGAAGAACCCCTGGTTGGTGACGAAGGAAGTGCACTCCTCGTCAGCCTACCTCATCATGATCTGATTGTACCCTGAGTACGCATCAAGGAAACTGAGCTGCTCGTGCCCAGCTGTAGCATCTATCAATTGGTTGGGCGCGAGAGTGGATAGCTATCTTTCGGATTGGCCTTGTTGAGGTCTGTGAAATCTATGCAGATCCTCCACTTCCCGCTTGCTTTGGGCACCATGACCATGTTCACCAGCTAGTCTGGATAGGCTACCTCCCGTATGAAGCCGACCGTTAGCAACTTCTAGACCTCCTCGTCTATCACAGACTGTCGGGCGGGCGCGAAACTCCTCTTCTTCTGTCTGACTGGTCAGTGTTGGAAGTCGACCGCCAGGTGATGTTCGATCACTTCTTTGGGGATTCCTGTCATCTCAGAGGCCGACCATGCAAACACATCTAGGTTTTGCCTCAGGAATCCTATCAGCTCCTCTCTCTTGTCCTCAGGTAGCAAGGAGCCGACCTGGAACGTCTTTTCAGGCTGGTCGTCAGCCACCAGAATTTGCTCTAACTCCTCGGCGGGCTTTCCCCTGCTCGGAGGGTCAATGTCTCGGACATCCACTATGTTAACTGGTGTTGCTTTCAGGGCTCTTTGACTATTTTTCAGCTCGGTGGGGTACCATCTTCTGGATGTCACCTAGTCCGTTCGGCATTCTCCGACGCCGTTCTCTGTCGAGAACTTCATCACCAAGTAGTAGGTGGACATGCATGCCTTGAGCTTGTTCAATGATGGGCGACCGAGGATCACAATATGGGATGATGGCCGATCGTGTCACACCCCAATTCCACACTGTTCAGAATGGTGTGATGAACCGCTAAACAAACAACGGCTCAACCAGGATCTCTAATAGGCTATCCCCGCGTTATCCAAACTTTACACGCATCCACAATCATAATCAGAGTAATACACAATAGCAGAAAATTCATAAATAATATGAACTGAGAACTAGAATGATACCCATAAATAATATCAAATTATTCTGTGTTTAACTAAGACATAAATATGTAAATACCAAATACATGTCTTATAAATCCAAATAAGAAACCTACAAAAATATCTAATCGAATACACACGAGTTGCACTCGCAAGAGGAGTCGTGTGTATCGTCTTCAGCTCCAACTTCCATAGCTGCTACAGTTCCATACGCTGACGCGTTCATATAATCTTCAACTGTATAACCTGCATCATCAACTAAAAATATTTGACGTCGAGGGGTGAGCACACAACACGGCTCAGTGAGTAGCCAAAACAATGCAACAATACATATGCATGCAAAAAGTCAATTCATATCTTTGGTCTTGGTTTATAGTTTGCAATGTGCAATAGAAAGGTTGGATGATCAAAGGTTAACGTTTATTGATACCGCCTCTATATACAGGGTGTGGAAGCCCACCCAAAGGTTAACGTTTATCGTCGTCCCCATCCACCCTACCATAACATTATACAACAAAGGTTAACGTTTATTGCTATATAATGCTATACCAACACGTAAGCCCCTGTTAGCGAGGGCTTGCAAACTGGGCTCGCTGCTAACCAATCCTAATGCCAAACAGTGTATCCAAGGCCTCACCCCAGCATCCCTCAGAACATCCATAGAGATAGAGCTAAGGCCCCCCGGTAGAGTCAGAGACTACAAGGACCGAGACCACCTCCCCTGATACTCTACGACATAATAGTTCTGCTAAGGTAATGGCGATACGACGATGTCAATGCACAAGACTTGAGTTAGAGATAGAGCTAAAGTGCTGAGACCCGCCAAAGGTTAACGTTTATTGACGTTCTCATCACACCTCCCCTGATACTCTCTCGCATTAAGCACACTAACCACACACATACAATCACATGCCTATTCCTATCATCATCATCATCATCATCATGTTATAAACAATAAAGTAAATATGCATGAACAAGTAATAGAAATATTGGATGGCATGCTGTATGCACATTACAAACATATTCACATAGAATCAAACATGGCATAGGACTCAAGAAAAGAAAAACAGCTTATTTTTAACCAATTTAGTTTGGGGTTAAGGTTCCTCACCTTAGCTTGCTAAAAGATAGTTTTTCAAGCTTTAGAATCACCGTTATGACGTTATTATATTGCTAGCAAACCTAACAAAGTCGATAGAATTTAATTAGAATTAATTCAGAATTTAAAAACCATTCTGTCAACTGAGGGTCGATGCTAGGGTCGATGCTAGGGTCGATGGGTCTATCGACCCTCCCTTCATTCTGAACTTCCCGAATGCTGAGGGTCGATAGTCATCATGAGGAAGTTCCTTTCCATCTCGTCTATCCAGTGTGCTGGCCACAGTGGATCAGACGGTTTACCGTTGAATTCTCTCGGTTTCATTTTCAAAAATCTCTCCACTAGCCGGGAGTGATCCAGTTGATTTTGATATGCCCCAAACATAGGGGGTGGATACTGATAGTTCCCTTGGGCTACTGCTGGGACTTGCACTGGAATTGGTGCAGCCGGTTGTGGAGGTGTCTGTTGAGCTGGGTGGTTACCCACCAGTGCTGCACTAGCTTGCCCAGTGTGCATGGCTGCAGCCTGAGTGGCTTGAAACATGACACCCATCGCAACCTGCATTTGAGTTTGTGCATGTTGCATTTGTTGTAGCTGTTGAGCCAGATTCATCACCACTGTTGTTAGCTCAGGTGGTGGTGGTGGCAAATTCATAGGGTTTGCCGGCTCAGGATTACCCTGTGCATAATTGTTCTCTTGACTAGTCTCCTCCGCCGGTGGTGGTGGGACTGTATTTTGGATTTGTCGGGTAACTCTACGTCCAGACATTATTTACTTTCGAGATGGATGGTGCCTGAAAATCATCAAAATCAGTGAGAAATCATTTATACTTCATGTAGGCACGCTGACCGATATAAAATTCAAAATCTCCAATTCATTCTGAAATAAATACTGTATTTTCTATGTAGGGTCGATAGTGAGGGTCGATGGTATGTCCGACCCTTAGTATCCGACCTTGGGAATGTCCTGTTCTTCCCGAGAGCTGAGGGTCGATGCGAGGGTCGATGGGTGTCCGACCCTCAGTCCGACCCTTGAATTTCTGTCAGATTCCCGAGAGTCGAGGGTCGATTGGAGGGTCGATCCGAGGGTCGATGGAGTCAGTCGAATTGTCCGACCCTCGGACTAAAATCAGATTTTTAAGATCCGATTCTGGGTCATTTCTCACTATTCCCCCTCCGTTTCGACTCGTCTCTACTCTCCGAGTTACTACAGTGCTACTTTACTTTTGTGGATCGTTCTTAGTCCGAGTTTCGACATCCACATCACCTCTACAGGTAAAATTTCCCAACTTTCCCTGTTTTTAGGTTTTTATTTCGAGGTTTTTGCTTATTTAACTCGTGTTTTCTGAATTAAACTTTGTCCAACCGTAAAAATTCTATTTTTATTAGGGGCTTTTGTTATTGGGGTCTTGAGGAACGAAAGCCCTCAAAATTTTTTGAGTTTCATCGGTTGGTCATCGAGAAACTTAAATTTTTCTCTTTTTGCCCTAATTTGTCGACATTTTTGGTTTTCCTTGCATTTCTCCAAATTGGACCTTATCCGTTAAAATTTTCTACTGCATGTAGATTGTAGGATATGTTTTAACCTACGTAAGTCCTTACATCCACTTGGATGGTGAGGAATAGGACTTTATTGTCAACTTACGTCGTTATTAAACCAAATTTCGGATTTTATCCTACTAACTCTTGGTTTATTTCCTCTTTCTTATTTCTGCAGGTACTATGGCCCGTACCAAAGTGCCAAGATTGCGTGATCCTCTCCGTTTCCGTTCAAATGAAGCCGAGGCACAGTATGCCTACTATACAGGCAAGAAAGTGGAAGGGGGTCGAATGGTGAACCTGGCTGATCTAGCCTTGTTCAACGTAGAGAGAGCATTTGGCGACATGGGGTGGCTCCCTGTCATCACATACGACGCGTGCACATGTCCAGACTTGGTGCGCCAGTTCTATTGCAATCTCCAGGTGGTGGGGATTACAATGATGTCGAGCGTGGTCAGGAGTTGCGCATCACTTGCTACGTCAAGGGGGTGCACATTTCTTTTGACTATCGGCAGCTGGCCGATCTGTTGGGCATTCCCTTCGACGGTCCTATGGTGTACTGTGTGCCGGGAGAGCCACAGTTTGTTGAGATGGAGATGAGAGCAGAGATCGACAATCAATTGCTCCGTCCCGATAGATGGCAGATGAGAGCTTGCTACTTGCGTCCATCTCCACGAGTCTTCTGCAAGATTATCCAGCATAATCTGATTCCGCAGAGTGGGCACTATGAGAGGGTGTCTCAGCTGACTCAGTTCTTGATCTACAGCATATGCACTCGATAGCCGGTCTGCCTTCCTTACATGATCATGCGGACGATGATCAGTGCCACATTGTCCGGTCACAGGGGTTATCTACCCTATGGACGCATGATTACAGTGCTACTGACCCGTTTGGGGGTGGATCTGGTTGATGAGAAGATCCAGGAGAAGACCTTCTCGTCGCCTCTAGATTGGGAGGCTATCTGCAAGATGGGGCTGCGAGATGCGGAGGTTAGCGATGAGGAGAGGAACGCGATGGTGCGCCCTCACACTCGGGTCGAGGTGACTGATGCTGCGGCTGCTGCTAGGGCTCAGGGAGATCCGGTCGACGATGATGATCGTATGTATATGGATGTCGACGCGATACCCCCGCCATCACCCACACAGGCGGATGGAGTTGGTACTTCTGCTGCGGCGGCTTCTGCACCTGAGGCTGGTCCTTCTCACTCGGCTGATCCTTCACTTCCACCTTCAGCCATGATGGAGATGCTGCAGGAGATCAGGGATGCTCAGCGCAGATCTGATCTGAGGATGGATGAGCTATTGGCTGCTCAGCACGCATCAGACTCGCGGATGGGGGAGCTCCTAGATATGTAGCGTCCGACTGATCAGAGGATGGCCGGTCTCACCGCTAGTCTCCAGATGACCCAGACCCAGGTGGCCTGGTTGACTAGGGTCTATGCTGAGGACTACGACAGAGATCGTGAGGCACCGCCTCCTCCTTCGCCTCCAGTTTCCTGATTGTACTTTACCTTTCTTGTACTACAAAGTAACTGTCCGGGTTGTGGACTGTACTCTGCTTTAGCGATGTATATACGTTGTAGTTCTCGTACTCATTGTATGTAACTGGTTTTCCCTTTAATAGATGCATTACTCTCTTTTTAATTCGGTTTCAATCATCACTTGTGCTTACAGTGTGTTTGTATTAAAGCTTTTACTTTTATCCTATCTCAGTTCACAATGGTCTTGAATGTGTCTCAGTTCGGCAGGCAAGGCCTGAGAAGCTCTGATACCAAGTTGTCACACCCCAATTCCACACTGTTCAGAATGGTGTGATGAACCGCTAAACAAACAACGGCTCAACCAGGATCTCTAATAGGCTATCCCCGCGTTATCCAAATTTTACACGCATCCACAATCATAATCAGAGTAATACACAATAACAGAAAATTTATAAATAATATGAACTGAGAACTAGAATGATACCCATAAATAATATCAAATTATTCTGTGTTTAACTAAGACATAAATATGTAAATACCAAATACATGTCTTATAAATCCAAATAAGAAACCTACAAAAATATCTAATCGAATACACACGAGTTGCACTCGCAAGAGGAGTCGTGTGTATCGTCTTTAGCTTCAACTTCCATAGCTGCTACAGTTCCATACGCTGACGCGTTCATATAATCTTCGACTGTATAACCTGCATCATCAACTAAAAATATTCGACGTCAAGGGGTGAGCACACAACACGGCTCAGCGAGTAGCCAAAACAATGCAACAATACATATGCATGCAAAAAGTCAATTCATATCTTTGGTCTTGGTTTATAGTTTGCAATGTGCAATAGAAAGGTTGGGTGATCAAAGGTTAACGTTTATTGATACCGCCTCTATACACAGGGTGTGGAAGCCCGCCCGAAGGTTAACGTTTATCGTCGTCCCCATCCACCCTACCATAACATTATACAACAAAGGTTAACGTTTATTGCTATATAATGCTATACCAACACGTAAGCCCCTGTTAGCGAGGGCTTGCAAACTGGGCTCGCTGCTAACCAATCCTAATGCCAAATAGTGTATCCAAGGCCTCACCCCAGCATCCCTCAGAACATCCATAGAGATAGAGCTAAGGTCCCCCAGTAGAGTCAGAGACTACAAGGACCGAGACCACCTCCCCTGATACTCTACGACATAATAGTTCTGCTAAGGTAATGGCAATACTACGATGTCAATGCACAAGACTTGAGTTAGAGATAGAGCTAAAGTGCTGAGACCCGCCAAAGGTTAACGTTTATTGACGTTCTCATCACACCTCCCCTGATACTCTCTCGCATCAAGCACACCAACCATACACATACAATCACATGCCTATTCCTATCATCATCATCATCATCATCATGTTATAAACAATAAAGTAAATATGCATGAACAAGTAATAGAAATATTGGATGGCATGCTGTATGCACATTACAAACATATTCGCATAGAATCAAACATGGCATAGGACTCAAGAAAAGAAAAACAGCTTATTATTAACCAATTTAGTTTGGGGTTAAGGTTCCTCACCTTAGCTTGCTAAAAGATATTTTTCAAGCTTTAGAATCACCGTTATGATGTTATTATATTGCTAGCAAACCTAACAAAGTCGATAGAATTTAATTAGAATTAATTCAGAATTTAAAAACCATTCTGTTAACTGAGGGTCGATGCTAGGGTCGATGCTAGGGTCGATGGGTCTATCGACCCTCCCTCCATTCTGAACTTCCCGAATGCTGAGGGTCGATGGTCAGAAACACCTAGGGTCGGATGGTCTATCGACCCTCGGTGCGACCCTCGGTGCACTCTGGTCCAATTTCCACTTTTTAATCCATTCTTCGTGTTTGGGGTCCTATGGCTTGCTTCCTACATTCACCCAACACTCATTCCATGGTCTAGAACCATGTATAAACCATCTAAATAGTTTTCGTGCATCCTCCTATGGTTTTCCATGAAAACCTAACCATGGATGGATGGTTTGGGTTTCTCCGAAATCCTACACTCAACCATATCTATCCTAAGGTCTGTAGAAACTCATGGAATTTGTATCCATACCTGAGAAGATTACTTTTCTCTGTAATTTCTTCTCCTTTTTGCTAAGCCTTCCTCCTAGCTTCCTTTCTTCCTCTTTTCCTTCTTATCTCTTTCTCTCAATTCAATTAGGGTTGTGAAAGGAGTGAATGTGGCTTAGGAACGTCCTTTAAATAGACTAGGAATGTCCTATAATAATCCCATTGAGATTTGGAAAGAATCCCAACCAAAAATTAGGAAATTTCCTAATTTCAGTTTCGTCAGAAACCGAGGGTCGATGGGAGGGTCGATGATCCCGTCGACCCTAGGGTCTTAAGCTGTCCGACCCTCCCTAAAAAACTGAGGGTCTGACTTTCTGTTTTGGGAGGTCCGACCCTGCTTCACTGGGTGTGCGACCCTCCCCTAGAATTAAGTGTTTTTGGGTCGATTTCATACCTGGGATCTCGATCTCCTTCATGCCCTTGGTCCATTTGACTCGACCATGATGGGTAAACCTGGTTCAAGGTGGTAAGACCGGGTTAAATTGACACGGGTCTTACAGATCGACCACCATAAATTCGTCCATCACCCTCTATTGCCAGGGTTTTTGGCCGAGTATCACTGGCAATTGTATGCCACCTTTCACCGTGACCGGATCCCTGGAAAAGCTGATAAGATCAAAGGTGACTGATTGGAGCTGGTCGTCTCCTAGCTGCATCCTTTGATACGCGTGGTAGAATATGATATCTACCGAGCTCCCTCTGTCTACTAAGCACTTGGCGACATCGCAGTGTCTGATCCCGATAGTAAAGACATTGGCATCTTCATGGGGGACTACCACGTTGATGAGGTCTTCGTCACTAAAGGTGATGATTTCTCCAGTCCGTGCCTTTTTGGTCGGCCACTCTGTTTTCGCCACTAGACGGGAGTAGGCTTTGGCCGACCTATTAGAGGTGTTCCCAGCTACCGGTCCTCCTATGATTGTGAGGACTGTCTTTCCATCGGCCTTGGGCCCTTTTGTAATGGCATAGATGCCACTATCACCAGGAATACTCAGGCCCGTAGATGTGCGTGGTCGGTCCTTTGGTTGAGGACTACCAACGAATCACCGATCGGATCTTCTTCTCTTCGACGTTGGGTGGGACTTCTTCCTCCTACATCTGCCCCTACTTTTTGTTCTAGACTAGGACGGGAGGACCCGAACTGGATATGCTGTCTGCCTCTGAGCCGTTCCTTCATCGGTATTCTGGCTTGTTTGGCTCCAGACGATTCTCCGTTTGTATCAAGCTGAATGGCACCGACCCATTGTCTAGGAGCGGCAGGGCCTCCCTCGGGATCTCTATCGTCCTTGCGAGCTATGTTTTGGTCCTCCCCTGCTTCCGTTCGGCAGTTGTTTGGCTGCTGGTTCCTCGGAGGCGGAGGGGGTAACCCGCGATATCTTCTAGCTGGCGCTGGTCCCCTGCCAGCGTCTCTGACGAAATTGCCGTAGTAACCTCACCGGATGAGGTCTTCAATTTCCCCTTGAGGTACTTGCACTCATCCGTGTCGTGACCGTAGTCGAGATGGAAGCAACAATATCTGTAACGGTCTTTATTCCTCCCTTCACCTAGAGGCTTCGGTGGTGGTCGGAGGTTCCGATCATTCCTGATTACCTCTGGGATCTCCGTCATCGAAGTGGTGAGAGGAGTGTAGTAATCGAAGGTCTTGTATGGGTGCCAGTGTACTTGTTCTTTGCCGGACCTTTGCTTCTTAGGATCGCTAGAGTTCGACGTTTGGTCGACCAACTCGGACCTCTTTTTGTCAGCAGGCTTTTGGTCAGTTTTCAAGTTGTTAACCGCATTGTTTTTCTGTACCTTGGTCATTTCGTCTGCTACTGCGTACTTCTCGCATCTGGCCAGCAGGTCGTCCAATTTCTTCGGAGGCTTTTTGGCAAGGGACCAACAAAGTTTCCCGTCTGTTACTCCAGCCTGTAAGCTGAACATATGCACTGTAGGCTCGACATCCTTGATCTCCAGTACTTTAGCATTGAAGCGCTTGATAAAGTCCCGTAGGGACTCGTCCTTCTGTTGCTTGACCGTCGACAGGTGGTAGGTTGTCTTCTTCCGCACCCAACTGGCCTTGAAGTGCGTCAGGAACTTGTTCGACAGCTGTTCGAACGAAGTGATGCTCCTCGGAGGCAGGTTGTTAAACCATGTGCGGGCAGCGCCTCTGAGCGTCGAAAGAAACGCTATGCAGATCAGGCTGTCGCTGAGTGGGTAAAAGAGCGTCATAGAGACGAACGTGTCTAGGTGCTGCTCGAGATCAGTGCTCCCGTTGTAGGAGTCCAGGATGGGCATCTTGAATTGTCAGGAGGGGGAGCCCTCTTGATCTCGTCAGAAAGTGCTGTGACGGCTGTGTAGGCCGTCCTCGGCGGAGCGACTCGATTCTTCTCCACCTGCTGGAGTTGTGTAGTCAATTCCGACAACTGTCGCTGGACCTCTGACTAGGGAGTGGCTGGAGGTGGCGCTGCGACCGTCGTCGATGTCTCCACATTGACTCTCTGCTGGCGGAGGGCGTCAAGGAAGGACCTCGCGTCCCTTTCAGGCGGAGGGGGTGCTCCATTCGCTCCCTGTGCTTGATGATGGTCGACTGGATGATGCCGAGCAGATGACCCCGCCTCGCTCCGTGCGGGGTGATGAGAATCGCTGCTCCGATCACGAGATCCCAAGGGAATATTACTCGATGCGGCTCTGACTGATGCCGCTGGCGCATGTTGCTGATGAGCCCCTGACTAGGCCACTCGTGGTGCTGGTACCGGCAGAGGGTTTGCTCCTGCTCCTCTGGGGATCGAGTTACTTGCTCGAGCGCCCCTCAAGGCTCGAGCCAACTGATCGATCTGTTGCCTTAGCTCGCCGAATTGCTGACGAGTTACGTACTGAGATGGTGGTTGTGGCGCCGTCGCCGTTGGTGTCGGCACAGGTGTCGGGGTATGGTTTATCTCCTGCGTACTTGCGCTGCTATCAACCTGAACTTGCACGGACGGTTCAGATGGTTGGTGTGAATCCTATGCACGAGTCCTCCTGTATGCCAACAGAAGTAGTTTAAGATCCTCGCGCGCTGTTTATTAATCTGCAATCTCAATCAAGAAGGCCCCACGGTGGGCGCCAAACTATTACGGTTGGAAATCGTCTGCTGGTCTGAAATCCGAGCAACCTGCAATCATAGAGATGAGACAACGAAGTTGGGCGTCTAAGCCCCGGGTAAACTCTGATGCCTAAGTCAGATTCACAATGTAAACAGTCAAGAGATAGCAGGAAGCTATCTCCAGTTTAGAGAAAGAGGGGAACGATGAGAGAGTTTGAGCGTACGAGAATGAATGGAGAGATTGTTAGATTGTGAGATTGTGAATGAATTTACCTTGATGGATCATCCTCTACTTATAGAGATTGGGAAGAAGCATGGAGGTACCAGGACTCAGGGAAGTAGATCGCCAGTAGGACTGCCAAGTGTTGCTCTGAGGGACACCCAGGTCATAGACTCCGAGTAGGACTGGGAGACTGTAGCCAAGGAAGCTAAGTCGGTCAACAGTGAGGGTGACACGCGTCACCACACAGATAGTCATATGACCATGATGATCGACATTGTACCGTACTAGGAGAAGGACTCCTCTGATGTGCCATAGTTGCTTTAGGACTCTGACCTCCGACTAAGAATCGTAACCGAGTAGGTATATACCTCCGACTGGCACCGTGTCATAATAGGACTGTGACTCCAAGCGATATAAGCCGAGTGCACCACATCATTCGCGGTCGGCTCCAAAGATAAAGGTAGCCACGTGTAAGATTTTAAGTGGATGATGTTTTTCCCACGTAACAGGTGTCAACAATTATTTTCTATGAATATTATTGCTTGGAATGTGAGAGGCTGTAATCAGCCTATGAAAAAGAAATCCATTGTGAGTTTATTGAAGAAGCACAAGGCTTAGATTTGCTGCCATATAGATCCAAAAATTGATAAAGGGAAAATTAAGTCCATATTGAAGCCTCTTATTCTTGGCTAGGATTTTCTTGTAGGAAATTCTGGTCTAGATACTCTGAGAAAGATTGTTTGGTGGAACGTAGCAATTCTCAATATTGACCTGATATTAGATTCTCCCCTAGTTCTCCATTGTAAAGCCTGCCCGGTCTCCTCGGGAGAGCCCTTCATGTTATCAGTAGTTTATGGTTCTAATGATGGAGTTGTTCGAAATGATCTCTGGACAAATTTGGTGAACTACAACTCGACTGTTTCTAGTCCTTGGACAGTCCTAGGGGGTTTCAATGTTGTGCGAAGTGATGCTGAAAAAGTAGGAGGATGCCGCGTTCACAATCGTCATGTCGAGGAATTTAATGATTGCATATGCAATTTAGGGATTTCCGACTTAAAATAGAATGGCATTCTCTTCACTTGGGCAAATAATCAAATTGGTGCTAATAGAATTGGCTGCATGTTGGACTGAGAGTTAGTGAATCCCCTTTGGTCTTCTCAATTTCAAGACTCGGATGCTTCCTTCCTCCCTCATGGTCTTTCTGATCACAGTCCTATTGTGTTGAATTTAGTGGAAGCTATGAATTTCGGACCTAAGCCATTTCGTTTCTTCAACATGTGGGCCAATAGAGATGACTTCCTCCAGTCAGTGTCTATGGTGTGGCAAGGTCCTATCCATGATTTTCTAACCCCTCTTTCTGCTCTTAAAGCTAAGTTGAAAAACGTGAAGATGAGAATAAAAACCTGGAACAAATCAGTAGTGGGAGACATTCATCTCCAAGTTTCAACAGCTGAGGAATCTCTAAATGCAATCCAAACTATGCTGGACTCTTCTCCATATGATTCCAATTTGGCAGAAAATGTTAAGGTTGCTAGAATATCCCTCATCAAGGCCCTTGAGCAAGAAGAAAGTTTCCTAAGATAGAAATCCAGAATTCAGTGGTTGGCTCTGGGAGATAAGAACAATGCCTTCTTCCATAGGAGCATCCGATATAAGCAGCATTCAAATTCTACTTTTTCCATTCAAACTACTAATGAGACTATGGCTGAGGATCCGGAATCTATTAAAGTCGAAGCTGTGAATCACTTTATGAAGCTATTTTCTATCCCTTCTTCGGAGGGCTAGAGGAATGAATCCTCACTATCTCAGCTGGAATGGTCGAGAACCTTGTCTAATTCGTAGAAAGAAAACCTTATCTCCCTTATTTCGGATGAAGAGATTAAAAGCACAATCTTGTCCTTTGACAGTAATAAATCCCCAGGCCCGGATGGATTTAATGCTGCCTTCTTTAAAGCTACCTGGAGCATTATTAGATATGAGGTAACAACTACTATCAAATGGTTCTTTTCTAATCCTTTTATGCCTAGGGATATAAATGCAACCTTTTTGTGCTTGATTCCTAAGTTTTCGAAACCTACCTCATTTGGAAACTTCAGGCCCATTGTGCTTTGCAACCTCATATACAAGTTTATTACAAAAATTATTGCTAACAAATTGAGATCAGTTATAGACTCTTTGGTTTCCATAAACTAGTCTGCTTTCATTAAGGGCCGTTCTATTGCAAACAATGTTCTTGTGTGCCATGAGATTGTGAAAGGGATGGAAAGATCTTCTTCTCCTTCCAAAGTAGTTCTGAATGTTGATCTTCATATGGCTTATGATTCTCTCAGCAGAGACTTTTTGCTTTCAGTTATGAAAAAGATGGGGTTCCTAGATATAATGCTCCAATGGATCAGTGCTTGTATTAGGACTCCGATGTTTTCTGTTCTAGTAAATGGTAGCCCAGCTTGATATTTCAAAAGTCTCAGAGGTATCAGCCAAGTAGATCCTCTTTCTTTTTATCTGTTTACTATTGCTATGGAACCTTTATCTTTGATGATGGAAGCCAAGGTTAGATCCAAAAATATCTCCCTTATTCCAAAATGCAAGAGATTAAATATCTCTCACTTGATGTTTGCGGATGACTTGATGATTTTTGTGAAGGCCTGTAGGGCATCAATTCTCAGAACCATGGAAACTCTCAAGTCCTTCAGTGAGATTTAAAACAAAACATGGATCAGAATTGTCAAAGAACCGAGATCTTAAGGATACCGAAAAGTGAATCAAATGGCTAATGGTCAGATCTAAGAACCTTAGACCTTGAGGATTCATTCGAATGACTTTATGGTGGATTAATACCAAAGGAAAACCTCTCCTGGTATTGCTGGAATAGGATTCAATGTATTAAAATCAAATCCAGCAAAATCGATAAAATAAGTAATGGATCGATGCCTCAAACCTAAGCTAGAATGGGATTTTTTAGCCCAAACTCACTGCCCAAGCTTAATAAAATCCTAGAAAACCATTGAATAAGATCTCAATACTAGTCACAGGAGACAATGCCCTAAGAAACATGATCAGAGGATCCTTTATGATTCATACATGCTTAATTAACTCAAAGAGAAAATAAGAGAATAGGGAGTTCAATACCAGTTATGGTTACTAGTGTCGGCACTATGGAGCGGTTGTTTTTGTTGGTGGAAGAGTTTTCTTCCTCCTTCTCCCTTCCTTTTTATTCTCAATATGTGGCAGAGCTCCTTATTCTCTCTTCTCTTTTTTTGTTTGCAGAGAATGAAGATGAGAATAATGGAGTTTGGATAACTCCCATACTCAATTCATATTGGAGGGGATTGGGGCTCTAATCATGGCAAGTTGGAAAATTTCCTCCTTCCTACCATTTCAAAAATGGATAAATGAACCTGGACGTAAATTCCCATGAGTCTAATTTGAGACCAGGTCTGACCATGGGTCCAATCGAGTTGGTTTTCTAAACTAGACTCGCTTTAAGAGGTGCGGCACTAGGGTGTAGCACGAGACTGACCGCACCTTGGTGGTGTCATGTCAGACCTCCTTTTTGAGTCCTGATTGTATATTTATTTGTGAAGGGTTTAACTTGATTACCTTCATTGGATTTCATAGGTCTGGTCCATGTTGGTTTGACTCATTCGTCATGGTAAGACTTGTTACAAAGTTAAAATTTCAAATTAGGACTGAAATTTTGGGTGCGGGTCTTACAATTATGTCATCTCCGAAGTGTTGGAAAGGTTCTATGTCCAGGCTTCCTTTAACGTCATGGGTTGATGTCCCATTTTATTGTATAGGGTTTTCACCCATTCAGATTTAGTAAAACTATTCTATTGTAAACTGCAGGAAGAGGATGGCATGTGCGAGTAGGACTCTGTGCGGGGCCTCTACTTATTAAGAAGGGTCAAGGGGGTCTAAAACTCCTTCAATGTTGAAAAGCTCGTGGGCCTATTGAGCATTTCTATGGAGGGTGAGGCCGTATACTGTGGCCCTAAAGAAAAAGACTTTATTGACAAGCACCTCTCTCAAGAAATTTGGCAACTGCTACTCAAGCCAAGCACCCTTCAATGTTCAGCCAACTACCACCCCATCCTTAGAGTGCACTGTCAGATATTCCAACATAACATTCTTCCCTAAAGCGGCCACATCAACGAGGTTGTGAGGACAATGGGAAATCGATGATCCTCCTCGGGATGAATGTAGATCCGTATCGATGAAGAACAATTGTTCTATTGGAGTCACCACCTAGATTAAGGTCTAGGACCACGAAAAATGTAGCTTCACCCTAAAGTAAGACTTCTATTGACTCATGACCCAATGTATCAGTTCTTTGGTCTGCAAGAGATCGGGTAAGTATCCAGGGTACGGTTATGGGAAGGTGTTAGGCACCCAAATCGCCCGATCAATATCGACATCCTAAACTTTTCTTAGAATCTAATTTTGACTGTGCTTGGTCAACTGGATGACTAGGGTTCAATGGGGGATGTCCTGAACCAAGTTGCTAAGTTATTCTAACATAGGATTCAGCCAATCATGTTTTAAAACAAATAAACAAGCAAATGTAATATACAATATTATACAGTGAACCAGACCAAAGATGGTTCGGTCTTGGACTGAATCTGAGATATGTAAGACATCTCAAACTGCCTACGTATTCCAATCCTGGAAATCAAGTCCAAAAACGTAGTTCGAATGGGTTTTGTGATTGAAGATTATGAAAGTAATTTATGCATGTGCTTCAATTAGATTTTTTTGTTCAAGTTGAAGTTTATGCTGGATGTATGGTTGATGGGTGGCTTTGTACCGTATTTGGGATTCCCAAATTGCCTACGTATTCTAGGGTGTGCCCTAGAAATCAGGTACGACGTAGTTCAAAAATATTTATGAGAGTCGGATTTGGAATGTGTACCAAATTCCTACCATTTTTGTCAATAGGATCTAGGGATGAGACCTAAATTCCTACCATTTTTATTTGGGATGTGTACCAAATTCTTTCAATTTTTGTCAATAGGATCTAGGGATGAGACCTAAATTCCTACCATTTTTATTTGGGATGTGTACCAAATTATTTCTATTTTTGTCAATAGGATCTAGGGATGAGACCTAAATTCCTACCATTTTTGTTGTTTCCATTTTTAGGTTTCTAGGGTTTCCTATCCCTTTTCATTGTGATTTTTATTTTTTAAGGTTTCATACCCTAATTATTCTCTTTATTCTAGGGTTTATTTTGCCCTAATTATTCTTTCCATTTTTTTAGGTTTCACTACCCTAATTATTGTTTTCTTTTCATTTTTAAGGTTTCCTACCCTAATTGTTGTATTCTTTCCATTTTTAGGGTTTCCTACCCTAATTGCTATTTTCTTTCCATTTTTAGGGTTTTCTACCCTAATTGCTATTTTCTGTCTATTTTTAGGGTTTTCTACCCTAATTGCTATTTTCTTTTCATTTTTAGGGTTTCCTACCCTAATTGCTATTTTTTTTCTATTTTTAGGATTTTCTACCTTAATTGCTATTTTCTTTCTATTTTTAAGGTTTTCTACCCTAATTGCCATTTTCTTTCTATTTTTAAGGTTTTCTACGCTAATTATTATTTTTCCAAATTATCTCTTTCCAAGACAAATATAGTAGGTGAAAGCATTTCAACTATAGCAGTGATAGTATTCCAAATATAGCAGTGTGCATCCAAACGTGGCAGTAATCATTCAATATAGCATGTGAGCATGTGTAGCAGACAAATATGGAAATAAGCATATATAGCATTCCAAAACAACAAGAATCATGTAAGCATCAAGATGGTAGACATATCAACTTGGAATCCAATGGTTCAGATTTAATATCATCACATAATCAGAAATCAATTGAACATCCAGTGGATCAGATTTATCAATCAATGGCTCAAGATCAAAGGCCATAATTAAATCATGTGAAATAACTCAACATCAAATGGCCATATTAAAATTCACATTAAAAAGTTTCAGATCAATGGTCACAATTAATCACATCAAATTCCCAAGATCAGATCCAGATCAGATGGCCATAATTTAATCATTCAAAATCCAGATCAATGGTCCATATTTAATCACCTAAAATTTTAAGCCAATGTAATAAATTTCATAAAAAATTCAAGCATATTCGGATCAATTTTAATCACATGAAATTCTAAATACCCTCGGATCAATTTTAACTCATGAAATTTCAAACACACTAGGTCAATTTTACTCACATGAAACTCCAACACATGGCTACACAATTGTATGATCAAGTTCTCGGTGGTGTGGGAGATTGTTATTGGGAATAGGAGAGTGCTACAGTTAGACTGATAACCAAAGTTAGGATGGATCAGTGGGGGCTTGAGTGATCATATGTGGGGCTGTTAGGTGTCAAGGTGAGGGATTTGATGAGGTGTTACAGGATGGAATTGGTATAGCAGATGATAGCAAGCTGCCTGGCCGTGGCTGGGTTTTGATTAATGATGCAGGCTAGACAAGAGTGAAGAGATGGGATTGTGAGTGTAGCTGGACAGGTGTTTAGATGATGATGGGATCAGATTATGTGAGTGGAGGCTTGGGTTGCATGGGTAGTGCAGGAAAACTGTTAGGGGTAGACCGCAGCATGGGAATTTGGTGTTGGAGTTGGTGTTTTGGTGGTTTGGTGGTGAAGGTTCATGAAGGTTTACAAATGTAGATGCATGGAAGCTTGTAGACAGATGGCTGGGTTTGGTGCTTGGTAGGGCTAAAGCAGCAGTGGGTATGACACAGTGGGGGAGGTGTGTTGATCATAGGTTGCAGTCGGGTAGGTCTACAATAGGTTGCAGTTGTGGATAAAAGGGTTGGGTAATTGGCGATCTGGAGTTTATAGATGCTGGCGGACAAGCACAGGGTGAGGCTGTGATTAAATTCGGTGATTGGAGATGAGATGGTGAGGGAGGTTGCAGGTAAGGTATGGTGAGGTTGCTGGAACCGTGAGCAGCAGGGAGATAATGGTGGTGTTGTTGATGCTTACCTCCTTCTGGACTCCTCTCTTTCTTCCTCTCCTTCTCTCGGTCTGTCGTCCCTTCTTTCCTTTCGTTCTCTCTCAACTCTCTTTTCCCGTCTCTCTCTCTCTCTCTCTCTCTCTCTCTCTCTCTTTCTCTCTCTCTGGTTTTCTTCCCCAAAACTGAAAAATAACCTCCCGTTCTCTCCCTCAAACCTCTTTCTTTATCTCCCCTCCTCTCTCATTTTTTTTCCAGCCCCCATCGAAAACCTATTGCCCCTCTTTTTATCCCTTTTAGACTCCTCCTTTTTGACCACCGATCCCAACCATTATTATATTTCTTTCCAAAACAAAACCCCCCTCGATCTTCCCTCCTTTTCTTTCCTTATCACCGACCCAAACTTTAGGTTTTTCAGCCACCTAGCAGCCTTTTAGGAAAGAAATCCCGCCTCCTTCTTTCCTCTCCTTTTCTCTTCTAGATCTCGCCGACTCTTCTTTCCTTCTTTTTTTTTTCTATTTTTCCTCTACCTGTCCGCCTCTTCTTTCCTTCTTCTCCCTCTTCCTTCCTTCTTCTCCCTCTTCTTCGACAATCTCACCGACTCCCTTTTATTCGGATCCTACTTACCTCTTTTTTTTTTATATATAGAACATATATATAAATATATAATATATTAATATATTAATATATATGATATAATATACATATAAGATATATACATATATTATATGATATATTATAATATATTATACATTATATAATAATGTATAAAAGAAACACATGCATATGCACCGACATGAATTGGTTCGGATTGACAAGGATTGACTAGATTGGGCCAAGACTGGCTTGGGTTGAGTTGAGTTGACTGGATTAACTGGGTTTTCTCTCTCTATCATTTCATGGGCCATTTCCACTGTCATTCTACACGAAATTTTTCGATAGCCTTTATTCCTAATTTTCCGCGTTCACTTTGTAGAACATTAAAAATGAGGAATATTGGAACTTTAATCACCTCATTTGGAAATAAAATGGCCAACTTATGAATTTTTGATGTTTAAGCAGACCAATTATCGATAATTTGGCTGACCATTCTGCATGGGATCCTTCGGAGACTTCTATCGAAAATCCTTTACGTCCACTTTGTAGAGTACTAAAAATGGAACATAATGAAACTGAAATTACCTGATTTGGATATGGGGTGACCAAAATATGAATTTTTGAAGATTAAATGACCATTTCCACATGTAATTTTGCATGAGACCCTACGGAGACTTATACCTGAGATTTTCCACGTCCACTTTGTAGGACATCACAAATGAAGAATAATGGCCTTGGAATCATCTGAATTCGATGTAGAACGACAAAGATATGAAGCTTTGAAGTTCTAACGATAATTTTGCATGAAATCTTGCATGGGGGCCACCGGTGACTTCTACCCGGGATTTTTCACGTCCACTTTGAAGAGGACTAAAAATAAGGAATAATGGTACTTAAACCATATGATTCAGATGTCGGATGATCAAGATATGATGATTTGAAATTCAAATAATCCAACTTACGATAATTTGCATGAAAGCCCCTGGGATTATTTATGATAATTTCATAAACCTCCCTTGTACGTATCATCCGACTAAAATGATCATATCTTCTTCATTTGGTATCAGAATTGAGAAATTCTGGTCTCATTTCGAAGATAATTCCATGACCTATGCATCCATGTAGATTACAACCTATGACCTTGTTGTGGGACCCACCGAAAATTACCTCGAGGTCATAGTAAAAACTAAATTTTTACTCATCTCTCTTCCTTTGTTGTCCACACACCAGTAGGACTTTGTTCAGTTGAAAATGGAAAAAATGGGGTGCTTACAGATGCCCCTCTTTGGCCGAGATTGTAGACAATTAAGGCCGAAGACAAAGTGGCCCATTTTTGCATTATTTTGCACTTGATCTGGATTCTACCATTGCACAACAAACAACTGTAGATGTTAAACTCCTTCAGTAGCGACCTTATCGGGTTTGTGACTTTAGCTCAAGGCCGCTCATGATGTGACTGTAGGTGTCAAGCTTCTTGAGTAGCGACCTCATCAGGTCTGTGACTTTATCTCAAGACCGCTCATGATGTAATTGTATCTGTCAAGCTTCTTGAGTAGTGACCTTATCAGGTCTGTGACTTTAGCTCAAGATCACTCATGATGTAACTGTAACTGTGCTTTGTGGTCTGGATTTGTAACCTCTGAATGTATAGCCTTTGGCTGTGTAGCCTTTCGATGTGTAGCCTTTGGATGTGTAGCCTTTGGATGTACAGCCTCTGGATGTATAGCCTCTGGACCGAATTTGGGGTGTCCTAAATTGCCTACGTATCCTTTGGGACTTCTGTCCCTCCAAAATCAGGTTCCGCATAGTTCGGGCAGGTTGTTATGTTTTTTTTTCCATGCAGTGTTCCATCTGTAAACTAATCAATCGTGAGCACGTTACTAAAGGATGCCTACAAAGGTGCAAATCCACAACAACATAGGTCATAAGCATATCCAATGGGCTTTCTTAGGCCGTAATTACTCAGACTCGTTCTGACCACACTTCTGCTAATGCACATATTTACATTGTACTACCATGTCTGGGCTTAAATTTTTGAGCCAACTAACAGTATGAGATAAATCAATGGCCTGAATAGGCTAATAAGAAACTGTTCCAAATGGGTCAGCCATCTGCGAGAATATTTGGTTGTATATGTGGAATGGCCTGATCTCCACTAGGAGATGCCATTTTGGCTTATGAACGATGGACCAGTAGAACTCTCGGACACCGTTTGGATTAATGAACAGCCGATGTGAGTTTTGGTCAGAGTTGTTATGATTATTTTTCAGAATGGCATGCTCACAAGAGTCATATCAGAGATGTAAAACAAGGGCTTGATGTGAAACTCTAGAACAACCGTCAGATTGTTAGACGGGAGATAGAGTTCTTGCCTAAAATCAGGAATTCCTTTCCCTAACAATTGATGAATTGATGTATTATCCCTTTATGATGAAAGTTGTTGTCTCGTCTGAAAGTCTTGTCCAACCTTACTGTGAGACCTACCATATGGCTAAGTCAGCTTGCCCCAAGCCTGTAAACGGAAGCCGGTCCACACTTTTTTTTTTTCCAGTATGTAGGCTATACGTAGTACCGCTTTACTTGATCCAGATTTGTCAAGTATTGTAATTCATCTCCGTTCAGATTAGTCAGACGGACAACCTTCCCTGGTAATATTTCCTTGACGATGTATGGTCCGCTCCAGTTTGGATGAAACTTGCCCCTTGGGTCATGTGTTGGTGCTCTCTGCTCCTTCAGCACTAAATCACCAACTGCTAAATGACGGATTCTGACTTTCTTGTTGAATGTATTTGCTATTCTCTGCTGGTACTTCTTTATGTTGTCTGCCGCCCTAATTCTTCTTTCATCTATGAGGCTCAATTCATTGTATCTAGATTGCAACCATTCAGTCTCGGGGATCTTGCATTCCATTGCTACCCTTAGTGATTGCACCTCCAACTCAACAAGGAGTACTGCTTCCATGCCATAGACCAAGGAGTAAGGTGTTGCCCCAGTGGATGTTCTGATTGAGGTTCTGTAAGCCCAAAGTGCATATGGGAGTTTATCTGCCCAATCAGCATTGGTTTGTGCCATCTTTTGTAAAATAACTTTTATGTTCTTATTGGCTGCTTCGCCTGCCCCATTTGTCTGTGGTCTATATGGGGAAGATCTATGTCTCTTGATGTGGAATTTGTAACACAGTTCCTCCACTTTACCCCTGAAGTGTTGTCCTTGATCAGAAATAAGAGCTTGAGGCACCCCATGTCGACAGATGATCTGCTCTTATAGGAATTTTGCCACTTTGTTTGCTGTGAGTTTTGCATATGCCTGAGCTTCCACCCATTTTGTAAAATAATCAATAGCTAGCAAAATAAACTCTTGTCCACTTGATGCTTTAGGATGTATCTTGCCTATCACATCAATGCCCCAAGTCGAGAAAGGCCATGGGGAGCTGAGCGTGTACAATTCCGTCGGAGGTACATGTATTAAATTGGTAAATATTTGGCATTTGTGGCATTTCTTCACATATTCTACACAGTCTGCCTCCATTGTGTTCCAGAAGTACCCTAGTCGAAGGATCTTCTTTGCAAGCATTCTAGAATTCATATGGGGGCCTTACAATCCTTGGTGTACTTGCTCGACGACATTCTGTGCTTGCTCTTCATCAATACAGACTAGTTGTATTCCTTCATAAGATCGCTTGTACAAGATGTCTTCACACAAGACAAATTGAGAGGCATATCTTCTCAAGAATTTCTTGTCTCCTACCGAAGCATCGATGGGGTACTATCCTTCTTTGATGAAATCCACAATTGGCACAAACGAAGGGCTACTATCGACTATCAAGGCATTGATTTCACCCATGTGTGCAGGCTGTGTTCTTCTTTCAATTATCAAAGGTTTGATCATCTCTGCTGGATCATCTCCAATCATTGATGCTAGGGTGGCCAATGCATCAGCGTATGTATTAGTATCTCTTGGTGAGTAGTCAAACTCTATCTGCTCAAAGCTTTGGGCCAATGCCATTGCACATTCCTTGTAGGGTATCAACTTTTCATCCTTGGTCCTCCAATCTTCTCTAACTTGATAGATGACAATAGAAGAATCACCATATACTTTTAGTTTCTTGACACCAATGGCCAATGCCGCTTTCAAACCCATAATGCATGCTTCATATTCTGCAATATTGTTTGTGCAATCAAACTCCAAACGGAAGGCAAATGGTATAAATGTACCCTCTGGGTCTATGAATAGCACTCCTGCACCGTATCCTTTGTGATTGGCTGCTCCATCAAAGAACATAAGCCATGTATATGTTTGTCTATCTTCTTGAGTCACATGTACCTCCTCATCTCGAAACAGATCTTCTAAGTGTTGGAAGCTATCTTCTACTGGATGCGCAGACAAATGTTCAGCTATCGCACTCCCTTTTATGGACTTCTGAGTGGTGTATGTAATGTCAAACTCTGATAACAGCAATAACCATCTGGCCATTCTTCCTGTAAGGGCAGGCTTCTCAAATAAGTATTTCAATGGATCCATCCGAGAGATTAGTATGATATGATATGACAGCATGTAATGCCTCAATCTCTTTGTTACCCAAACTAAAGCAGTACATGTATTCTCCAATGAGGTGTAATTGGCTTCATATCCGGTGAACTTCTTGCTTAAGTAGTAGATTGCTTTCTCTATTCGCCCATCTGAGTCATGTTGTGCGAGCATTGTTCCCATAGAATTGTCCAATACTGACAAGTATAGTAGCAGGGGTCTCCCAGGCACTAAAGGTACGAGGACCGGTGGATTCATCAGATATGTCTTGATTTTCTCGAATGCCATTTGACATTGAGGGTTCCAGGTCTTTGGCTGATTCTTCCTCAACAGCTTAAATATTGGCTCACATGTGGCTGTGAGGTGTGCAATGAATCTGTTTATGTATTGTAATCTTCCCAAAAATATCCTTATTTCTTTTTTAGTCCTTGGTGGTGGCATCTCTATTATAGCTTTGATTTTTGATGGATCTATCTCAATGCCTCTGCGGCTAACCATAAAGCCAAACATCTTCCTTGCTGTCATTACGAACGCACATTTTTGTGGGTCAGTCTCAACTTATATTGTTTAATCCTCTCAAAGAATGCTCTGACTGCGAGTATGTGGCCTTCACGGGTAACAAATTTTACAATCATATCGTCCTCGTACACCTCAACCTCTTTGTGGATCATATCATGTAATATGGTTGTGGCCATTCTTTGATATGTCGCCCCGGCGTTCTTCAACCCAAATGGCATTACAGTATAATAGTAGGTGCCCCAGTCCGTGGTGAAAGCAGTCTTGGCTTTATCTTCTGGTGCCATCTTTATTTAGTTGTACCCTGAGAATCCATTCATAAATGATAGTAATGCATGTCCTACCATATTGTCCACCAAAATGTCAATCTTGGGTAGCGGGAAATCATCCTTAGGGCTTGCTTTGTTTAGGTTTCGATAATCGACGCATACCCTCAATCGTCCGTCCTTCTTTGGTACAATCACAATGTTTGCCAACCACTCAGGGTACCTGGTTACTTCTAAGAATCCTGCATCCAATTGCTTCATTATGTCCTCTTTGACCTTTAATGTCCATTCAGGTCGTAGCCTTCTCAACTTCTGTTTATGTGGCTTTGCCTCCGGGAACAAAGGTATCGTGTGTTGCACAACTTTAGGATCAATGCCGGGCATGTCCTCATAGGACCAAGCAAACACTTCTTGGTACTCTATTAGCAATTCTGTCATCAGGGCCACCTCTTCTTCAGTCAAGGTGGTGCCAATCTTTATCTCACGAGGTTCTTCAACAGTACCTAGATTGATCATTAGGAAGTCTTTGCCAGCAGGTTGGGCCTTTTTATCTTCTGAGATTTCAACTTGTCGTTGTATTTCAATAGGGATTTCATCATATTTATCATTGTTAGAGTTAGAGCTTAAAATTGGAATGGAAGATGTGGACACAGAGTAATAAGAAATATCATCTTTATTAATTATGGATAACAGTGGTACAGAAGAAGTGGCTCCTAATGGAGCGGACTCAAAGCTGGAAAAGGACTCATTCCTATCTATTGACTCTTCTACTATGGGCTTAGACATGGTCATACTAGGAATACATGACTCATCATTGGTGTAGACAAAAATATCTAAGCAACTCCAGTTTGGGATCACACCGTTGAAGGGAAAGATCAGTTGTTGTGGATTTGGCTCTTCATTTTGGTTTCCTCCGGTGAGTGTCATCACTTGATCTTCCTCGAACAAGTTACCGATATCAACTGTATCTGCCTTAGATTGTAGCTCTCCTCTTTGCTCTTTTGCCGGTGTCTTCTCAGTATCTTCCCAGTCAATGGTACAGTCAAAGAAAACCTCAAACCCAGGCCATCGTCTCTGGAATCGCCCATTAAACCAAGTTTCAGAGAACCATGGAAAGGTGAGTCATCTCCTTCTTTGACGAAATACCCATTCAGAGTTTTGTAGTATGGAGTATTTTCTTGATTGTACAATCCTTCAGTTAATACTTGATTGATTTGCCCATCTGTTCTCTACTGTTGCCATCTTCCTCTGCTCATGCCTGTAGCCTTTATTGTACTACTACTATCATATGCATTACTATTTTTGTATTTCTTCTTCTCGAGCCTCAGAAATCTGTGATCGGCTCCCCACTGTTTCCGCTCTATCAACTCTAAATCATGTCCGTTGGGTATGTACCCCAGTCCAAATCTGTGCTCATTAATTAACATAGATAAGACTTCAATATTACCTTGTTGATCTAAGCCGAGGCCCATTCTTAGAAAATAAGACATATTTAGCAATTGACGAAAAGGAAAGGACAAATGCATACCTGTGGGATCTGCCCCTGTGATAGCCAAGATGTTGTCTATTTTAAAGCCGCCAAGATGGACAGTCTCAAATGATCTCTCATCACATTCATAACCCATTCTCCCTGTAGCCAATGCATTGACCATTTCTGAATCTGCATTGATGGTTATGATGACGTCCCCATGTATGAATTTGACTTTCTGATGCAGGGTGGACGCAACTGCATTGGTTGCATGTAAACATGGTCGACCCAGTAGTATATTAAATGTAGCCTGGATATCAATGACTTGGAACTCTGTATCAAATACAGCCAGACCGACTCGGATAGGCACAGTGAAGTCACCTTGGATGGCCCTGCGGGTGTTATCATAAGCCTTGATGATCAGATGTGATGGCTTCATCTCTTCATCTTTGAATCCCAAGTACCTGAATGTTCTGAGGGGAAATACATTTAGGGCTGACCCATTATCAATTAATACCTGTGAAACAACCTTGTCTCTGCAACCAATAGTGATGTGTAATGCTTTGATGTGTTTGGCTCCTTCACTAGGGAGGTCTGCATTGCTAAATATGATTGAATTAACTGCATAACGGCCGCCGACCAGATCCGCTAGTTCATTGTAATCCATTACTACCGGGACATGCATGCTTGTCAGGGATTTTAGCACAACGTCCCTATGAGCTTTTGATGCCATCAATAGCTCCCAGATGGAGACATTTGCTTGCATCTTCTGCAATTGCTTGAGAACCGGATTGGGTGGTTCAGGTTGACTAGATTGCCCCAGTTCCTTTTCTCTGGCCAACTGGGCTGGATTCTCTGCTGCTAAATGTGCTGGCTTGTACCCTTTGCCTGTATGTGTTTCTGTCCTTCACCGGGTATGTAGATTCCGAATTCATCAAATTGTTCATTCAGCTGAGTAATTTCTTGTTCTTCATTGGGTATGTAGACACTGTAAGGCTCCTCTGGCTCTTCAGAATGTCCATAGTACCAGGGATAAGTAAGATCAAACTCCTGGTCCAAATTGCCACCTATCATGAAAACTTCACTCTCCAGAACCTTTTCCTTGGACTTCGATATCTCCCATTCTATGAAATTCACACTATGATATGGGAGTGGGTTATTGTTGATTGATGCCTGATTGGTTCTTCCTTGTACTTTGAATGCCCCTGAATCAATTAGGTCTTGTATGGCATTTTTGAGGTTCCAACAGTATTCCGTATCATGACCTGCCTGATTGTGGAACTTACATAATTTCTCCGCACGATAAGAGGCTGGTGGTGGGTTTGGCACATTCATGGGTGGTGGTGGCTTTAATTTTCCAACCCTCATCAATCTTTCCATCAACACTTCCCTTGGTAATGATAACTCCGTATACAACCTGAAAGGCCTTTGCCGTGGAGCTGGTAAAGCATATTTAATTGGTGTCGGTGCAACAACCGTATTCGTAACTGCTACTTCCTTGTGGGCGTGGGCATTGTTATACTTGGGTTGATAGGATCTCCTGCTTGGACCCGCCTCTGACTTTTCCATTTTCATTGGGAGTTCATCTCCATAGTTAATGGCATCTTCTACTTGTTGTCCCGTGACAACCAACCCTTCGAATGTGAGGATAGCCTGTCCAAATATATATGCTTTGTATGCTTTATTGAGCCCTTTCATCATCATTTGAACCTGGTCCCTCTATGACGGTCGATCCCAAAGTTGTGCAGCCACTTTCCTGAACCTGGTCAAGTATTCTGTGAAGCCTTCATCAGATTTTTGTACCATGGTCTCTAATTGCCTCCTATGAGTCTCGATCTCAGTATTATAGGAATAATGATTGGTGAATGCTCTGGTGATATCGGTCCAAGAGTGGACTTGTGAGGGATTCAGATTCATTAGCCATATATGTGCCCCTCCAGTTAATGAGAATTGGAACACCTGCCCCAATTGTTCATCAGTAAACCCATGCCCTTGCCTCAACAGTCCTGTGAATGATCTCAGATGTGTCTTGGGGTCCCCTGTCCCGTCGAATTCTTCAGTAGTCCATTTAAATTTCGGTGGCAGTTTGGCATCTGGAAAGAAACATAGTCCCTCAGAATCAATGATCTGACTTTCTACGCCCTTCAGGCCCCTCAGTATCTGTTCTACATGACTTAGTCGGTTCCCATATGGATCTTCAGATTCCTTCGGCTTCTTGATCGAAGGAGCCTTCTGGATGATCGATGGTTGCTTGCAAATAACCTCTCCTTCTTCCTCAAAAGTGGGATTTGAGAACACAATCGGATTATTCTTGCTGGGGGTATCTTCCTTTGATGTGGAGGGTGTGTCCTCTTTTCCCATTAGTAACTTATGTACATTCCGCAGCATGGCAGCCATTTCACTTACAATATCCTCTATCTTGGTTACTCGGTTTTCTAATGAATTCTCATCTTGATCACGGTTAGCCATAACTTCAATTGGTTTTTCAGGAATAGGCCCAACCGGTTTAATGATGGGTACTCTGGACAACCTATTGGTGATAGGATCTCTTATCCAAAGAGTAGCAATGCTTGCAGATTGGCTCGATAGTCACCTATGCTGGAATAGATCAACAGATTAGGATTTGAAATGACTAGACACTTGAAGGTTTTACATGCACACACAAGCTGACTCTACCAATACAAATGTTAGCTCCCTTATAAAATCCATTGAATAAATATTATCCAAATCAATTTAATTGTTTCGACGGACCCTGTGACTAGTCTTGGGCCTCACGTCCCAAATGGTTTATTAGACAGCAAGATCCGACCACTTAGTTCATTGAATTCAAAGAAATTAAAATGGATATACTTATTTGTAATTTTTATATGGGATAGTTAGCGAAAGCGGTTCATGACTAAACAAATCAATAAATGACCACTCAATCATGGTACCTATGCCGTGACAGGGAATTTCCAATCATTTTTGAAACCAATGTGTTAACAATGATAGATCCGACGCTTTGAGCTCGTTGATAGAGAGTGTACAGTGGCCATCCACTATGACATGGAACAGGTTTATACAATCCTCCCGCTCTCAACAAGTGAGAGTTCAAGATGCTCATCGTGTGAGATCAAACATGTCAACAAATCGAGAGTAAAAACAGGAAGAACTTCGATATTACTGGCATGGATATTGTGATTGATTGGGTTTTACCATGTTGGTTCAGAGATAGACCAAAAATAACATACATGTGGCTCAAACTGGGTTAGGACAGAAAAGGCCACCTTAACGAGGATGGGGTAACCTATCACCGAATGCACGATGAATAATGGGCCCCCAATCCCTTTATATACTATGTTGCAAGGATCCAAGCGATGTGGAGTATCATAACGCATTCTCTGGCGGACCCAAGAAACGCTCATTAGAGGCTGCTCACTGGTCATGGTCTCACAAATTACAGGCCAAGGTTGTGTGTTTCGCCTAGCGGGCTGCCCCATCAGCATGGGACCCGGTTCGGCTACTCGCACGAATGTGTGACTGAACCCATTCCCCCCAAAGCAATATTATACAAGCATAAATATAGTATCCTAGATCTAGCATCATATGTCAAGCAAATCAATATAAGGAAAGTATCCTAGGAGTCTGAATATTATTCCCCAGTGGAGTCGCCACTGTGAGGACAATGGGAAATCGATGATCCTCCTCGGGATGAATGTAGATTCGTATCGATGAAGATTAATTGTTTTGTTGGAGTCACCACCTAGATTAAGGTCTAGGACATCGAAAAATATAACCTCACCCTAAGGTAAGACTTCTATTGACTCGTGACCCAATGTATCAGTTCTTTGGTCTGCAAGAGATCGGGTAAGTATTCAGGGTATGGTTATGGGAAGGTGTTAGACACCCAAACCGCCCGATCAATATCGGCCTCCTAAACTTTCCTTAGACTCTAATTTTGACTGTGCTTGGTCAACTAGATGACTAGGGTTCAATGGGGGATGTCCTAAACCAAGTTGCTAAGTAATTCTAACCTAGGGTTCAGCCAATCATGTTTTAAAGCAAATAAACAAGCAAATGTAATATACAATATTATACAGTGAATCGGACCAAAGATGGTTCGGTCTTGGACTGAATCTGAGACGTGTAAGACATCTCAAACTGCCTACATATTCCAATCCTGGAAATCAAGTCCAAAAATATAGTTCGAATGGGTTTTGTGATTAAAGATTATAAAAGTGATTTATACATGTGCTTCAATTAGATTTTTTTGTTCAAGTTGAAGTTTATATTGGATGTATGGTTGATGGGTGGCTTTGTACCGTATTTGGGATTCCCAAATTGCCTAAGTATTTTAGGGTGTGCCCTAGAAATCAGGTACGACGTAGTTCGAAAATATTTGTGAGAGTCGGATTTGGAATGTGTACCAAATTCTTACCATTTTTGTCAATAGGATCTAGGGATGAGACCTAAATTCCTACCATTTTTATTTGGGATGTGTACCAAATTCTTTCTATTTTTGTCAATAGGATCTAGGGATGAGACCTAAATTCCTACCATTTTTATTTGGGATGTGTACCAAATTCTTTCTATTTTTGTCAATAGGATCTAGGGATGAGACCAAAATTCCTACCATTTTTGTTCCTACCATTTTTAGCTTTCTAGGGTGTCCTATCCCTTTTCATTGTGATTTTTATTTTTTAGGGTTTCATACCCTAATTATTCTCTTTATTCTAGGGTTTATTTTGCCCTAATTATTCTTTCCATTTTTTTAGGGTTTCACTACCCTAATTATTGTTTTCTTTTCATTTTTAAGGTTTCCTACCCTAATTGTTGTATTCTTTCTATTTTTAGGGTTTCCTACCCTAATTGCTATTTTCTTTCCATTTTTATGGTTTTCTACCTTAATTGCTATTTTCATTCCATTTTTAGGGTTTTCTACCCTAATTGCTATTTTCTTTCCATTTTCAGGGTTTTCTACCCTAATTGCTATTTTCTTTTCATTTTTAGGGTTTTCTACCCTAATTGCTATTTTCTTTCCATTTTTAGGGTTTTCTATCCTAATTGCTATTTTCTTTCCATTTTTAGGGTTTTCTACCCTAATTGCTATTTTCTTTCTATTTTTAAGGTTTCTTACCCTAATTATTATTTTTCCAAATTATCTCTTTCCAACACAAATATAGTAGGTAAAGCATTTCAACTGTAGCAGTGATAGTATTCCAAATATAGTAGTGTACATCCAAACATGGCAGTAATCATTCAATATAGCACGTGAGCATGTGTAGCAGACAAATATGGCAATAAGCATGTGTAACATTCTAAAACAACAAGAATCATGTAAGCATCAAGATGGTAGACATATCAACATGGAATCCAATGGTTCAGATTTAATATCATCACATAATCAGAAATCAATTGAACATCCAGTGGATCAGATTTATCAATCAATGGCTCAAGATCAAATGCCATAATTAAATCATGTGAAATAACTCAACATCAAATGGTCATATTAAAATTCACATTAAACAGTTTCAGATCAATGGTCACAATTAATCACATCAAATTCCCAAGATCAGATCCAGATCAGATGGCCACAATTTAATCATTCAAAATCCAGATCAATGGTCCATATTTAATCACCTAAAATTTTAAACCAATGTAATCAATTTCATAAAAAAATTCAAGCATATTCGGATCAATTTTAATCACATGAAATTCTAAATACCCTCGGATCAATTTTAACTCATGAAATTTCAAACACACTAGGTCAATTTTACTCACATGAAACTCCAACACATGGCTACACAATTGTATGATCAAGTTCTCGGTGGTGTGGGAGATTGCTATTGGGAATAGGAGAGTGCTACGGTTAGACTGATGACCAAAGCTAGGATGGATCAGTGGGGCTTGAGTGATCATATGTGGGGCTGTTAGGTGTCAAGGTGAGGGATTTGATGAGGTGTTGCGGGATGGAATTGGTATAGCAGATGATAGCAAGCTGCTTGGCCGTGGCTGGGTTTTGATTAATGATGCAGGCTAGACAAGAGTGAAGAGATGGGATTGTGAGTGTAGCTGGACAGGTGTTTAGATGATGATGGGATCAGATTATGTGAGTGGAGGCTTGGGTTGCATGGGTAGTGCAGGGAATCTGTTAGGGGGTAGACCGCAGCATGGGAATTTGGTGTTGGAGTTGGTGTTTTGGGGGTTTGGTGGTGAAGGTTCATGAAGGTTTACAGATGTAGATGCATGAAAGCTTGTAGACGGATGGCTGGGTTTGGTGCTTGGTGGGGCTAAAGCAGCAGTGGGTATGACATGGTGGGGGAGGTGTATCGATCATAGGTTGCAGTCGGGTAGGTCTACAACAGGTTGCGGTTATGGATAGAAGGGTGGGGTAATTGGCGATCTGGAGTTTATAGATTCTGGCGGACAAGCACAAGGTGAGGCTGTGATTAAATTCGGTGATTGGAGTTGAGTTGGTGAGGGAGGTTGCAGGTAAGGGATGGTGAGGTTGCTAGAACCGTGAGCAGCAGGGAGGTAATGGTGGTGTTGTCGATGCTTACCTCCTTCTGGACGCCTCTCTTTCTTCCTCTCCTTCTCTCGGTTTGTCGTCCCTTCTTTAATTTCGTTCTCTCTCAACTCTCTCTTTTCCCGTCTCTCTCTTTCTCTCTCTCTCTCTCTGGTTTTCTTCTCCAAAATCGAAAAAGAACCTCCCGTTCTCTCCCTCAAACCTCTCTCTTTATCTCCCCTCCTCTCTCATTTTTTTTTTCCAGCCCCCATCGAAAACCTACTGCCCCTCTTTTTATCCTTTTTAGACTCCTCCTTTTAGACCACCGATCCCAACCATTATTATATTTCTTTCCAAAACAAAACCCCCCTCGATCTTCCCTCCTTTTCTTTCCTTTTCTCCGACCCAAACTTTAGGTTTTTCAGCCACCTAGCAGCCTTTTAGGAAAGAAATCCCGCCTCCTTCTTCTTTCCTCTCCTTTTCTCTTCTAGATCTCGCCGACTCTTCTTTCTTCCTTCTTTTTTTTCGATTTTTCCTCCACCTGTCCACCTCTTATTTCCTTCTTCTCCCTCTTCCTTCCTTCTTCTCCCTTTTCTTTCCTTCTTTGACAATCTCACCGACTCCCTTTTATTCGGATCCTATTTGCCTTTTTTTTTATATAAAATATATATAAAAAAATATATAATATATTAATATATTAATATATATGATATAATATACGTATAAGACATATGCATATATTATATGATATATTATAATATATTATACATTATATAATAATATATAAAAGAAATACATGCATATGCACCGACATGAATTGGTCTGGATTGACAAGGATTGACTGGATTGGGCCAAGACTGGCTTGGGTTGAGCTGAGTTGACTGGATTAACTGAAATTAATTGGGTTTTCTCTCTATCATTTCATGGGCCATTTCCACTGTCATTCTACACGGAATTTTTCGATAGCCTCTATTCTCAATTTTCTTCGTTCACTTTGTAGAATATTAAAAATGAGGAATATTGGAACTTGAATCACCTCATTTAGAAATAAAATGGCCAACTTATGAATTTCTAAAGTTTAAGCAGACCAATTATCAATAATTTGGCTGACCATTCTGCATGGGATCCTTCGGAGACTTCTACCAAAAATCCTTTACGTCCACTTTGTAGAGTACTAAAAATATAACATAATGAAACTGAAATTACCTGATTTGGATATGGGGTGACCAAAATATGAATTTTCGAAGATTAAATGACCATTTCCATATGTAATTTTGCATGGGACCCTCCGGAAACTTCCACCCAAGATTTTCCACGTCCACTTTGTAGGACATCACAAATGAAGAATAATGGCATTGGAATCATCTGAATTCGATGTAGAACGACAAAGATATGAAGCTTTGAAGTTCTAACGATAATTTTGCATGAAATCTTGCATGGGGCCCACCAGTGACTTCTACTCGGGATTTTTCACGTCCACTTTGAAGAGGACTAAAAATAAGAAATAATGGTACTTAAACCATATGATTCAGATGTCGGATGATTAAAATTGATGATTTGAAATTCAAATAATCCAATTTACGATAATTTGCATGAAAGCCCCTGAGATTATTTATGATAATTTCAGAAACCTCCCTTGTACGTATCATCCAACTAAAATGATCATATCTTCTTCATTTGATATCAGAATTGAGCAATTCTCCATGACCTATGCATCCATGCAGATTATAGCCTGTGACCTTGTGGGCCCCACCGAAAACTACCTCGAGGTCGTAGTAAAATCTAAATTTTTACTCATCTCTCTTCCTTTGTTGTCCACATACCAGTAGGACTTTATTCAGTTGGAAATGGCAAAAATGGGGTGCTTACGAGGTCTCTACTTTCTGCCAGTACTTCACATACTGTGTACTGACATGGAACCCCATTTTCCTACCCTATGTTTTGACACATCAGATGATCGTGGCGACAGAATGTGACTAGGTAGGTAATCTACCTTATGGCAAACTACTTACCCAGCTCTTTGTGCGTCTTTGTATCGATGTGATGCAGGATGATGCTTATGATGAGATTGTGGGTGTGAACTTTGACTGGGTCACCATAAGTTGAGTTACAGATGAGTTGGAGGTCAGGCCTCATCCTAGGGTGAGGACAGCACCACTTGCGATGGAGGCTACCCATGCTGCAAGGGTCAAAGTGGGACAGGAGGGTCCTAAGAGATGGAGACAGAGGTGGAGGGTCCTTTGGTTGGTCCATTATGGGGTCCCACTACATTGGACTCTCTTCGGGCCTTGATGGATGAGCTCCTCCTGGATGTGTGTGAAGTTCAGACTAATTAGAGGCAATATGCCTTTATGGTGGAGAACCAAATCTAATGACTCTAGAATGCCTAGATTCTACCTTTTCCTGCACTGACGTGCTTCAAGCTGAGTTGAGCATCAGCTGTTAGCAATCGTGAGGGCTGGCCTTCTCCTTACTGTTGATATCGAGGAGACGACGACATCGGCACCAGCTTCAGTGCAGACTTTGCAATGGGTTCGTAGGTCTACACCTCAGTATTCAGGATCCCAACAATAGAGATGTCACTATACCTTGTTATATCATTTTTGGTAGGTAATAGTCCGACCTGAGGACTATGCCTAAAAGAAAACAATACCTTGGCACTAAACAACATTATTATTTTTTTCTCATATGGTCATATAAGAGTAATTTTATGCTATTTCTTGATTCCATACCTTCTAAGGCCGTGATCTAATCATCTTTTGTATTAAAGCTTTTAAATACTTAATTTCTTAATATGCTAAATGACTGGGCACGGTATTTGAACAGGTTGGTGTGATAAGACAGAGCTTAAAGCTCTGATACTAAAATTGTATGATGATGTCACCCTTAAAAGGATGAGCAATTAATGCCCATCCTCCAACAACTCTTTTTTTTTTTACTCTCCAACAGCTTTTTTTTAATCCTCCAGCAACTCTTTTTTTGAATCCCCCAACATCTCTTTTCTTTAATCCTCTGATAACTATTTTTCTTATTCCTCCAACAACTCTTTTTTTTTTGAATCCTCTAACAGCTCTATTTTGAATCTCTTTCTCCCTCCTTCTTCCCATATGTATATGTAATTTAGATTAACAAAGTGGGTAAAACATTGCTTGTAAGCTTTTGTATTTTGGGAGTACTTATAAGGCCCCCTGTGAGAGTATGAGGTCCTCTTGTGGTGAGAGAGTCCCACACTTAGGTTGAGAGAGTCCCCAAGAGACCCTTGGGTTGAATGGTCCCCATACAACCCTTGTCAATTTGTTCTTGTCTTTCCTTCTTTAGTAAAATTATTCTAATTTGTAGTTCGCTCTTCAATTTATTTGTGATGAGCTACATCATTGTCACACCCCATTTTTGGTCAACAAAAGGGTGGCTGGACCATTACACAATTAACCAGGTCTAGCACAGAACGATGTTAAGCCGTGTATATCCAACCAACCATCACCATTGGAACCATAAGCATACACAAAAATTCAAAGTATAATTATAAGTGGATCAATATATAAATGAACTGAGATAATATAATGGTAATTAAATAAGTACTTCCAATTAAAACCACTTATCAAAACATACTAAGTATTCTTAACTATTAAACACAGGCATTGTATGTATCATCTCAAAAGGGTCAGCATTTTAATATTACTTAAGATTAGTGAGAACTATGGCTACTACTGCAACCCTTCTAGTGGAATACATAGCTGTCGTACTTAGACTTCGCATTGTGTCTTCCTCATCCTCCTCTCGTCCATCCTGTTAGGAAAGTTGGTGGGAATAGCTGCATTGACTTAGTCGACAACAACAGTACTTGCAAAACTATCTAAAGATAGGATGTATGTAGGGTGAGCTCTCCAACATGAGCTCAATGAGCAACTGACACGCAAGCACACAATAATGCATGAATATAATTATTATCAAACAAGTCTGGTAATGTCTATTCTTTTCCTATGGAAAGGCCTGGCCATACTCACCAAAGCTGACCATGCCTCCATACATGAGAGAGAATGGACACTTACCCAATGCTGTTCTGACAAAATCAGGGAAGCCATGCGTCTCCCAATATGTGTGGTGATAAGGCAGAATCTCTATAGTACTGCTTCGACAAACACCATTGGGACTTCCTCCTCATCCCCTGTCTCACACTAGTACCTAACTCCTACTGGCCAGAGTTACACAAATGGGGATATTACACTACTAACTAATCCTACATGCGATACAAATGCACCTACAGTCGTACCCTAGTAGATATCTCAGTCCATTTGTCTACCCCTAGATGTTGTCAATCCACTAATGCACATGGGGATGCAAAGTAGTGTCAGTGTGGTGAACTAAACCGACAATCCTTGACTCTGTTCACTCCCCACATAGACTAAACACACATCATGCTTTCACTATAATAATATATAATGCAAATGCATACAACACATATATTGGATGGCATGTTATTCGCCAATGATCATAACACCTAGATGTTACATATGAAATCCATTAGGTTTGGTTACAATGATAAACCATAGTCTGAACATCATAGGCTATTTGGTTGGGGTGTTCGATTGGAAGTCACGATTAGACTTCTATCCAGATTAGTCAAAAGACCCTTCTGAAAGGATTCGGTAGGAACTCTGGTTGCACAGACGTGTGACTGGTCCTCCCACCGATCCTTTCCAAAGGCTCTCTGGTGGTGTCTGACAACTGATCCAATTGCACAGATGTGCAACTGGTCCTGCAAAGGGCTGGTCTGGGAGTTGGCCTTGTATGGAGGCATGGGTTTTGCCTTCAGACATCCTTCTAGGCCTGCCTCTTGACCTTCTCTATAGAAATCCATTGACTGAATCTGAGGCTAGGTCATTAATGTCAACCAAAGGTCCTTACCTTCCGTCCTCAATATTGTACCAACGTCTTACCACACGAGGCCTAGTATTATGTGTTCACACAATGCACGATCAACTTTATGATTCCTATAGTTCCGCCAAAAGAAAAGGCCTATCCCTTTCCCTCAATGAGTTGGAAAAAATCAGTCCTGCCATTAATGGCTGATGGGGAACCTGTTCAGCAGTTAATGCCTAACTATCGCCGAGGTTCAAAAACAAATGACTTACCAGCGAAGTGAAGGGTGAGGCTGAGGGTATTCCAAGCAAAGCTACGGTGGTCTGATGGTATCCCCTCCTACTACACTTACCTTTTTTTTCTCCAACTTCCCCCTTATTGCGGAGAGTTGTCAGAGTTTCTCTAAGATGAGTTCATGTGAATGAGAGAGAGAGAGAGAGAGAGAGAGAGAGAGAGAGAGAGAGAGAGAGAGAGAGAGAGAGAGAGAGAGGGTTCAATTGGATAAGGAGTCCCCTATCTGAGTGAAACTCATTTACATGGTAGTGGGAAGGTTTGCTGACAAATGTCAGCCTAGGGGAAAGTTTGGGAAAAAATAACTCCCTATTTCATGAGTAAGGGAGTAAGAGAGGAGCTGGTTCCCACTAGGGTTGGTTGAGACTAAGGAATATCCCCTACTCTATCTAAACACGCTTAGGACACATATCAAACCTGATGACTGTGTTTTGGGCTTGTCTGGTTGCAGGGTCCCACCTATAGTGTTGGGACCCCTACAACTAGTACGGTGCTTCCAAACAGCAACAAATGTTCCCAGATCACTTAATCTAAATGAAGTCTACGGTTTTCTTACCTAGTTTGACCAAAGGTTCTAAGCCATCATCACCTTAGCTCCATCCATGGTGGGAAAACCTAGCTCAGAAAGGAAAACCAAGATTAGATCGGGTTTTTCGGGTATGAGTTTTACAGGTGTAGGGTTGGGGATAAGGGTGGTGACCTAGCAGTGTTCATTGTAGCATCGCTGACTAAGGGTGCCCTATGCCAAGCCCACAATTGGGAGTTGCGTGGCTTTGATAGGGTCCGTTGGGCAGGACCTGGTAAGTGCCTATTTACTCTCACGCATAAGTAGTTGAACAAACTTTGGGAGTGCAGTTGACCTCTTCCATAGCGTATAGCAAACAATACCAGACCACAAATTTGAATGCCATCTCATGCATATTTGCGTACTTGCTTGTACTGTTCCTCACTGAGCGCAAGTTGAAGAGCTCACCCCATGGTCATATTTCTTTTTAGATGATGTTTCATGTGCTATGGTAGCTGACTTCGACAACACACCGTCGTCTCCAACTTCGCTTGATTGGAAACACAGGCAGCTGATGAAGAGGATCATGGTTGTTTCAGCAAATGTGACAACTATATCTTCATTTAGACGGGGCATCATTATCGCTTTAGCCATTCTTATTTTCTTAACTTTAGATTTATTTCAATTTAGTTTGGATTTTATTTACTTGGGATGTGTTTGACAGGGTTATATTACGATTATGTTTTGGTACATGGTACAAAACTAGGATATTGATATTTAATTTATCACAAGACTCTCAGTTTCCCTTTAATATAAGAATTCCACTATTTAGTTACACTCTAATTTTTTTTTTGGTGGTAACGCTATTGGGATTTGGTGGATGGTTTGATAAGCATGGTTTTTCATGGTTTTGGGAGAGGTTGAGCCAACAGATTAACAGTTCAGCCACATCTCCAGTTAGCCCAAAAATTGGGGTGTCATACATACGGCTCAAAGAGAATGGTATCAAACGACAAAGACTCAATGGCTCTGAGTGAAGGAAAAGAACATGGACTACATGTCACACCCCGTTCTTGACATACTAGTACTACAGAATGTAACAAGATCTCCACATGCTTTTAGAACATTAGGAATCCCCTTCTAGGATTACGAAATGTGGTACGCCAACTATTAAACCATACCATCACAACAAAATAACAATAAATTACATTACCACACAAAGCAGTGCCTGTAAAATGTGGTGCAAGCATCCCATTCCACCCACATTCCTCTTTATCGATGTAACTAGACATCATGAATCAAACATGGATCAATCACTTTTGTGGAAACATAGCGAATGTCCCATTCTACTCACCCTCAATCCCTACCGGCACTGCTGATCCCAAACGCAAGGATGCATATGTGTAAACAAGCAAAACAGTATATTGGATAACATGTTATCATACAATCATATTATCAATCTCACATAGCATCACACTATCAAGTTCATAAGCAAACAAAGGTCTAATCCCCTTACTTGAGATAGTAAACAGAAAATACTACAGAGTACACTTTGAACAACTTCCCTATGATTCTCCTGTACCTTTAATAGCATTAAAAATAATATATATAAATCCTTTGTTCAATATTTGTCTCTATTGCTTGCTCATCATAACATCCTATTACGTTATTAATATTTTCAGAGGTCTAGCATTTAGTTTCTAACATCCTACACTTGCTATCCAAGAGTTTTTAGCATAATTAAGGGGAACAACAAGCTAACTAATAGTTTCCGGTGGTTAATAATTGAAATAATAGGGAATGCATATATAAAAAGATGATCTCAAGAATCCAAACCCATAAATAATCTTAATAAAATCCCAGCAAGCTACTGAGCAAAGATGGTCAAGATCCAAGGTCAAAATCAAGGGCGGCTAATGGCATCGACTGTACAGTTTGGTCACCAGGCATGCCGCTGGTGCCTTTGGCTGTACGTCTAAATGTGCTTGAAAGCCTATGATTTTGACACATGTGGTTTACTTGGATATTTTTAAGTATGGTTAAGAAGTTTGGGTTCAGAATTTCTTTTTTACATCATGTTATGGATACCGTTTTGAATTTCCAAATAGCCAATATTGCTTGATCTGGCTTGTAAACCTTGGATCCGATTCCAGCAACTCTATTAAGGGTTTTCCCTGGCTTTGGTCTATGTATAGGTCATTTTAATCGATCATGAATCACTTGGCGTGCTTAGATCCCGATACTAATCATTTTACCCATTTTTCATCATTCTTATAGTCTTGGGTTCTCCTTGAAACTGATCTAACATTCAAATGAGTTTATGGACATCCACCTTTGATGGTGAGTGGGGTATTATTCAAGGAAACATGAGACAATAGTCCCACCGTGGTTTATCTCATTGCATTAACTCATAAAAATTGTTAGAGTTAGGGATTTGTTACCAATGGTGTTTTCCCGTCGATGGTGCTATCAAAGCCTACCTCCAATGGTAGACGAGATCCTTCTTCCTCCTCTTCTTCTAGTTATATTCCCCAAAATGCATTAGAACTTCTCCTTCCCTCTTTCTTTCTCGGTTGTCTAGGGAATGGAATGAGAAGATGGAGTATTGAAGGATCCCATACTCCATTCATGCTCGGAATAGGGATAAGGTTCCTAACATGGTAAGCGAAGGATTTTCTCCCTCCATCCTTAATTCAAAATGAACCTAGTCATCCTTCTATGACTGGATAATAGTCCAATAAAAAACATGGGTCCCACACTGGGTTGGTCACCAAACCAGATTCGGATATAAGGGTGCGGTTGGAAGTTATGCGATTGGTAACCGACCGCACCTTTTCTTTCCAGCTAGGCTTCATAATTAAACATAGTTATGATGATTTATGCATAAAGGTTGCGTTGGGTTACCTCTATTGGGCTCCACTGATCTGGTTCATCTTGGTTTGAACTGTTTGCCATGGTAAGACCTGTTACAAAGCCAAAATTTCAAATTAGGTTCAAAATTTTTGGTGCGGGTCTTACATTGCAACCAATACTCTTCAACCTCTCAGCCTTGCCGAACTCGACCTCGGGACACTAATTGCTTCCAATAGGGAGAAAGGTAGACCAGATTCATTTCTGCTACTACACTCGGTTGCTCGTATCATACCACATCCTACTCCTTAGACCTCAACTTGAAAGATCTGAGGGGATAGTAAGACCAACAACTTTCTTTTTCCTTTTTACTTAATTGAACATTGTAGAACCAAAATAGTAGGGGCCTACTATTGGGTACAAATGACACCAACCAATAGACTTATGCCACGTTGACATAATGCAAGACAATGGAAACTTAACACATGTACCTACGTGTGGTAGAACTATAGCCAAGGGGAGCATGACACATCGATCTACATGGGCTTGAGACATACGGTGGCGAGCTCAACCTGATTTTTGATAACATGTTGACCACCCCATAATTAATGCTTCTACAACCGAGTACATAGCATTAATTGTGACTATGATAAAATAAAGCAAACAATATTTATTCCCCCATCTTAGCCATGCACATTTATTACATTGGCACTAACTCAAGTGGTCTGCATTAATGGTGTCACCTTTACTCCTCAGTTGAACCCTATGATCCCGATCATACTGCCCAGTAAAGATCCAACATGTCAACTCACATCCCACTCTCAGGATACATGGAAAAGACCTCTACAAAAGTGACTCTAATCAATCCGCAAGTAGAACAACGCATGAGCATACATGATACATATGCTTAGACCCATGCCATGCAAGTTAATGACAAAATCCACCATTTTTAAAGAAACTCAATAACACAAATTCAAGGAGGGCCAAGCCTAAGAAAACAAGTCAAACTCCTGATTCGAAGAGATATCCATTACAGAGCTTCCTTACTGTAAGGGTGACATAAGCTTTCTATTGCCCCCCTTATTAAACAAATTTATATGTTACTTGATGTGTGAATCTTGACTTAGGCATCAAAGCATCTCAAGGCACAGAGTCCGACCAAATTTGTTTACCTTGTCCTTGTCTTCTGCAGATTATCTCTATAAGACCCGTACCCAAACTCTATTATGATCTAACCATTTTGGGCATGTGTTGGGTCTTCCCACCTACGAATGTATCTTGTGGACAAGACTAACGGTGATACATACTTGTGAAGTGACTTTAAAGCACCATCCTGAACCTCTTATGCCATTGGAGCACACAAAAGTACATTAAGAGAAATCTCAGACCCAAACAAGGCGACCCCAATAGCCTGGCATGTATGCATACCTGAGGTGACCTACCAAAAAGGGGGTCCGACGCTTGGCAGAGGTGGTGTGGTAGAACATCAGTCGTATACTGTGCCGCCCCACCTCCAAGCCTGAATTGGATCTGTAATTAATGGAATGTGGGACCCACTGTTTTGAACTCAACCTTCTCCCTCTATGGCCGACTGAGATTGACTCAATCCATGGTAGGCTGACCATGATTGAACCAAGAATGGAAGGGAAGGGAGGAGAATCGTCCCTTTCCAATTTGGTGATCAAACTTACCAATTTTGAGCAAAGTGACATTTTAATCTCTATTGTAATCCATTTTGGAAGCTTCTTGTCTTTTAGAAGTTCAGTCTTGTTGGGCTTAAGAGGGGGTGGCTATTGGACCAGATCGAACCAAACTAACTAACAACAATGCTTTCGAGTTTGATTCGATTCAATCTCTAAAGCATTTCTAGTATAGCGGCTGCTTAAGGTTAAGTGAAGGCTTTCAGTCAATCAAATTAAGAGAACGGATTGAGAGAGAGGGAGATTTTAACATTAGAACTAAGATAGAAGAGAGAAAGGAGAGAAAGGAAAAGAAGAGAGGAGGGGAAGAGTTCCTCTCACTACTCTCTAAAGAGAGAAAGAGAGAAGAAGAAGAAACACAGAAGAGAAAAGGAGAGGAAGAGGAAAGAAACATACCTTTGGATCGTCGACTTCATTGCTAAGAACTTGAAGAAGAGTCGGATCTTTCTATAAGTATCCTTTTACTCTCAAGATCTGATTTAGGTCAATGAGCATTTGAGTAATGAGTGGTTACTAACTGGAAGAGACAACGTCTCTCATTCTATAATTAGTGCCATCGTAATGGAACCCCTACAGCTAAATTAAAATAAGAATATAATAATCCACCATCCATAGCTGAGAATGAACATGTAGACCATCGTTTACAGTTTTGAATCGTGGACGGTGATGTACATGGCACAAGAAATAGTGAGACTGAATCATAGGGAATATAAGTGCATGTCTATGGACTCTAAAGGACACTAAGATGACTATGATGGACTCAAACATAAGAGATTTAAGGGATCCAAATGTTTAGAGATTGGATCTGGAGTTTAAAACCAAATCTAGTATCTTAATAATTTGTCAAATCAAAATGGTATCCATAACCTAATGTAGAAATCAAATTTCAAGCCTAAAGTCCTTATTCACACCAAGATAAATATGAAAAACACGTCAGAGACTTTGGTGGTCATCCTACCACATTTCGATGTGCGGTCAATGGGACGAGTCGCACAACCCAGTCGTCGTGACGTGCGGTCGATGGCATTAGTCGCAATCCATTCCGATGGTGGATGTTCGCCAAACATGGCCAGTGACTTCCTATCATTTATTCTGATTTTATTAAGGGCTTAGAACCCAAAAATAATATTTTTATGTAAGAAACCCCTTGTACTTCATATTGGACAGAGGTAGGGATGGGTATACACCTGGAATCAACTAACCACAGACCACCTCTATAAGATAAGACCTTAAACCAAACCTACAGGGTCTAGGCAACCCTTCTGGGTTATTAGGGCACCTTACAGAATGGCTTCCACCGAGTTGGAAAAACTGAAGACCCAACTACAAGAGTTGCCAGACAAAGGCTTCATATGGCCAAGTATATTGCCATGGGAAGCACCTGTACTATTCATGAAGAAAAAGGATGGTAGCGTACGCTTATGTATTGACTACCAGGAGTTAAACAAATTAACCATCAAGAATAAATATCCTTTGCCTAAAATTGATGATCTGTTTTATCAGTTACAAGTTGCAAAGGTCTTCTCAAAGATTGATCTTAGATCTGGGTATCACCAACTGAAGATCAAGGTTGGAGATATTCCAAAGACCGCTTTCAAGATAAGATATGGACCAGCTTCATTTATAGAATTGATGAACCAGGTGTTTCATGACATTTTGGACACTTCAGTTATTGTATTCATAGATGACATACTCGTCTATTCTAAGGACAAAGAGATATACGTGACAGACTTGAGAGCAGCCTTACAATGATTAAGAAGAGAAAAGCTCTGTGCAAAATTCAAGAAATATAAATTTTGGTTAAATAAAGTGGCAATCTTGTGCCACGTGGTATCTGTGGATGGAATCAAAGTAGATCCAAGCAAGATAGTAGCCATTGTAGGATGGGAAGCACCAAAGATAGTCATGGAGATCCAAAGCTTCCTAGGTTTAGCTAGTTACTACAGGAGATTTATGGAAGACTATTCAAGGATCACCGTTCCACTCACCAGACTAAACAAGAAGGGAGAGAAATTTATATGGACAGATGAGTGTGAGAAGTGCTTTCAAACTCTGAAGTCAAGATTAGTCTCTACACCTATCTTGACTATTACAGCATCAGGCCTATCGTTTACTCTATATACTGATGCCTCAGGTTTGGGATTGGGATGTATATTGATGCAAGGAGAACAGGTGATCACCTACACCTCAAGATAACTAAAGGAGCATGAAAAGGACTACCCTATGCATGACTTGGGATTGGCAGTGGTCATTCATGTAATCAAGAATTAAATGCATTATTTGTATGACTTACCTCTTCACTCAAAAGGACTTGAATATGAGGTAGAAGAGGTGGTTGAATTATTGAAAGACTATGATTGCGACATCCATTACTATTCGGGTAAAGCCAACGTTGTGGCTGATGCTGTCACACCCCGATTCCACACACTTCAGAATGGTGTGATGAACTACCAAATAACCAACGGTTCAACCAGGATCTCTTATAGGCTATCCCCGCGTTATCCAAACTTAACACGCATCCACAATCATAATCAGAGTAATACATAATAGCGGAAAATTTATAAATAATATGAACTGAGAACTAAGTTGATATCCATAAATAATAGCAAATTATTCTGTGATTAACCGAGACATAAATATTTAAATACCAAATACATGTCTTATAAATCCAATAAAGAAAACTACAAAAAAAAATCTAATCGAATACACACGAGTTGCACTCGCAAGAGGAGTCGTGTGTATCATCTTCAGCTCCAACTTCCATAGCTGCTATAGTTCCATACGCTGACAGATTCATATAATCTTCAACGATATCCTCGCATCATCAACTAAAAATATTCGACGTCGAGGGGTGAGCACACAACACGGCTCAGTGAGTAGCCAAAACAATGCAACATTACATATGCATGCAAAAAGTCAATTCATATCTTTGGTCTTGGTTTATAGTTTGCAATGTGCAATAGAAAGGTTGGGTGATCAAAGGTTAACGTTTATTGATACCGCCTCTATACACAGGGTGTGGAAGCCCGCCCGAAGGTTAACGTTTATCGTCGTCCCCATCCACCCTACCATAACATTATACAACAAAGGTTAACGTTTATTGCTATATAATGCTATACCAACACGTAAGCCCCTGTTAGCGAGGGCTTGCAAATTAGGCTCATTGCTAACCAATCCTAATGCCAAACAGGTATCCAAGGCCTCACCCCAAGATCCCTCGGAACATCCATAGAGATAGAGCTAAGGCCCCCCGGTAGAGTCGAGACTACAAGGACCGAGACCACCTCCCCCGATACTCTACGACATAATAGTTCCCGCTAAGGTAATGGCGATACGACGATGTCAATGCACAAGACTTGAGTTAGAGATAGAGCTAAAGTGCTGAGACCCGCCAAAGGTTAACGTTTATTGACGTTCTCATCACACCTCCCCTGATACTCTCTCGCATCAAGCACACCAACCATACACATACAAGCACATGCCTATTCCTATCATCATCATCATCATCATCATGTTATAAATAGTAAAGTAAATATGCATGAACAAGTAATAGAAATATTGGATGGCATGCTGTATGCACATTACAATCATATTCGCATAGAATCAAACATGGCATAGGACTCAAGAAAAGAAAAACAGTTTATTATTAACCAATTTAGTTTGGGGTTAAGGTTCCTCACCTTAGCTTGCTAATAGATATTTTCCAAGCTTTCGATTCACTGTTATAACGGTATTATATTGCTAGCAAACCTAACAAAGTCGATAAAATTTAATTAGAATTAATTCAGAATTTAAAAACCATTCTGTCAACTGAGGGTCGATGCTAGGGTCGATGCTAGGGTCGATGGGTCTATCGACCCTCCCTCCATTCTCATCCTCCCATGGTTTTCCATGAAAACCTAACCATGGATGGATGGTTTGGGTTTCTCCGAAATCCTACACTCAATCATATCTAACCTAAGGTCAGTAGAAACTCATGGAATTAGTATCCATACCTGAGAGGATTACTTTCCTCTGCAATTTCTTCTCCTTTTTGCTAAGCCTTCTTCCTAGCCTCCTTTCTTCCTCTTTTCCTTCTTCTCTCTTTCTCTCAATTCAATTAGGGTTGTGAAAGGAGTGAATGTGGCTTAGGGACGTCCTTTAAATAGACTAGGAATGTCCTATAATAATCCCATTGAGATTTGAAAAGAATCCCAACCTAAAATTAGGAAATTTCCTAATTTCAATTTTCGTCAGAAACCGAGGGTCGATGGGAGGGTCGATGATCCCGTCGACCCTAAGGTCTTAAGCTGTCCGACCCTCCCTCAAAAACTGAGGGTCGATCTTTCGGTTTGGGAGGTCCAACCCCTGCTTAGCCGGGTGTGCGACCCTCCCCTAGAATTAAGTGTTTTTGGGTCGATTTCATACCTGGGATCTCGATCTCCTTCATGCCCTTGGTCCATTTGACTCGACCATGATGGGTAAACCTGGTTCAAGGTGGTAAGACCGGGTTAGATTGACACGGGTCTTACAACTCCCCCAAACTTATAAAAATTTCATCCTCGAAATTGTACGTACCTTCTGAGTCAAACAAGTCAGGGTATTGCTTCCTCATAGCATTTTCTTCCTCCCATGTAATCTCTTCCATGTCTCTACTTTTCCATGTGACCTCAACATAGTAGATATCTCTGTTGCGTAGACGTTGAACTTTTCGACTAGTGATTTCCGTTGGTATTACTTCAAATGTCAAATCATCAGTCAGTTTCGACAAATCTACTGTCAACACATGTGTTGGGTCTTTAACATACTTCTTCAATAAGGATATGTGAAATACGTCATGCACACTTGACATAGATGGTGGTAATGCTAACTGATAAGCTACTTTTCCACGCTTAGCCGAATCTCATATGGTCCGACATATCTTGGACTTAGTTTTCCTTTCTGTCCGAACCTCTTCAATCCTCGCATAGGCGATACTTTCAAGAATACTTTTTCGCCTACGGCGAACTCTAGATCTCTTCGTCGAGTATCTGTGTATTGCTTTTGACGGTTCTGAGCTACTCTTACTCTTTCCTTGATGATGTCGACCACTCGACAAGTCTCTTCAAAAAATTCTGGTCCAACGATACTACGTTCTCCAACTTCATTCCAAAACAAGGGAGTTCGACACTTCCTACCATACAATGCTTCATAAGGTGACATCCGTATAGTAGCCCGATAGCCGTTATTGTAAGCGAACTCGATCAATGGTAACTTCCGTCCCATGATCCCTTGAAATCAAACACACATGCTCGTAGCATATCTTCTAAGATCTGAATTGTATGCTCCGACTGTCCGTCGGGCCTTGGGTGGAATGCAAGATCGAACTTCAATGTTGTACCCATAGCCTTTTGCAGTCCTTCACAAAATCTGGAAGTAAATCGTGTGTCTCTATCGGACATAATGCTTTCTGGAACACCGTGTAGCTGAACAATATTATCCATATACAGCTTTGCTAACATTTCCAGTGTATACTGGGGTCGTATCGGTATGAAGCGAGCTGTCATAGTCAGACGGTCTACAATCACCCAAACCGCGCCAACTACTCGAGGAGTCAATGGTAGTCCCGTGACGAAGTTCATAGTGATGCAGTCCCATTTCCAAGCTGGTTCCGATAATGGTTGTAACAGTCCTCGCGGGTCTTTGTCGTTCCGCCTTTACCTTCTGACAATTTAGGCATTGAGACACGAACTTGGCTACATCCGCCTTCATTCCCCTCCACCAATACAGTTTCTTTAGATCATGATACATTTTTGTACTTCCAGGATGTACCGAGTAGATGGTGGTATGGGCTTCTTTCATGAGTCGGTGTCTAATGTCTACACTTTCTGTTTCGGGTACACATATTCTTCCTTTGTATTTCAGTACCTTCTCGTCATCCAAGGTGAACTCGGGGTTAGTCCTACCTTTCTCAATATCTTCTTGTACTGTTCTCAGATAAGGATCTGCTTTGATAGCTGTCTTCACTTCGTCCACTATATCCGGTATAATCTTCAATGCTGCGAATATATTTGAAAACTGATGAATGAACCCTTGGTTGGTTGATCCATCCCGTGTATCTATCACATACTGCTCGTTGCCGTGATTAAACACCATTCCATTGGTATACATTGCTGCAGTCGTGCTGGTTTCTCCTTGAGATTTTATCATTGCTTTTCTGCTCAATGCAACCACTACCACGTTCGCTTTTCCCGGATGATACTGGATATCCCAATCATAGTCTTTCAATAATTCCAGCCATCTTCTTTGTCTCATATTTAACTCCTTCGATTAAATAGATAAGTAAGACTTTTATGGTCCGACTTAATCGGAAACTTCTCTCCGTATAGGTAGTGTCTCCATATCTTGACAGCATGTACTACCGCCGCTAATTCCAAATCGTGAGTGGGGTAGTTCTTCTCATGTACCTTCAACCGTCTCGATGCATACGCAACTACTTGTTCTCCTTGCATAAGCACACATCCTAATCCCAATCCCGATGCATCGGTGTATAAAGTAAATGTCCGTCCTGGAACGGGAATGGTTAAAATTGGAGCGGATATCAATCTGGTCTTCAGTGTTTGAAAGCTCTTTTTACACTTATCCGTCCATACAAACTTTTCTCCTTTCTTGGTCAAACTGGTGAAAGGTACGGCAATCCGAGAATAGTCTTCTATGAATCTCCGATAATATCCAGCTAGACCCAGAAAACTTTTAATTTCTGAGATGCTCTTTGGTGCTTCCCACTTCACAATAGCTTCGATCTTACTGGGGTCCACTTTGATTCCTTCCGCGGATACTACATGGCCTAAAAATGCGACTTCGCTTAGCCAAAACTCACACTTAGAAAATTTGGCGTATAACTTCTCTTTCCTCAAACGCTGTAGGGCTGCGTTTAGGTTCTTGACATGGGTTTCCTTGTCCTTGGAGTATACCAATATGTCATCAATAAATACTATCACCGACGTGTCCAACATATCGTGGAAAACTCGGTTCATAAGTTCCATGAACGTTGCCGGTGCATTAGTTAGTCCGAAAGACATCACTAAGAATTCATAATGTCCGTATCTTGTCCTGAAAGCTGTCTTCGGAATGTCATCTTCCTAAATTTTCAATTGATGATAGCCTGATCGAAGATCGATCTTTGAAAATACCTTCGCTCCTTGTAACTGATCGAACAAGTCATCGATCCCGGGTAGTGGATATCGATTCTTGATTGTCAGTTTATTCAACTCTCTATAGTCGATACATAACCGAACGCTACCATCCTTCTTCTTTACGAACAACACCGGTGCTCCCCATGGAGATATACTGGGGTCTAATATAACCCTTATCCAGCAGTTCTTGTAGTTGCACTTTTAATTCCTTCAGTTCAGTAGGAGCCATTCTATACGGTGCTTTTGATACTGGTGCGGCTCCAGGTATAAGATCTATTACAAACTCCGTGGCTCGGTCGGGTGGTAATCCGGGTAGTTCCTCTGGAAATACATCAGGAAAGTCCCGCACTACATCAATATCTTCCATTTGTGGCACTTCCTTGGTTAGGTCGACCACTGATACTAGATATCCGACCGCTCCTTTCTCAAGGCACTTCTTAGCCTTTAATGCGGAAAGTATGAGCTTGCGTCTCCTGGGAAGTTTGGTTCCCGAGAAACTGAATTCTGCTCCTTCTTTATCTTTGAACGTTAGCTTCTTCTCGGCGCATAACAGATTTGCAGAATGCCGAGCTAACCAGTCCATTCCTAAGATGACATCGAAGTCTGCCATCTCAAGTTGTATTAAAGTTGCATCCAAGGTTTTCTCCCCAATGAGAACTGGACATGGTCCATAACCTTTCTCTAATTCCACTTCTAATCCCATCGGTGACCGAACGAGTAATTTGTAGTCTAAGGTTTTGATGGGCAGATTGGTCTTCTTTCCAAACGACACAGATATAAATGAATGAGTAGCTCCTTTAACTTGTATTTTTCAAATTAAACTTTTTCCAACCGTAAAATTTCGATTTTTATTGGGGGCTTTTGTTATTGGGGTCTTAAGGAACGAAAGCCCTCAAATCTTTTTGAGTTTCATCGGTTGGTCATCGAGAAACTTAAATTTTTCTCTTTTTGCCCTAATTTGTCGACATTTTTGGTTTTTCTTGAATTTCTCCAAATTAGACCTTATCCGTTAAAATTTTCTACTGCCTGTAGTTTGTAGGATATGTTTTAACTTACGTAAGTTCTTACGCCCACTTGTATGGTGAAAAATGGGACTTTATTGTTAACTTACGTAGTTATTAAATCCAATTTCGGATTTTATCCTACTAACTCCTGGTTTATTTTCTCTTTCTTATTTTTGCAGGTACTATGGCCCGTACTAAAGTGCCAAGATTGTGTGATCCTCTCCATTTCCGTTCAAATGAGGCCGAGGCACAGTATGCCTACTATACAGGCAAGAAAGTGGAAGGGGGTCGTATGGTGAACCTAGCTGATCTAGCCTTGTTCAACGTCGAGAGAGCTTTTGGCGACATGGGGTGGCTCCCTGTCATCACATACGACGCGTGCACATGTCCAGACTTGGTGCGCCAGTTCTATTGTAATCTCCAGGTGGTGGGGGATTACAATGATGTCGAGCGGGGTCAGGAGTTGCGCATCACTAGCTACGTCAAGAGGGTGCACATTTCTTTTGACTATCGGCAGCTGGCCGATCTGTTGGGCATTCCCTTCGACGGTCCTATGGTGTACTGTGTGCCGGGAGAGCCACAGTTTGTTGAGATGGAGATGAGAGCAGAGATCGACAATCAATTGCTCCGTCCCGATAGATGGCAGATGAGAGCTTGCTACTTGCGTCCATCTCCACGAGTCTTCGCAAGATTATCCAAAGCATAATCTGATTCCGCAGAGTGGGCACTATGAGAGGGTGTCTCGGCTGACCCAGTTCTTGATCTACAAGCATATGCACTCGACAAACGGCCCGCCTTCCTTACATCATCATGCGGACGATGATCGGTGCCACATTGTCCGGTCATAGGGGTAATCTACCCTATGGACGCATGATTACGATACCCCCGACCTTGTTTGGGGGTGGATCCGGTTGATGAGAAGATCCGGGAGAAGACCTTCTCGTCGCCTCTAGATTGGGAGGCTATCTGCAAGATGGGGCTGCGAGATGCGGAGGTTAGCGATGGGGAGAGGAACGCGATGGTGCGCCCTCACACTCGGGTCGAGGTGACTGATGTTGCGGCTGCTGCTAGGGCTCGGGGAGATCCGGTCGACGATGATGATCGTATGTATATGGATCGATGCGATACCCCCGCCATCACCCACACAGGCAGTTGGAGTTGGTACTTCTGCTGCGGCGGCTTCGGTACCCGAGGCCAGTCCTTCTCATGATGCTGGTCCTTCACGCCCACCTTCTGATATGATGGAGATGCTGCGCGAGATCAGAGAGACTCAGCGCAGATCGAACCTGAGGATGGAGGATTTGCTAGATGCTCAGCGCATGAGAGTGGATGAGCTGTTGGCTGCTCAGCACACCTTTGACGCGCGGATAGCTGAGCTCATGGAGATCCGATGCGGCGACCGACGGAGAGTAGCCGATCTTACAACCTAGTCTACGGACGACCCGGACTCGATAGCCTGGTTGACTAGAGTCTATGCTGAGGACTACGACAGAGATCGTGAGGCACCGCCTCCTCCTTCGCCTCCAGCTTCCTGATTGTACTTTACTTTTCTTGTACTACAGAGTAACTGTCCGGGTTGTGGACGGTACTCTGCTTTAGTGATGTATATACGTTTTGTTTCTCTCACTCCTTGTATGTAACTGGTTTCCCCTTTAATAGATGCATTATTCTCTTTTTAATTCGGTTTCAATCATCACTTGTGCTTACAGTGTGTTTGTATTAAAGCTTTTAATTTATCCTATCTCTGTTCACAATGGTCTGGAATGTGTGTCAGTTCGGCGGGCAAGGCCTGAGATGCTCTGATACCAAGTTGTCACACCCCGATTCATCACACCATTCTGAAGTGTGCGGAATCGGGGTGTGACAGATGTTTTAAGTAGAAAGTGGGCATCGAAACCTGAAGCAGGACTTAGTAAAAATGCTGCATTTTATGCTGTAGCTTCTGGTTCAATGGAGAATGAAAAACAACACATATTAGAGTCAGTAGAAGATCCAGTGGAGCAAGGCTTGAATCACAACTTCACCCTTATGTTCGCAACATTGAAGATTTTTCCTGATCTGATAGAGCAGGTAAATGTAGCGGTCCTACAAGATCCACACCTCAAGATAGTACAAGATGATCTGGAAAAGGGTAGAACCAATCCTAACTTCTCCTTGGATGTATACAAGGTACTCAAGTATCGTGGACAATTGTGTATGTAAGACCTGTACTCCACTAACTTGGTCTAACCATGTCATGCCAGGTCTTCCCATCATTGCTAGACCAAATGGACCGACCGTATGAAGATGGATCACAAAACCAGGTATGAATTGAGTTAAAATGCTCAAAAATATACGTAGGGTCGCATAGCTGGGTAGGTACGGTCAACCATATGGAAAGAAACAATGGTCACTGATCAATGACCCTACGGTCAATGTTTTCGACCCTATGATTGATGGATTCTGTGACCGTAGGCCATCGATCATGAGACCCCAGACTAGACTCCGAGTTGGAAACTTTCTTATTTTAAGGGGGATTTCTTTCCTAATATTGGAGAACTCTATATGGAGAATTATTATCTATATAAAGGATGTCCCTCAACCTTTTTCACTCTTTTAGAACATTAGTAAGCCCTAGAGGAAGAAAAGGAAAGGAAGGAGAAGAAGAGACTACTAAGGAAAAGGTTTTGTTGAGAAGGTTCTAGCTCTCTACCATAGGCAAAGGTATGAACCTAATCCCTGAAGATGTAAATTCTATGGAATAAGGCTTCTATGGGGGATTGGAGATGTCAAACTAGTATGATCCATGTGATTCCTTTAGTAAATCCGAAGGCTAATCTTGAGGGATGAGTTTGGAGATCATGGTTGATGAGAAACTACTAATGATGACTAAGGGTAACCTTAGTATGAACCCAAGAGAAAAGCCGAGGAGTTGACCGAAGAAGAACTCGAATTGAATGTAGTTGGTGACCAGAAGTCTCAAGGTCGCAGCTACGGTCGACCATAGCATGACCAGCAAGACCAGAGGAACGACCATAGGCATTTGGGAAGATTTCAGAAACCATATGGTCTCAGCTACAGTTGCACCATATGCGACCGTAGGGTATCGACCGTAGGTAGTAAGGTCGACATAATATGAGACCATTGGACTAATCAGACACATATCAGTGCTCTATTTTGATTTTTGACTACTGTAACATGTTACATATAAACCCTAACTTAAATTCATATAACTTTTAAGTTATTAAATCAATTCAAAGAGAATTACAAGCCTTGGAGGGAGATCAAGTTTTGCTAAAAGGTGAGGAAACAAGACCTAAACTAATTGGATAATAACAAATTATTTATTTATTTGAGTCCAATGCCATGATTGATTCTATGCTTGTATGTTTGTAATGTGCATCTGATATGTCATCCAATATTTCTGCTATTACTGCTCATGCATATTTATTTCTATCTATTTATAATAGGATGATGATGATGATGCTAGGAATAAGCATGTGATTATGTGTGTGTGGTTAGTGTGCTTGATGCGAGTGGAGCATAATGGGGAGGACATGGCATGGTGGTCTTGACCTGGTCACCAGACTCTAGCTTTATCTCTACTGAAGTCTTATTCACTGACATCATCGTATCGCCGTTACCTTAGCAGAACTATTACGTCGTAGGGCATCAGGAGAGGTGGTCTCGGACCGTGTAGTTTTCAACTTTGTCGACATGCCTTAGCTCTATCTCTATGGAAGTATTGAGGGATACTGGGGTGAGGCCTTGGATACACTGGATGACATTTAGAATTGGTTAATTGCGAGCCCAGTTTGCAAGCCCTTGCCAATAGGGGCTTACGTATTGGTATGGGTAGGGCATCAGGGGAAGTGTTGGCGGTGTTTGATCCGGACACTTTAGCTCTATCTCTATTCCATGGTGCATGCATGTAGGACGGCAATGGTGTTTGATCCATTGGGCAGATTTATACACTTTTGTATAGAGGTGGGGGAGGGGGGGGGGCACCAAACCTTTTTGTAGCATATTGCAAACTTAAAAAGCAGACCAAAGATATGAATTGAATTCATGCATATGTTTGTTGTATTTTTTTGTTTGCTTATTGAGCCATGATGTGTGCTCACCCTTTCGACGTTGAATATTTTAGTTAATGATGTAGGTCTTACTGTTGAAGATTATGTGAATGCACCAATGTATGGACATGTTGCGGCCATGGACGTAGAAGCTGTTGAAGATGCGCATGATCCTTCATGCGAGTGCAACCAGTGCATTTTTTATTAGTTTAGCTATATTTGATTATTGGAACATGTAACGGATTATTTACCTTTATGTCTTGAGTTTTTGGAAATTAATTGGATTAGATAATTATTATATCATTGTTAGACACTTAGTTCATTATCTATAAGACTTTCGCTTATTTGTTATATATCTCTGATTATTTCTATGGAAGGTGTGTGTGGTTGATATGGTGGGTAATACGTAACAGAGATCCTGGTTAAATCGTTGGTTTATTTACGGTTCATCACACTATTCTGGTTAGTCCAGAATTGGAGAGTGACAACTTGGTATCAGAACTCTCCCAGGTTCTACTCATTGGCTTAACTACTTCTACATGAGTCATGAACTGAGTTAGGATAAAATAAAAAACTGTAATAAGAACATACCATAAGCACCTGTGTGGTTTGTGGTTTGAGACATAAACAAAGGGAATAATGCACCTATGTAAAGGAGAAAACAATATATATATATATATATATATATATATATATATATATATATATATATATATATATATATATATATATATATATATATATATTTATTTATTTATTTATATATATGTATATGCCGAATAAAAATAAGAAAAATATACATCTGAATCAGAGTACAGTCCACAACCCAGACAATTACTCTGCAATATAAATGGCAATCATGGAGGTGGGGGTGCTGGAGGAGGAGGTGCCTCACGGTCTCTATCATAGTCCTAAGCATATAATCTCGCAAGCCAGGCTACTTGAGTTTGGGTCGCTCGGAGACTAGCCACCAGATCTACTACCCGATGGTCTGTAGCACCCTGAGCCTCGTGAATCTCACGTAGTAGTGCCATTATGTCGTCTGATGGTGGGCATGAAGTTCGAGAAGGACTGGCTCCAGTAGAATGGTGTGGTGATGGAGGAGGTATGGTATCCACATCCATGTACATCCTATCATCATCCTCCTCATCATTACTCTGGTGTGCCTCTGCTGCTGCTGCTGCTGTAGCCTACGCATCTACTGTCGCTATTTGAGTGAGAGGACATCTCATAGCATTCCTCTTGTCATCACTTGTCACACCCAATTCTGAACCAACCAGAATGGTGTGATGAACCATCTATGAACCAACGGTTCAACCAAGATCTCGTATAGGCTGTGCCCATTTGATTAAACCAGATACAACCACAACCATAATCAGAGTAAATAAATAATAGCGGAAGTCTTTAATATTAATGAACTGAGTATCTAACACTGATAACATAATTAATTATCCAATTATCTCCAAATGACTCAAGACATAAAATAAAATAAAGTAATCAATTACATGTTCTGATAATCCAACAACTAAATCTAATCGAAAACACATGAGTTGCACTCGCACGACGAATCATGCGACTCCACCATAGCTTCCACATCCATCGCAGCAACATGTCCGTACATTAGTGCATTCATATAATTTTCCACGGTAGGACATGCATCATCAACTAAAAATATTCGACGTCGAAAGAGCGAGCACACATTATGGCACAGTGAGCAAAGAAAATAATGCAACAAACATATGCATGCATTCAATTCATATCTTTGGTCTGGTTTTTAAGTTTACAATGTGCTATAGAAAGGATTGGTGGCTACCACACCTCTATACACGAGTGTGTGAAGTTGCCTAATGGATCAAACACCATTGCTGTCCCACATGCACCCATCACGAAAAAGAGATAGAGCTAAAGTGCCCGGATCAAAGACCGCATAACACTTCCCTTGATGCCCTACCCATACCAATACATAAGCCCATATTGGCGAGGGCTTGCAAACTAGGCTCACAACTAACCAATCCTAATGCCAAACAGTGTATCGAAGGCCTCACCCTAGCATCCCTCAATACGTCTATTGAGATAGAGCTAAGGCCCCATAGCAGAGTCAAAGACTACACAGTCCAAAACCACCTCCCCTGATGCCCTACGACGTAATAGTTCTATTAAAGTAATGGCGATATGACGATGTTAGTGGGCAAGACTTGAGTAGAGATAGAGCTACAGTCTGGTGACCAGGGTGAACCACAGTGTCACGTCCTCCCCCTGATGCTCCACTCGCATCAAGCATACTAACCACACATATACATTCACATGCTTATTCCTAACATCATCATCATCATCATTTATAAATAAACATAATTAAATATGCATGAGCAGTAATAGCAGGAATATTGGATGACATCTGAAATGCACATTACAAGCATACAAGCATAGAATCATTCATGGCATTGAACTCAAACAGTAAAATAGTTTATTATTAACCAATTAGTTTAGGTCTTGTTCCCTCACCTTTGGTCGATGGTTGTTTCTCATCCAAGCTTTGTAAATCACCTTTAGACCACTTGGAAACCTAACAATTTATATATTTTAAATTAGAGTTTATTTCCATTAATTCAGACTTCCAGAAGCTGAGTGGTCGCAGGTGTGGCTGCACCTATGGCCTCAGTTTCTGTGACCACAGGGTGTGTGGTCGCTATGTGTGGTCGCATATCATGCGACCATACATGCGACCACACTCTCCCTGGAACTTTCCCGAGGGCGTGTGGTTGATATGTGTGGTCGCATACCATGCGAGCACACATGCGACCACACCCTCCCTGGAACTTTCCCGAGGGCGTGTAGTCGATCATATGTGTCTCGTGTGATCGCATATCATGCGACCACACATGCAACCTCACCCTCCCTGGAACTTTCCCGAGGACGTGTGGTCAATCATATGTGCCTCATTTGGTCGATCAAGCTGCAACCACACTAGTGATGGTTGACTTTTCCACTCTCAACTCAATTCCTTCATGTTTTGATTCTTTGGCTTATGATCATGATCCTTCCTATGATTGTTCAATGACTCAAAATTTATATTTTTACATAATCCATCATCCAAATTGTCACACCCCAATTCTGAACCAACCAGAATGGTGTGATGAACCGTCCATAAACCAACGGTTCAACCAGAATCTCGAATAGGCTATCCCCACCATGTTAAACCAAAACAAATTCCACATTAATCAGAGATAATAAAGTAAATAGCGGAAGTCTTACAGATAAGGAACTGAGGTCTAGTCATGATAAATAATTAATATTCTATTTATCTCCAAGTAACCAAAATATAATTTAATACATATTACAACTATCCAAATATGAAAGTTAAACACTAAGCATATCCACAGTTGAAACGCTCGCTTAACGAATCACAATAGCCCTCCATAGCTTGCTCATTATAGCCGCCACCCGTTTATATGTTGGCGTGTGGACATAATCTTCAACCGTAATACCTGCAACATCAGAAACTAAAAAGAATTGCACGCGCGAGGGTCAGCTCTCCAACTTGAGCTCAGTGAGTAAATAAAACAATGCAACAAACATATGCATGCATTCAATTCATATCTTTGGTCTGGTTCATAAGTTTACAATGTGCAATAGAAATGATAGGTGGTCACCGCACCTCTATACACGAATGTGTGGAACCATCCAATGGATCAAACACCATTGCCGCCCCCTGCACCCACCATGGAATAGGGATAGAGCTAAAGTGCTTAGGACCGCACCGCATCATACTTCCCCTGATGCCCGACCCATATCAATACGTAAGCCCCTGCTGGCGAGGGCTTGCAAACTGTGCTCGCAACTAAGCAATCCTAATGTCAAACAGTGTATCCAAGGCCTCACCCCAGCATCCCTCAATACGTCCATAAAGATAGAGCTAAGGCCCCCCGGCAGAGTCAGAGACTACGCGGTCCGAGACCACCTCCCCTGATGCCCTACGACGTAATAGTTCTGCTAAGGTAATGGCGATATGATGATGTTAGTAGACAAGACTTGAGTAGAGATAGAGCCAGAGTCTGGTGACCAGGCTGAACCACAGTGTCACATCCTCCCCCTGATGCCCCACTCACATCAAGTACACTAACCACACATAAACATTCACATGATTCCTAGCATCATCATCAACATCATATTATAAATAAATGGAAATTAAATATGCATGAACAGTAATAACAAGAAATAGTGGATGACATGTGATATGCACATTACAATCATACAAATATAGAATCATTCATGGTATTGGACTCTATAAACAAAAACTGTTTATTATTAGCCAATTAGTTTAGGTCTTGTTTCCTCACCTTTGATTGCTAGTAGATCCTCGTTCAAGCTTTATAATTCACTTATAAATCACAGGAAAGACCTAACAAGTCGATAAATTTTAATTAGAATTAATCCCCACATGTTTAGAATAACAATAGCTGAGGGGTCGCAGGTAGGGTAGCACCTAGGGTAGTAGTTTCTGCGACCACAGGGGTAGGGTTGCAGGGTAGGGTCGCACCTAGGGTAGCAGTTTCTGTGACCCTAGGGTATAGGGTCGCATGTAGGGTCAGATACCATTTCGACCCTACGTGCGACCACACCCTCCCTGGGACTTCCCGAGGGCATGTGGTCGATCATGTAGTCTTGTAGGGTTGGATATCATTTGACCCTACGTGCGATCACACATTTTCTGAGTCAACCTTTCACTCTACAGTCCATTCCATCATGTTTGGATCCTTTGGCTTACTATCATGGTCCATTCTATGATTGTTCTATGGCTCAAAACTACAATTTATACACCATTCATTGTCCATAATGATTTCCTCCATGGAATCTCTTGGAATCTATCCATGGATGGATGATTTGGGTTTCTCCTAATCCTATGTTCTTCATAAACTATTATAGGTTCTCTTATTCAGGTAGAGAATTAGGTTCATACCTTAATTCAGAGGTTTCTCTGAACATCCTCCTCTTCCTTAGTCTTCTTCTTCAAGTTTCCTTCTCTTCTTCTCTTCCTTCTCTTTCTCTTTCTCTCACTTTTAATTAGGGTTCTAAAGGAGTGAAAGAGGCTTAGGGACGTCCTATTAATAGAGGAAAACCCTCCATAATAAGTCCCAATGAGTTTAGGAAAGATCACCTTTGAATTAGGAAAGTTTCCTAATTTCCAGTTTCTGTCTATCATCGTAGGGTCAGACGTAGGGTCGCAGAATCCATCGACCCTATGTTTTTCTAGTCGTGCGAACCTACGACTAGAAAGTCATGGGTTGGACTTCTGTTGAGGTGGGGTCGACCCTACCTGTTTAGGCATGCGACCTTACCCTCTCATTTGCTATTTTTGGGTTAGACTTCTTACCTGGTCTTGTGATTTCTTCACGCACTTGGTCCACTTGGCTCGACCATGATACGTAGACCTGGTACAAGGTGGTAAGACCGGTTAGCTCGATATGGGTCTTACAACTCCCCCCCTCTTATTAAAAATTTCGTCCTTGAAATTTGTACATACCTTCCGAGTCGAAAAGGTGAGGATAGTGCTTCCACATAGCATTCTCTTCTTCCCATGTGATCTCTTCTATATCTCGGCTTCTCCAGGTGACCTTAACATAGTAGATGTCACGATTGCATAGCCGTTGAACCTTTCGACTAGCGATTTCAGTTGGTGCTACTTTGAATGTCAAATCTTCAGTTAGATCTGGTGGATCCGCTGTCAAAACGTGAATTGGATCTCTAACGTACTTCTTTAATAATGAGATATGAAATACATCATGCACATTTGACATAGATGGTGGTAGTGCTAACTAATAAGCCATTTTTTCACGTTTGGCTAAAATCTCATATGGCCCGACATATCTCGGAATTAGCTTCCCTTTCTGTCCGAATCCTTTTAAACCTCGCATAGGTGATACTTTTAAGAATACTTTATCACCTACGGTAAATTCAAGGTCTCGGCGTCGAGTATTTGCATACTGTTTCTGACGATTCTGAGCTGTTTTAACTCTTTCCTTGATAATGTTGACTACTCGACAAGTCTCTTCAATGAATTCTGGTCCAACGATGCTACGTTCTCCAACTTCATTCCAAAATAGAGGAGTTCGACACTTCCTTCCATACAGTGCTTCATAGGGTGACATCTGTATAGTAGCCTGATAGCTGTTGTTATTGGCGAACTCGATCAATGGTAGTTTCTTATCCCATGATCCTTTAAAATCAATTACACAAGCTCGAAGCATGTCTTCTAAAATCTGAATGATATGGTCCGACTGTCCGTCTGTCTGAGGATGGAATGCAATACTGAACTTCAACTTTATACCCATAGCCTTTTGCAATCCTTCCCAAAACTTTGAAGTAAAGCGTGGGTCTCTATCGGACAGAATGCTTTCAAGTACACTGTGTAATCTGATAATGTTATCCATATATAGCTTGGCTAACCTCTCCAGGGTATACTGTGGTTGTATAGCTATAAAACGAGATGTCTTAGTCAGACGAT